>CM023608.1:24323498-24815998 GCA_013358685.1 Antennarius maculatus
AGAGCAGCAGTAGTAAATATTGAGGCTCAGATAAAGGCCAGCAAAATCTATATCTTATCAGGCGCTGCGATGCTTTGGGGGGCAGCATGTCCTTCTGTAGTCAGAAATCACACGGGGTAAGTACATGTCTCGTATCTGACTCAGTGTCTTTGGGCTGTCCTGTGGCTCATAGGCTCTAAATGGCGTGTACATTTCCTGGGGATCCAGGGAAACACAGAAGTGTTGGAGTCGCCGGGCCCTCGAGGGTGGACAGAAGTTGATTTCCAATGCGGTTGCAGGATCAAATGCATCAGTAACGACTTGGCCAAAAGATTTACAACAGACTCAGATCTGTTACTTCTGCTCCGAGGAACAATGATAATCTTAAATTGGTGAACACATGTAATGCCTCTGCTTGATTTATCGCCACAGGCAAACGGCTTCTCAGCATGAATTAGTTTAGTTAGAATTCAGTGCTGGCAAGAACAGGCGAGATTTCTACCATCATTATCATAATTCCCCTCATCTTTGGCATGACTACCAAACACTAATGGCCTCCAAACATTTTGGTGAGTCTAAGTCCTCAGAGGTGACACCGTTTGAGTCTCGACAGCCTCCATCGAGGTCTCTTCACAAAACCAGCGTCACATTAATGTGGAAGCAGTTTCGCTTCTCACCATGTGAGACTTGGCGAATTTTGGAAGTCAGGCTTTAAAAGATCCCACGCTGGGTTTCTGCATTTTAACATCTTGCAGCCCTTTTGAGTCCTAAAACGCGACATGTAGCCACATATTATTGGAGCGAATGATTAAAACAGGGTATAAGCACACAGGCAATAAAATACTGCGTCATAATCCTTTTTTTATTGAAGTTCTCGGGACCTGATTAGCCGGTATCGTGCTGCGTGGAAAATATGTGGCATATTTTCCTGTAAAAGCTCTGACTGGGACGACAGTATAAGCATCACGCCCATGCCTCTTCATCTACAGGTAGATAAGGTTAATTTACTGTCTAATGAGCTGAGGAACAGAGGAACCATTTGATGTATAAGGGTAATTGACTATATGTTTGGTGGTGTGTGTGTGTGCATTGAGGAGTATCACTGTCAGAGGCATGGATGTGTCAACTTACTGTCAGAAAAGATTAGGGTTATCATTAAACTGCTCCCTCGGTGACCTTAAAGCGATCACGCCCACCTCTCTTCTGACTCGATGGGACACGGTGAAGCTGTTTGTGGTAAATTCTCGCATCACCTGGATTAAATTAAATCAGCATTTCACTTCCTCTGACTGTATTACCAAACACCACAACATCATGGTGCGTCTGGTTTCCTCTGACCCCTGAAGTGTTCGCAGCTTCCTCCGGAGAGGAAAACGGAGCGACATCATCAGAAGCTCCCGTCGACCCAACCTGATTGTCTTTGTATACCAATTTGCTGCTGTTACTATGACATTAAGCAGACAGGGGATTTACATTAACACCTCAGGGTAGTGAGGACATTGGGAGAGGGGTTGTCATGGAAACGGACCCCTGCATGGCTGTCAGAATTGTTTAATTATTCAGGACCACCATCACTGAGCGTCAGCGGGGAATCAGCTGGAACCGCTGAACTGATAGAACAGTGAGATAAAAAAATTATACCAGGTGGTGAGTGAGTTGGGGAATCCAGATTAACTTACCTTGAATAAACTGAACAGTGGAGTATTAAAGCTCCTGGGTGGACTCAGCTAATGAGTATTTGCTCCTCTGCACTCGCTCTTCATTTCTATGCAAATGTGTCCATACACACCAGTAACCCACTAATCTGATTCGGTTGTTCTTTTTTTCTTCCTGTTCTGGTCTGTTGGGTTTAAGTGCAAATTTAAAAAAAACAAACAAAAACGAAACAAGACGGATTTAAGCAAACCCCCCCCCAAGAAATAGATATGCAAGTAGAACTTTTAGTGTTCCAAGTGCAAAAAAAAAAAAAAAGTCATGTAGATCATAGACATGGTGTCATTTAAGTAGAAACAAAAAACTATTTCAGAAACGGAGGCCTGAGTTCCGGTAGGGCTTTAGGTCTAGCAGCCTCCCCCCCCTTTAGTAATCACAGCCAGAGGATAAATCTTTCATCTGCAAGACTCCATCACAGACTGGCTTCAAGGTGTTTAGCTCCATTTTTGGTGTCTTGATTTAAGCCTTAGAAGAAAGGATGGGCAGGCATAAATTGCAGGATGCATTCGGGCCACTTTAAAAACGATAAAAACACAAAATGAAAAGATAAAGCAAACAGCGTTTGTGTAAATATATCCATCTCATCAATTATTAAACAGTATAATTTATATAGATAGATTTTGCTGAAGGCAGCTACCCACACTCAAGCACACACAAACAAGCGTGCGGTCATATTTTTAGCCTTGACATTTCTCTAATTGTATTTGCACTGTTAAAAAGCACGCATGTTACATAATTAAAACTCTGCAGTGAAGAACACTCAGTCCATCCATACGACATAGAAACGCCATCATCAAATAATTAAAGATAGAAGCTGCATGATGTGAAGAACATATTCTCCCAGCAGTTTAAGTCCCGTGTTGAAGCTTAAATATTTCTCAGGTCTACCCAGAACTGAGGATTCTGCAAAAAAAAAAATAATAATAATAATAATAATCAGCTTATTCCCCTTTAGAATTTTTAGTGTTCCAGAAGGAGCTGCTGCTCTTATTCTTCATGATCAGAAGATGTTTTATGGACAGGTCGAGATGCTACCAGGACATGTGATGGGATGGTGGCACATTTCTTTACTGTCAGTGATCTTCACATATGAACACACACACAGGTGAAATCAGTCTCACGTCAGTAGTTTTCAGTGCCTCACCTGTTCTCTGACGTCACTGGGCAGGTCCTTGAATCTCCTTGAATTTACCCACTTAGCTTACGTATGCTAACTTTTAGCTTTAACTGCTAACTGATGAACAAGTTAACCAAAATCTGTAATACATCCCTTATTCATGCTTTACAGGAGGAAAATCTACTTCTGCACTTCCATCTTTTTTCCTGTGCATCTATAATAACTTGATCTCATCATAAAACTCTTTACACCCTGGCCACGCCCCTTTGGTTTGGGAAAAATGACTATTTTTAATATCCTTAGTGAAAACAAACTAAAATCTTCTCTATCTGGAATAATAAACTATTTTAAAATAAATGCACACATTCTTCAAAAGTACTTAATAGCAAGACACTTCCTTTGTTTACAGTCCTATATTTTCTTCTACGGTCCTAATTTCAGCGTCTCTGTAAAAGTGCGTCTCCTTAAAAAAACACCAGGTTGCCCCCTAGTGGTGAAATAAAATCAATGCAGAAGGAAACAAGTGGAAAAGACACTTTCTTCTCACCAGTGACGAAAGCAAATGATAAAATATGACTTTATGACAAAGCATAATTGTTTATTTAATTGACGATTCTATAACAAATGCAAATTTTCCATGAAATGATTTTTTTTTTCAATTAATAAAAACACAGCACACAGCACTATAGACAGCCGGTTTGACACTTCCATTAAAATGTACACTTCTGAATTGTAATATCAAACATCATATATACAAGGTTCACTTCTAAATTAAAACATTAAGAACTCTCTAGCTGTGCATTATCAAAGCGCTGGTCAAACAAAAGGCAGGGGTTGGAAACACACTTGTTTCGTTCAGTTTGCTGTTGTTTTTTTTACAGTGAAGTGGTTAAAAGGCAACAAGGAAATGGTCCTCCAGAGGATCTCTCAGTCTCACATGGTCAGTCATACAGTCTCTCTCTCTCTCTCTCACACACACACACACACACACACAAAAAAGAGTCACAGATAGGTTTTTGCCGTTGCTCAGTGGGGGAGCCCTGCTCACATCCAAACACCCTTTTTCTTAACGTAAAGGCTTTACCTTATAGCCGCTACCTGAAAGCACATCCCTGCTATCCAAACATCGTTTTTGGCAGTATTGCGCAAGAAAAGATCATGAATGAGGCATAAACAGAAACATTCGATTTGCTTGAGTTAAAAGAAAGAAAAATAAAAGCAATATGTGTAATGTGCTGCATGTGACCAGCACTTGAGACACCATCATCACTGCAAAGAGATAAATACAAATATGGGATAAAAGATCCAGTAACTCCATGTAGGAATCCATAAAAAAGGTGCTTTAAGTCTTCAGGTGTACAGCTGCACGATGATCAGAGGTTTTCCAGTCAATCAATCAGTTGTTACTGACCTCCATTAAGAAGAGAGTAATGACATTTTATATCATGCCTGCATGTAAAAAGGCAAGATAGTCAGATTAATTTCACTTCAAGATACCATAAATACTACATGAATACGACCTCCTGTGACTGTTTTCCATCAGATCATCTTAATAACTGATGGCTGTGTTTTCACACAGTTTCATTCTCACATGCATCAGCATGTATTTTCATTATTATCGAGCACATCTAATCCATTTTGTTTCGCCTCCGCTTCCAAACGAACACAGTTTCATTTCAGGGGCAATACAATTTATTTTCATAATTTCCTGCTTGCTTGTGTGTATCTAATGCATTGTGATCTGTTTTCAGGTTTAAATGCAATCCATTGTTTTTTGTTTTTGTTTTTTTCATCATAAATATCATGGCTGCTGGCTAAATGCTTGAAGGCTGCTTTGGTTAGGTTTTCTTAGAGTCATTATAAAGCTCTGTTTTGATCGCTTTGGCTGATAAGACAAGTTGTGTCTTGAAAAGGAAAGTGCATTGACTCAACAGCCCCAAGGCATTCTTACTCTCACACACACACACACACACACACACACACACACACACACATACACACATGCACAAAAATCATAATAAAATACCTTTTCTCCTATTGAAATTGGTAAACATCTTTGCCATTGTTAATAAATTAAAGGTTCAGCAGTTCACATTCATCAGCTGCTTGTGTGTGTTTTTTGGATCTGTGTGCAAGACGGTTCTGGATATGTTAGTTTGTTCACATTGGTCATTGTTGTCCGATGGCTTTATTGAGCAGCTCCAGGTCTTTTCTCGTCTGAGGTGCAGGTGGAGTGCATCCGTAAGCTTCCAGGCTCAGGGGCAGGTACCGCTCCTGCAGCCCCAGGAACTCACTCCCCTGCTCGGCTTGTAGCGAGACCCACGGAGGGGGTGGAGAGCCGCCCTGGAAACCCCAGAACGCCACACTCTCTGCAGTGAGAAGCAGCGATAAGGACTGAGAATGGAGGAGAACTTTTTGTCCAAAACACGGACAGATATTTTCAAGCGTTACCGACCTTTACTCTGCAGATCAGGAGCTTTTGCCACGCCGAAGGGGACAAGATGTGGCGCCACTTCAACCAGGCCTTCAGGCTGACCTCGTGTCGCCATGAGCACGATTGACCTGTCAATCAAATACAACTGTAAGTTAACACATGAAATCCATCCTTAAAATGGTGAAGAACATCTCCTGCATGGGGCCATGTGTGAGGAGCTCGGCTTCAGAGAACCGGGTCCTGATTCGCGCCCCCCCCTTCTTCAGATCAGAGACACAAAATGGAAATGTTCCTAAGACTAGCTGCAATCGGAGGCTTGACTTTTTCCTGGCTCACCTCTTTGGGATTCCTGTTTTTAGGTACTCCTCCATCTTAGCGCCCATCTTGGCAAATGTAGTTTTCTTAATGACTTTGCCAGAGCAGGCGTCCACTGAAACCAGGAAATACCCAGGCTGGAAAAAGGGCATGGTCGCCTCGTTCACCTAGCAAGTGACAGGAAGTTAATAAAGCCCCGATTCACACATCGAGGTTATGGAGATAAGATCGTGTCTTTGGATTTGTACTTCAAGCCGGGTATGCTCACAGTGATAAAGGAGCTGTTATCTCCTCTCTGCTGCTCTTGGCTGCAGAGAGACTTGATTTGAGTCTGGAGGTAGGAGGTCCACGGCTCGCTGGAAAACACAAGCTGAGACACAAACACATCTGTCGGCAGGGGGAGTTTACGTTTCAAGAGACTGAGTCGATGTCGTCTTTAAGAGAGTAACACAAACCTGATGAGCACCGCAGTTTTTGCAAGGCTGTGTGTTCAGAGGTGGCATTGGCACCGCCGCAGAGGGTGTCCTGGAGTACTTGGGGTAGGCCTTGGCGGAGCAGTTACACGTCTGTTTGGAGGACGTTGTGGCCATGACCTTCACTCGTTCACAACCTCGTGTTGAGCAGTAGCTGTGGCCGTCCCGGCCATGCCGGGCACGAAGGTAGAGCCACAACAAGCTAGGAGTGACGGAAAACAGAAGGAGTTAAATCAACTTTCAGAAATCAAGGAGTAAAAAGAAGTTCAGATTTTCAGATTTTGTTCTCTTACCCTACGGTGCGGTCGAAGAAATACTTCCTCTCCAGCTGCTTCTTCTCCAGCTCTGCCAGAGACGAGACGGTGCCGTAGTCGGTGAGTTCATCAAAAGTGTTGCTTTGCCTGTCGTTGATGTCGGCCATTATCTGAAACGTGGTGCCTGATGGGTAACAGAGTCCCACCAGCACCCAGTCATCTCTGAGAGGGAGAAATAACGCGTGCAAAAACACAATCTCGTTTAGGAATACCACAAATGCTGAGCAGCGATTTTCAGCTTATTTGATAAAAACAAAAATTTTAAACACTGAATTATCATCGCACACATTCTGCCGCCTCTTCCCACTCACTGGTCAAAGTTGATGAGGGAGAGGACGACCTCTCTGGGCGCCGGGCCACTCCAGTGCAGAGTGTAGCTCTTGCTCATCATCAGGATGGGTTGGTACTGCTGCGACTGCGCCCCCTGGCTGTTGATCCCTCTAAGTACCAGAGGAGCGTAAGGATACTCGTCTCTGCTGATGGATAAACTGAGGCTGGGTGCTCCCAGGGTCTGGACATACACCTGAGGGAGAGGACGGTGGTGAGAGGAAGAGTTAGGAAAAAGGCACCCCTAACATTACTCAAGAACAACGCATGTAGACCCCAGATGTACCTGAGAGTAGCGGCCGCTGCAGATCACTCCGTTCCACTGGGACATGTTCACACAGCCCGGATGTTGGATCAGGAAATTGTCCAATCTGCCGACGTAGGTGTCGGTGTAGCCCGTCACCGACCCGTCCACATCATGGAAGATGGAGTTTTTGTCACCGTCCAGGTCGTTATCTTCAAACCACTGACCGGGGCGACCAAAGAATGTGCGCAGGCCCACCTGAAAATTATTCTGTGCATTAGAGTCCTGTGAATGTAAACATGTGGATTTCTGCACTGTTTTAATTCAGCTCATTAGCGATGCATACAGGTTTTAATTGCACTTGATGTCTTCTAAAGCATTACTCTGTGATGACTTGGCTTTTACTGAGGATTCTAAATTCTATTTTTAATCCATCTACATTCCGTGGAGGGTCAGGGCAGCCAGGTGTGTAGATTTCAGGAACATGCACTGCTTTACACAACCACAAGAGGGCGCTAGTGATTTATAAGTTTCTGAGCAGACTTTCCTCTCAAGTTTGTCCTCTTTCTTATGTCTTAACTTTTGTATGTCTCCGCTATCAAAGCTGTACCTCTCAGCTCAGTAATCCTCTTTAATAGATGATTACAGGGGAAGCAAAGAGGAGAAAACAACCCAAGTGCAAACTTTTAGAGCCGTGTACCAAGAGGGCAGTCAGAAAATGTACCAGGAGAGAATATCTGGGCCAGAAACTATGACAGAGGGATAAAAAATAAAAAAGGAGGAATGGAAAGTTAACCAACCAAAACAGAAAATTGAAACCAGGACAATTAGATTCACATGGAGGCATTAAGCTTCTCTGTGGTGTCAACAGATTCGAGCATTGTTCTCTTCTAACAGATGAGCAGCTGTGTAGGGTGTGTTACAGCGTGACAGCGCGATGTCTCAGCAGATCGAGATGCTTTCTCACAGTGGGCTGAAAGCTGAGCTTGGACAGGTTGTTTCGGGGAGTGAGCTGCCAGGTGTTCTTCAGGTTGAATCCCACTGCGCTGGTGTACCGCTCCGGTGTGGGAATGAATCCACGAAACGTACTCTGAGTAAGCCGCACCGGACCGTCATAAATCTGGAAACCTCTGATCGGGAACGTCCTGCAATGAAGAATGATGATGATTAGTTCTAGTTTAGTCTATAAAAAATGTCAAATACTTGAGAAAATTTATCTCCCAGAGCCCAAAGTTTCTTCATGTGCTGTCATCACTGACAATTTGAAAGCGTCAAAAGCTGAAATTCAAAAAGCAAAAATGATTGAAATGTTTGCTCTGAAAAAGAGAGAAACAATTCAGTAATTATCACAATATTCAGCGACTAATTTTCTTCTGATTTTCATTTCCTAACCAGAGGTTAGCAGAAGTTATATGTACAATATTTAAATTGCCAGTCTTGCGATATTGGCATTCCTAAACGGGTGTGTGAATTCAAGAATCGAGTTATCCATTCATTTACTAAACAGCCTTCTCTCTGGCCAAACATAAAGCCCTGGCAGGGTAGTAACCATGATGACGACAGTCCGACCGACGAAGCCAGATGTCACAGCGCGGTCAGGAAGCTGTAAAAATGTCTATATAGTTGGACACGCTGGTCACAAACTGACAGAAACTGAAACCAGAGAGGGTGGACACGTCTTCATGTTGCCCTTCTCTTTTATAACGATTTCTATAAAGGGACGGAAAGACAGGAAGAGGGGCAAAGAGGTCTGTAAGGAGACCCAGAAGGGACATAAAACTTTTCTCTCAATAGGACAGTCCACTTAATAAAAAGCTATTGCAGATTTATTATTTCAGTATGTCACACAAAAGCAGCACTTTTTAACTTGTAAAGCATCTGTCTGGTTTACTGCTTTCTACAGAAGATCGAATCATATCATTTAGACAAAGAATGGAAATTAAAGTCAGCTGTGGGTCGAAGACTGAAATCTTGGAGAGAGATAAAAAAAATCTTCTTGTTTAATTCGTTGAAAGCTGTCATTATTCTTCAAGTCCACCTACTGCTCCAGGCAGCTATAACGGCCTCGTCTGTCCATGTGTCTAACCTGACTGATTGCTGGCTCCTTTTTCTCGGTGAGTTTTTGCCAACTTGTGCAACGCCTTCCTGTGAAATTCCTGAGAAAACTCAGATGGTTTGTATTTTTCCTTCTATTCCTCACACGCACCATTCCTCCCTCCATCCGTCTGGAATCACCTGTTTCTAGGCAGCGTCCTCATCTTCGCATCGGCTCCTCCTGGCCCCCAGTATTTATTCTGTCCTGCATTGGTCCCTCTGTTTCGGCTTTCCCCCACAAACAGGGACTGGATGACCTCCTGGCTGGAGCCTTCGTCTTTGGGGTAGCTGCCATCGCTGGAGAACAAGACCACATATTTTTAATCTTCACTAAATGAGGCAAAGATATTTCTTCAAGAGAAACTAGAAACATTCACACAAAAAAAAGTAAAACCAAAGACTTTAACTTCATTCTGACACCACTCTTGAAACTATCATTTTCTTTTTAATTGGGCATTTAAACCATGTAAATTAGTGTGGCAGCTGAATCAATTTGTAGTTCTTAATCTAATAATCACTTTAATGAGTTAAATTATCCGGAAGCGGCCTTAGAAATCATTTCAATTCTCAGGTGTGAAAAAAAAACCTGCGACGTTTTAATTCAAATCAGTTCACCTTTGACATGAGCGTCACGAGATGAGACGACTGGACGGACAAACTTAAAGCTCGATGACTGAAAAAGCCTGAAAATTGATCAAAGTAAGAACTCTCTGTGACCACACAGGAGCTGCTCTTGGATCAGTTATTAATCTTGAAGGCTTCTTGGCAAGTTCATCTGGCACAGAGGGAGGAAAGGCAAACATTATGAGTGGAGAAGATATGTACACACCTGGCAAAGGATAATCCCACTCCATTGTCTGCAAAGCTGTTCAAAAGAGATATTTGTTAGATGTAGATCTCGCCAAAAATTCCAGCAGAAAGCAAATGATTTAAAAAGGAACAGAAGTGGTCAAATAAAGTGGCGCCATCAGATAATGTAATCAGCATCACGTCTGGTACTTCATGAGGATAATAATTTGTCAATACGCCTTGAAAAACAACAGGAATCAATCCGGGGTTTGACCATAACACTGGGTGAAATGGTGAAAGTAAACAACAGTGCAATTAGGTTACAAACAGTGAATGATCTCATTACAGGGAGGGGTGGGATTTCATCCCACTGGCAGCACTAATGTCAGCATCACATTCTCTTCTTAATGACAGCCTTATTTTTCCATCAGAAGACATCAGAAAGCCCTTCGGGGACGTCTCACCCAGAGCTCTGGATGACGATGTCGCCACCCCTTATCCACGCCCCTAAGTCGTTGTTCTTGAAGGAGATGAGGGTGTCGATGACCGCCGCCACCCGAGGGCGGCTTGGATCGGCGTTCTGATGAGGTCGAAATCTGGAAAAACGCACGGGTCAGGACTCATTTCTTGCATCATCCTTCTGACGTTCTGTTTACAGCATTAATTAATCATCTATCTGAGGGATTCATCCTTTCCTCCCACAAGATACACCTACTGCGTAATTCTAATATAATTCATTTAAATCAAATTTAAGTGTTTTGATTGGCTCGTGGACCTGATAACCTTTCAATATTTTTATTTTACAAATATATGCAGATATTATTAGACAAACACCAAAACCCTAAAGTCCCACCGACGAACCTAAAAAGATTACCTCCCACCAGGCAAACAGGTTATCATATATTACAAATTTAAAAAATGACTTGCTTGGATAGTTTTTAAATTTCATCTTGAATCAGAGCGTCAGTCAAGATAATAAAATAATAAATTCTATATTATATAAATCACATAAAAACAAAAGAATCCTTCTCTAGATATTATTAATGTCTGATTTCTAGAGTTTATTACAATTTCATCACACAGACATCCTTCTCTCTCTTTTAAGAGGAGTACTTAGTACACATATGAAAATCCCTCCCACCCCTCTCTCACACACACACACATACACACACACAGACACACACACAGCTTGGCTACCAGTCTCAGTAGACACGCAAGAGTTTTTCCATCTACTTGAGGGCAGTATTTGGGTAAGGAGCTACGGAGAGGAAACTATCTCTGAAAACGTGTTTTCTCTGTCAACACAAATCCGACAGACTTTCCACTAAAATGCGGCAGAGGAGTACAAGGCCATCCATCCATCCCCGTCAATGGTTATATCCTACTAGATATAACTATAAATAACTTGATTCACAGAGAGTTATTGATGGTGGCAAAACAAAAATAAATTTTAAAACCACCAATACCTTAATATTTATGCAGTGTAACTGCACACCGCGATGCATCAGATCACTGTCGACCGGCTCACAGCTGACACTTTGTGCAGACTCGTACAGTAGAGTACAGAAGTCGTAACTGATGACACGTTTATACAGACCTGGCGCTGTTATCGAGACACAGGTACTCCCGGGGGTCTGCAGCACTGGCATTGGTGGTTTTCACTCCTTTGTCGATGAACAGCCCCGCCTAGAGACAGATAAGATTTTTAAAAATGTCATTTTACAGTCAAAGGTAAGACTACAGGTCCAGTTTCCAGAGAGATTTAAATGTGAAGTCAGTGCTGTGCTGGAGAAAGCACGAAAAGCAATGAAAAGAATTCCTGTGTGTAATTCACGATGTACTGTACGAACATGTAATGTTTGTGTGTTTAAAAAATGAATTGTAAAATAAATCTGAGCCGGGCGTATCGTGTGTGTATGGAAACCTGCACCGTGGGCCGATCCTGTGGTATAAGCGAGGTATAGTCTTAAAGCTCTGGCCTCCTTCCTCAGTGAGAGAGGCTGCTGCGGTCGACCCGAACAAAGAGCTCACAGTTCACCTGCCCGATTCCTGTCACTGCGCCACAGAGCGCTATTGTGGAGCCAGCCGCTGTGAGCGTTGTGTGTGTGTTCGAGCCTCTTTTTTGGCAAGAACCATGCGAGTACGCAGAGAATTATGTGTAATCTTTTTTCCACATGATATGAATGCTGTATTTCTCTTGTCTCTACGCCTCGCACACCTGTGGGCATCTCGGAGGTACATTCAGATCCTGTTACCGCCTGTGAGCCCCGTGCAAAGTTATTCTATCTGTCTGTCACCAGACGAGAGTCAGAGTTAGACTCGCTTTGCATGGGCTAAAAAGTCTAAACGCTTCAAGAACTGTTATTAGATTAGGCATCAGGTTGCAGTCGACATACATCAGGGTTCAGAACGTTGGCCCGCCATCACAAAACGCCCTCCCTGTCCTACACAGATGATGGATCTCCTGGTAACGTCCTTGTCTTTAGTCATCAGCGTTTACGTCACAAAAGATGAGACATCAAAATGGATCCCAGACCGCTTGGCAAGCGGCAGGAGTTTAGAATTGCAATCCAACTTGGTGGTCCTTTTCACTTGTATTTAGTACTGTCCACTTACAATCAGAGTACCAAAAACCGAGAACAAACAGGGTAATAAACCACAGACCCTGAAAATGGTGACGCGGACACTTTAACTGAACGCCAAGGGAAAGCAGGCACCAATGACATTACAACAATAAAAAAAGAAGCAAACTTGATGCTACCTTAAAGTTTGAGTGCACACGGTTGTTGTAAAAAATCCCGAGGGGAGTGAGCTCTGCCTTGGTCTCTGGTACCAGGCCATGAGAGTCTCCAGTGGATGAGCTGTGGAACACAAACCATATGCCAGCATCCTGGAGGGAGGAGCAGAGAAACGAGGTGAGACAAATCATCTTCACGGTCCGCTTGTTGCTCAACAGCAGCCATTTTCTTATCTGGACGTATATCATCCATAGGTGGAGCAGTTGAAGTGAACATAGAAAACCAATGAGAGGAGCTTGGCAGAATGTCAATCTCCCAAAATAGAAGAAACCAAAAGCAGTAGTTCAACACGAGTGGAAAAAAAGTCATTAAAATTTATGTTTCTGCAGATATAAAAGAGACAACCTGGATATTTCTTACACCACACCGCCCTCCCCAGAGGACAATCACTCTGTCAAAATGAAAGAAGAGATAAGGGAGCCCCATCCTTGAATTTCTTATATAAGGAGCCTCCCTATTTTATCAAACAATTTCGCCGTCTAAATCCCATTTTATTGATGGATCAGTTTGCTGAAAATCTTTAAAGTCCATCATTAAAAAAAGGAACACAAAATCGTGATTTGTCTATCAAGACTGAGCTCTTCTTGTCAGCCTTCATTTTTATCAATCACCTTTAAAACCCATCCGTCAAAGTTGTTTTCTTCTGTAACTCCGGTTTTATTACCTGAGAACCAGCAGCTGCGTTGCCGATGAGATTGTTGTTGGGGTTGGCGATCCAGAATGTTGAGACTGCCCTGGAAGAGACGGAACGTGTACATGAAGACGTGCATGCAGGGAAAAATAAATTAAAAAAGGCACTACCTGGATTTAACAAAGACCATCAGTAATATGGAGAAGACAGATCAGAGAGTCATGTGATCTCACCAAATTCCCTTAATAATCCACCTCTCCAACATAAACCCTGGACAGGGAGAGTTCTGCCAACACACACACACACACACACATACACACATACACACACACATCCTGGAAACAGGCCTTGCTGCTCCTCTCAAAGTGGGATTTTTCTCCTGTTTCTTGTTCGGGACGTAAAAACATCCAGTGTGGAGCAGAGACTGTTATTCTATAGATAAAGTCTTCCTGCTGGTATCTCTGGTGCTTGCCGGTACCGACTACAGTATCTCTTTCACACGGACACGGCTCCTCTGGCTTCCGTCGGGGTACGTCTGAACTATCCCGTCGTGCTTCCTGCTGCTGCTAGGCTTCAGTGTCGGCGTTATAGGAAGCACAAGAAATCAGATTCACCCTTAAAGATAAAGTTAGTTGCTCCATATTTCCCTCACTGAAAATGAACTTAGCTCAGAATCAAGATGTTGGCTAATTCAGAGCTCACAGGGTTTGGCAAGTGCCTTTGTGGTGTCACTACTGATATATCTGTCAACAATTATCCTCTGTTCTATGCTTAAAAAACACCCCAGGAGGAATTGCAGCTGTGGCTGGTGAATGGATTATGCATTATTCTAATTTGATGCATTATGAATCATTTTAAAAAGGATTCTTAATGAATAGCAGTTTTGTCTTAGGTGACATAAATCTAAACAGACCTTGATGAGTCAACAGTTGTGGCTCAACACTAAAACTGCAAATGGATTGGATGTGACAAAGACAAAAAACACACTTAAGTTGACGAGATGATTGTTTTTAAGTTGTGTGTGACTAAGGTAAATATTGGATTGACACCAACGTTTTCAAACTGTGTGTTTTCTCAAAGTGTGCAAACATAAGTTCTTATCTTGCAGTAATTGTTGAGCAACGTAACCACAATTGTTCGGAAAAACCATTCTTGATGAAGGGGCAGAAGCTTCTCGTTTCTTACTTGCACTCCGTGCTGGGCGAAGGCGTGTGACCCTTGTAGACTTTGTCCTTGATGGCTGTGCAGAGGGTCTCGTTGCGGTCGGTGGGCAGCAGCGTCCCGGGTCGCGTCAGCAGGCCAAGGTTATGGTAGAAAGTGTTCCGCTGCTCGATCCCATCCTCCAGGAAGAAGCAGTGACCCAAGGTGTCATAGCCTACGGTGTTCTTCACCTGGATCAAATTAAGAAGACGATATTCTGCTTCAAACAGGAAGTAATCGTCATCTGATGGATGTAAAGGTATTTTAAATAAAACAAATCCTGGTAAACACGAAGACCGAGGCTAAACAGTTGTCAGTCCTTAACAGCTCACTCAAATATACCACCACCGTTAGATGAGCCCCCCCCCCCCCCCCCCCCCTTCTTATATTTTAAAAAGTCTCCTACTAAGAATACTAGTTTAATCAAACCCATCTGAAGCTATGCAGAGACAACAATAATCGTATTGTGACAAAAGGAAACGAGAAAAACAACAGCAGACTCAAACGATGTTATCCCTAGCCCGAGACACTCCAGACGACGGCCTCAAGGACAAATTTACCCGACGCTGTTTGACGTCAAGAGGAAGAACAGACAGACAAACAAACAAACCCACCCAAACAGCAGCAGAGTTAGAAGATTAAGGAGATAATTCAGTAAACACACTGTTTTTGTTTTTTCGTTTTATAATTTTACTTATCCAACAAGTGCACAAAAGCGTCTGTCCAAAGTAAAACGGCTAATGATCCAGTTTTATCACAGTGTAACTCGGTCCAAAGATTTTTAGACAGATGATTTTATTGGAAAAAAATATGAGACACGAGGGTTTAAAGAGATTGAAGAAAAGAGAAAGAGAAAGGGCTAAGCGGAAACAAGCCATTAGAGTGATCCAGTGATGGAGGCTGTAATTGAAGAGCATTCAACAGCTATCATCATATGGTACTTATTACCGAGAGCTCTCTCACACATCCCCCAATGATACACAAGGTTTTATGTGTCTCCAGCTGTCCTTTATTTGCCTCAAATAGGTTAGCGTCTGGCTCATCGCAAGTTTCACTAACCAGCAGCCCGTTGGTGGCGTGGATGGCGAGGCACCGGGAGAAGGAGTGGTGTATGGAGAGTCCGTCCACGTACGTGGGCTCCCAGTAGCCTCCCCGCTGGTCTACATCTCCACACATGTGGAAGTGGATCGGGTAGCGACTGTTCTCGCCCTGCTGGCCCATGTTCTTCAATTCCACGTGAGACAGATGCACTGATGAGAAGTTACTGGTGATCTGTGGGGTTCAACAGACGGCACAAAGTGAGAGTGGAGGGTGAGTAGTTTTAGAATCGATTCAGCAGGAATGAAGTAAATTTCCCTGGCCATGCGGGGAATAAAATAAAAATTGTTTTATGGCAAAAATGCTATAAATTTGGTAAAGCATGCATCCTCTCTGGCCCAATTAATGGTTTAAGTCTGCAGTATGATTTAGTTGGGCTTGTTTAGTGTCCCGTTGGGATTTGAACTATAGCGTTGTTCCTCAATCCATCAAGCTGTTACAATCCGCTGAATTTTCCTCTTGATGACTGAAAGATGTTGGTTAGAGGAATCACACAGTGAAACAACAAAAAATTAACACACAAATACATGCAAGACACAATGGGACCAGGAAGCAAGTACAGTTAAACACGACGGCCAATAAATGATCCATTGCTGAATAAAACTTCCTAGGAGGTCTTTTGTGGGTACAGCAAATCCAGCAAGTCTGGTTCCTGTTAAAGGACTATTGGTCAATACTTCCATTTGAAACACACACACACACACACAGGTCAAACATAAACATCCACCTAATGTCTTCCTAACGTCGACCTCAAATGATCTTTTTCGTCACCGTGTGCCCATTTCTCTATCAGATGAACTTCCTGATTTCATTCCTTTCTGATGTCAACACATGCCAACTCCCTTCCTGGAGAGAAGGAAGTCATCTACATCCACCTGGGAGCAGCATGAAAATGGATTTGACATACACGCTATGGCAAGCGTTGGGTCTTTTTGACCTCCTTATCCTGAAATAATCCTTTTACAGGTCGAGTAATGATCTTTACATTAATAAGTAGTAATGTAGTAAGTGATTTAACTGGATATTACTTCTTTATTGGAGACAGTTGGTCTGGCAACAAAAAAAAAAAAACATTGGAAAGTATTTATTTTGTTTAGCTCAAGGGGGGTCAGTTACTCAGAGCCAAAGGAATGTTACTGTGTATTTGCCTCCAAAGCGAGTGAAATCTTGCCACCGCTAACCACATTACGGTGAACTTATACAGAGATGTAGGTCAGGAAGAATATGAGGCTCCCGTTATTGCCTCGTATGACCCAAATCTGTCTCGGACGTATTTAAAAAAAAACGGAAAAAAACTCCCATATCAACGGATTGAAAACGGAAAAGAACTAAGTCCTCTAAAAGTTAAACTGTAGAAAGAAAACATGTCTGTCTGGAGTCAGTGAAAGATCTTATAGAGTCGTTTTTAATGGTAACCAGTCTTTATTAAGTTTGTCAGTAACCTTCCATTGTGCTTTTTCAAACCCAAATAGAAGAGAACAAAGACAGAGAGACTGGGAGTTAGAGGTGCAACTGGGAACATGAATGACCCCCTCTCATATGGGACAGCAGGTAAATATAGAACTCATGAACACTTCAGCTTTGCAGTCTGGAAACTGTCGCGCAAGATTAGCAGAGACACGGCGACCTTTTACAAGAATGTGAAATCACGCTGGAGAATGCAGACTATAAATCAGCGAATCCAGACAAGCTAAACAAAGTCCAGCGTCGGCTTACCTTGACGTGGCCTCCATAGGTGTCGTGGTTGTAAAACTGGCACTTGTTGTTTCCATAACATGAGTTTTCCATTTCTCCATAGATCAGAATATTCCTGGAGAGAAGAGCCACTTCGGCACGCATGTCGACCCCATCGACAATCTCTCCGACATGGCCGTACTGAGGCTTCCCTGGATGGGACACACGAGCAGACCGTTGCACACACGCTTGGTGAAAATGTTTTATATAAATATTCTGATAATTTGTGATGACCTGGAAAAGTTTAGAATAGATCAGCATAAATTAGCATGTGTCAATCACTGCATTAAATCAAATCAGACACAACTGTCAAAAACAGGAAGCGTGGCAACTCTTTAAAAACCCACAAAACAGGCCAAAAATAAAAAGAGAAGTGCTAAAGTTAAGATGATGAAATTCATACAAAAACACAAAACAATCGGCTTTTTCGATGATTATGTGTCCTTGTCCATAGAGCAGCGCTGCCGGTGATAAAGCATGCGTCGGTAAACCAGCAGTTCAGTCCCTCCTGAAGTCAACAACATAAAACCTCACACTCACACAAACACACACATTAATACACACTCCTTTCCAGGAAGGGAGTTGCTGACAACAGGAGGAAACGATAGAGATAGAGAAAGGGACAAAACAAACTGTTGGAGGTTGATGTCAGAGGAGCAGACGACATCGGACGGTTGGTTTTATGAAGCCATACTATCTAAAGGTGTGCTGGAAATCATTTCCCAGCAGCCTCTGCCAAAACTCAAACATCCAACATTCACTGTAACAGCTGAACAGGAAATTAGGTCTCTGACCGCAGGATTACCAACACCACATCTGCTGATCATACTAGGTCTGAATTCAAAATTTTGAGGACTATTATTTTGACACACTTTCTAAAAACCATAAAGCTTTAAAAGGAACGTCAGCTCCGCCGCACACAAGGACGATAAACCGCAGAGGTCTCTCACCTCGTATCCTGACCTGCCTGCTGGTGCACTGAGGGCAGGGCAGCAAGGTAAACTCTTCAGCCTGGTGCATGGAGTAGTCCGTGCTGGCGATTACGATTTGATCCCCCGGGAGCCAGGTCTGCTGCACTTCATCCTGCAGGTTCAATATCACCTGATCCACAGCGTCAATCTGGAAGCCTGAGATGGGGAAACCTGGACCCAAATGCATTATTCCTCTATGATAAGTTTGATCTTAATCTGTTCGTATTCTTAAAGAGTCTTATTAAGAGAATGGAAGCAAGCAATTGACTATCTATGCAGACATTTATTAATGCTGAGAAGAAATGATAAGAAACATTTCATTTATTTATTTTTAACATTTTCCACAATGAAAGTGTATCACTGGCAAAATGTTTTTTGTATGGCCACCCACAGCAGAAATAAATAAAGATAGTGGTCGAGTCAGACCACAGGCACCACCATGTGCAAATACATCTGCATTAAGGCCTGGGACTTGTCATAACGGTATGAGAAACATAACAGTCACCAGAATGCTTTTCATGTTCAGATGATTCATCTCTCCAGTCGGCAGCGGTGGTTAAACCCTCACCCTCAAAAGACACAGTAACCCGTCCGTTTCACCTTCGTTCACCAGTTTCTCACCGTTCTTCCACTCGCTGTAGGCGGTGACTGAGAATCCCACACCGTCCACGGTGGTGAAGTTCTGCGCCGCCCGAGCTCTTCCCCCGGTGTCGTGATTCTCGTGCTCCCTGACATCCTCTGAGCACGACACGTTGCCGCCGCCGACCACTGAGACCAGAGCCCAAGCCTGCCTGGAAAAGAAGAAAGGAGGGGGATATATGATGAATATGAGAGAAGACACAATATTCTAGTTCAACACATGTAGATCAAAAAAAATAACTGAATCATCCAGTTCTGAGACTTTTCAGATGTTCTTTTGATGACTAAAAAAAAATTCACTATTAACATGTCTGAATGATTCATCACCACGTCCTTTTGGTGCCATTCCACCTAGCTGACTGACAAATAACGTACATGTGCATACAGCATGTTCAGTCTCTCGCAAATTTAAGTCAAATGCTACCAACTAGTCAGGAATGTGTTGCTATGACGGCAAATGCCTGTGATGACTGACGCAGGACAGGACGAGCAGGTAGCACGATATCAGAGTGAATGTAAGAAATGAAAGACATCAAAGCCGTCCAGGGAATGAGAATATGAGAACTGAGGCTTTCAGGATGGGTGTTCTTACAGCTACGATGACTAATGGGTGTGCTCGCTTGCATCCAAAACATACTTCAAATCCAACTCCTTCTCACTTTGCTGGACAGCATCTTATAAAGCAGGAATGCTGGGAAAATTATTTCAAATGAGATTAAAATAAGAAAGGAGAGGCTGAAATCGTTTGAGTGGATGAGCTTGTGGGTGTGGAAGGAGAAAAGGGATTGGGTGTTTTGAGGGTGTATGCTATGACCTCAAACTAGAGTGTACATTGGACATGCAGCCTTGAATGCCTCGAATGTTGTTTGCTTCCAAAGGTTGACTTATGCTTTGTTTGTTGTCCAGCTTGGGTACGTCACAAATATAAATACATTTAAACACCAGTCGCCATTGTTGTTAAGTAAGACGTGACTTTCAAACACTTCATCAACACAAACAAAACCTAAAAAACATGACATCCTCACAGCATCTAACCACCCAGAAGCTTAATTCCAAACGCTTATGTAATGTGAAGTAAGTCCTTAACTTTTGTATGACATATATGAGAATGTCATGATGAGCTCAATTAATGCACTTTTTGGTGATGATAATATTTTGCAGACGTTTCGAAGTAGAAAAAGTCAACCAAGGACAGGAGGTTGCAAATTAGCCTCGGATAATTATTCCATGAGCTGCAGATTTGCATAATTTTGCGGGATTACCTGTTATTAACAATCCCTGTGGAACAACAGTGATCTGAACACTCCTTCCCGTGGATGAAAAAAGCTTGCCGTGCACTCGGCCAATAAACAGAGATCCCATCTAGGGAGCCGCTCTGTTCCATCACTAACTGCCCCAGTGTGTTACTCTCAGCAGGGTCACTTTCTCAGGGAAATAAAAAAATCAAAGAACCCCCCCCCCCCTCTATCCTGTATCCTGGGGTTGCTTTGAGCTTGAGTGAGTGCGCACTTCATAAATCAAGAAGAGTTTTCTTTCGTCACATTGCTGATTTGATGTTCCCTGTTTTGACGTCATTGTGTGACCGGAAATAGGGAATATGTGTGGGGGGTCCAGCCAGAGGTGCGTTCACTGAAGACCGGCATGAATGTGTGTTTACGTGTGCTGAGAGGAAACCGTGAAGGAGAGGGAGCGGGAGAGAGAGAGAGTAGGGGTGGGGAGACATGAGCCAACGTGGCCTGCAGACATTTAAAGGTGCATTGTTTTGATTAATAAAAAAGGTTCCGAGGGGGGTGAAAGACGGCCTGGTGCCCAGGCATGAATGGTGCTGCAGCAATAAAATAAAACAATGGCGAATTCTGAAAAACAACAAAACCACAATTGGTGTCCGAGTATGTTCCATTTCCATTGTGGTCTTTGGGATGCGCCACACTTTGTGAAAGGCTCTATACTTAATTCTGACACACAGCAGTATAGGTCATATACTGCAAACTCTCCCAGCCTTAAATCACTCACCTTAATGCTGTGAGAGGTTAACAAGACATTAAAATGCACGGTTGCTCATGAGCTAATGCCATGTGTTTCCTCCTACCACAAGCAAAAACCACATAGAGCACATAAAGATAAAAATACTCCAGGAAATGGTGAGAGCATCAGAAAATAGGGTATACTCTTAATATACAGTGTACACACACACACACACCGAACTGCACATGTGCAGGATCTGTATTGTTTGATCCATTTGAACCGCTGTGAGGGGGTTTGTTTGAGGACTCTGCTGACTTGGCAGCCACCCCCAGAGGCGAAATGTGACACTGGAGAATCTGGCATAGCACTTGGCTTTTCAGTCAAGCGAGCATCAAGCCATGCCAAGCTACAAATAACTCAGGGTGAAATACTTAAGATTTTCCATTGAAAGTAACACATGTGTTCGAGTGACACCAACAGAGGATCTAATGTCACGTGAAGCTTAAAGCATAAAGAAAAGACTGGACTCTCAATCAAACTTCCAGCAACTGAACTTTTGCAGGAATAGGCGTGATGGACATAAAATCTCCTGAATGCGTCGGTTTTACACAAATCCTGGAAACCGTCTGTCCATAACCCCCGTTATCCGATGCGTGCTTCCTTTTCTGGCTGAGGAAAAGAGGAAACAGGGGCACAGGAAAAGGAATGACGAGGAACAGTTCAATGGAACATCCCAAATGAAAATAAAGGAGCTTATTTTTCCAAAGAGGATGGATGTGGAGGAAAATATATTGTCAATTCAGTGCGCCTTTGACGGTGATGGGTCTTTAATGGTCGAAGAAAAACACAAAAACCTTCTTTATCATCCCTTAGAGACAGAGACTAAACACAACACACTCCAAGACACGCCATGGGGAGCAAATACAATCTCTCGAAGACTTGGCACATCCTCTAAAAGAAGTGACACACCAAGCTTCCCTCACAAACTCACACCATTGTGATGTGCATATGTTGACACCACTTACCGGTATTTCAGATCGTAGACAAAGCGGCTGCCGAGTTTCTCCTCTATCGCCTTCTTGGTTTCATCAAGCAGACTTTTGACAGCTGAGTCCCCAACAGCGAGGGTGACTATCCGGCCATCTGGCAGCGACCTCAGCAGCTGGGTGAGCCGTCGACTGTCGTTGCGAGATTCATGAGTGTCGTACCGCTCGCCGAACAGCACGGCAGCTGTGTCCTGGTCCACCACTCGCAGGTTGATGCCTCGACTGAAGTTCCGCTGGAAGGTGTAATCTCCCGTGGCCAGACCGGAGGCTGGGACGCTTCGGGTCAGCAGAGACCAGGAAACACGCTCAGCGCCATGCAGCTCCAGGGTCCCGCCGCCCGTGACTCCGATGAACTTGCGACCGAGGACGGGCACTTCAGGGACTGCTTTGTTGTCGGAGCGGCCCTTGAGAGCGATGCTGGCACGAGAGCGGTAGCGACATTTAGGGGCGCCGATGTGAAGGGCGGCACCGTCCTCGATGAGGATGTGGTGTGTTCTCAGGGTTATGTTTTTGGAACCATCGACACTGTCTGCAAAAACGACTTGACCTGTAGAAAGAGACACAAACACAAGCTCTGATGTTGTATGTTACACACACAAACTGATCTTGAGCTGTTCTTCTGCAGTGTCATCATCACAGGTTGGACATACTTTGAGACGGACCCCATTCACCAATCTGTGCTCAGTAGTAATCAGCTAATGTACTGTAGCACTACTGCTTGATCCTCCTCTCCTCAAGCGACCCTGAGCTAGCAGCACCTAGACACAACCGCGTCAAGTGAAAATCACACGACAATGTAATTACTCTCTACAGCAAGGACGAGTTATGCTTGACTGAACTGCAATAAACAATCAAATAGATACACTGAAACATGTTTCTTTTGTAAATGAACGTCCACAGATTGCCAACACCAGTAGCCGTTTTTCTGCCGCTCAGCCAGAGGCAGTGATTTCATCCCATGAAAGAATGAATGAGTCATTCTTTAAATACAATGGCTTGTACAAAGGTTTTTCCAAAGCATGTGACTGTTATGGTGCAGGAAACTAAAAGCAGAAGTGTAGTTGGTAAAAGAATTGTTAAAAAAATGAACAATGCTCAAACCCATGCTTAGTATATCATAAATAAATCTGTAAAAGCCACCTAAGAGATCATCCACCCTGATGCACGTACCTCCTGATCGGATGGTTAGTGACTTGAAGGTAGCAGAAGATTCCAGTCTAACCAGCTGCCCCCTACTGATGACAACGGTCTTCTCTGGTTGGTGGCCTGGGTTCCAGCTACTGAGGGACGGGTTGTGGTCTGGACAATTCTCTGCAAAGAAACATCAGCATAAAATCTGTAAATAAAATCAGACAACCTCATGCCGTTGGGCAACAAAAGGGCTTCGACTAATTCATACAACTGACCATCTAACACTTCTCCACTTTTGAGGCTGAGGATGAGGATGAGAGTGAGGAGAAAAGCCCCCATCGACACCCCAAAGCAGATGAGTGTGTTCTTCCTTTGCTTAATGCTCCGGGCACGCTCCCTCCGCTGGTTTTCCTCTGACAGTCTGACTGCGGGTCGTCGGTCCGGCGGGGGGCCGTGAGGTTTAATGGGTGGAGGCGGGGGAGCTTTGGCTGGTGGGGGCGAGCGCACCGGGGCAACACGCCCAGGGACGTAGCCTGGCGACCTTTGGTGGTTACCATGGGGCGGAGCCACAAAGACAGGGAAGCGGCTGGAGCCATTACTTGTCGGCATGGTATACGTATCTGCTACCTGCAGAGAGGAAAATGAGACAGATGGAAAGAGCCGAGGAAAAGAAAAATACATTAACAAATGTGGATTCACTTTATGTGCGTGTGTGTGTGAGAGACAGTCAAAGTAGAGACAGCATGACCTTTGACTGAGGAAAGCAAAAAGCCTCTAAACTGTTCCCATCATTGCGCTCCTCTGTGTGTGCAATTGAACTCAGACTTGCAGTTGTTGTCATGAAATATTGGGAAACACCTCTGCAAGCCAGCTGTTAAATAACGCAGGAACCTCCCTGAAAAAGGCTTCAGGGATACGTGGATGCGTTATCCCTTCACTCCCACGCAGCCGTGCCTCCTACCTGAAAGAGAGTCTCATCAGGAGATCCAGAAAAGGTGCATTAGAATTCATTTCAGTCAGGAAAGCACTGCCAGAGTTCTAGGTTGTCTCACCTCTGTGAGTTCTCTGCTCTCGTTGTCACGACAACAAAGTACAGGAACGGACTGTGTCGAAAACCACCTCCACGTAACTGAGGCCGTTCAAGCATGTCCCTCTTATCAATCTGTGGTGAAGTGAAGCGTCATGTGTTCAAGTTTAGTTTGTTCAGTCAAGAAAAATCCTCTGCTGTCAGCTTTATTTATTTGGGTCATTGGTCCAATATATTAACATGATATGTGAATCCTATATATATATGTGTGTGTGTGTGTGTGTGTGTGTGTGTGTGTGTGTGTGTGTGTGTGTGTGTGTGTGTGTGTGTGTGTGTGTGTGTGTGTTTACCATGTGTTTAGGAACATGAAACAAAGCAGGAAGTCACAGGGATTGAAGGTAATAACAGGAATGTATTGTGACTCAGGGGAAACCAATCTATGTGGGAATCATTGGATCGGGTTTGGCAACACAGGAAAACACTTTCACATGGAAATTAGCCGGCTGGCATGGCAGTGGTTTTGGTTCAGAAAGGCAGATGTTCTGTTCAAAGGACAGTCATCAACTTTACGGTAAATCGGCTACGGCTAAATGGCTGCACGACCAACTCGTTTTACCACCTCCAAACAATCCACCTCTCAGAATATGAAGAAAATAAAATTCTTTTTGACAAGCAAAGCAACAGATGGCAAGACTTAGAACGATCACATGAACCACAGAGAGCTGGTACTCTTACAGTAAAGTCTGCCCCGCTGATGAATACCGTTTCCTGAATGTTTCCTCTGGTCAATTGTCACCTTTGAATTTGTTCTCAACACATGCATCTTCTTAAAAATAAATTTTATAATAGTCTGCTCACAAGTGGTGAGTTGAAACAACTTAAAAATCAAGTCAAGCCGTCTTTGACTTCAGAAGATTAAGGTTTGTTTTCTCACACAGCTGTTCGCTGTTGAACGGTTCACTCCAAATGTTCAACCGTGCCATCAGGATGCACAAGTTTGTGATGAGAACAAAATAAAACAGAAATTAAACAAGGATACAGCCTCTATGTCAATCCCTCCAAATTTTCTCCACGGATTTCAACATTTCACTGACCGTTTGATCAAAAACAGAAGCGCAGGAATAAAGCAGATTCCCTAGAGATTGCCGTTCCTGCTTTGAGCATCTCGCCCATAAACCTCCTAGAGATGATTTTTGGCACTTGAGCCTTCAAAGAACCGATTTTTCATTATTCACAGCAGATTATCTCCTGGCTAGTTTGGACCAGGCAGAGTGACATTGGCTGCTCTTATTCACAATAACAAAGGAGGTCGCAAATAATGGATTGCAACATTCCAGAGACGATGTTAACACAGCCAAAACAGATGGCACCAATTACAGTACGGAAAGGAGGCGAGTGCCCCAGTGTGATTCTCTGCTCAGCTTATTTCACACGAATGTGGATGGCAGCTCAAAGTGAACCGTAGTCATGAACTTATACACTCGCAAAAAAGAAAAAGGTTAAAAACACACTGGGCTAAAGGAAATGACACTGCAGAAAAAAAGCTTCAGCTGCACTTTTCTGGAGCACAAACACCCTGTACTGGTGTAATGATATCACATCAGCTACTATATGAAAAAGTTCAGAGAGTCCAAGATTTCACGCATCAGATTTTGGCCACATGTCTCGATGAGAGGTCTTTTAAAGAGGGCGTTAAAGTGAAAAACTGCAGCAACTGTTTGGGACGGCCTCACACGAACAAAAGACAACCTAAAACAGATCGCCTCAGTCCTTAAATCATTCCCGGAGTCCAGCAGTGCCTCAACATGCACACACACAACCAAATGTTGTCTTGAAGGGTTATGTAGTCATCACTTTACCCCAGGGGACGACACGCTATTGAACTCATGAACAAAGTGATGCACAATCAAGTATTGCTCAGTCATTTCTGGACGATAGGTCCAGCTGCTGACTCATCAGCTTCGACTGGACTTATCCCACTGCAGCTTTTCAGAAGCGGTCTTAGTAAGACTTCAGCTCATAATTTCCTATCTAAACCTTAACTGGAAGTCATCAGGAGAGCCATGGTGATTGTCCAGGCTCCTAGTAGTCCCTGCAGACGCAGCAGGAGCCCAGTGATGGGCGATCCCCCGGGCATCTTTATAACCCCTTTCTGAGGTTATGTTTTTATTCACATTCCTCACCATAAAAGGCCCAGGAGTGCGACCCCCCCCCTCCCTCGCCCCCACCAACCCCTTTATACTAACTGACCTGTGCCGTGCAGTTGTGGACTTACTCACCTTAGGGCTATTCAAATTCTGGAAAATACTCATCGCAAGGCTGCAATGCATCTCATGGACCTCATTCCCTCCCTCGGACTCATTTTCCTGATTTCAGAGCTACTGAATATCAAACAGATGTGGGGGGAAACACTGGAGTCGAAGTGGGGCAGCCCATCACACATTCCTCAGCTGTAAAATAATCCTCGCTACAGACCTTGGTACAGTAGTTTGACAAATGGCAAGCTGTGCGTTGCCAATAATAACTTAAAATCACAGTCAGAACTATAAGTTAAAACCACCATCCTTATATTAGACTATGGGGGGGCCTATATTACTGACGGACTTGCTCCAGATTTGCTCAACTGTGCCCCAGTAAAAAATGCATCCTATAATTTGTAATAGACATGTTCAAATACATCTAAAAAGTACTCGTTTGTGCGTCGAGTCAAATATGCCACACATTAGATGACCACTACTGTTTGGGCAATACAATAAAATATACTTTAGATCATTTATAATGTCAGACGCCCTCTGAAAATATTATTCCCCATGCAAAGTGGGTAGAGGACATTAGAAAGGGTTGTTGTATGAGGGCAGCATGTGCATATCATTATAAACTGAACATAAAATGCTAAAGAAAGATAAATGTAACTTTTGCAGACTGAATACTTCTCACTTGTGGCTCTTGATAAAAACTTTGTGCTTTTAAAAATATAAACAACATTGGTCATTTCAGCAAGTTCCACAACAGCAGTTAGTTATGGAGAGTAGAATAAATTTTTCATTGTTGTAGATTTGTTTTGAAAGTTGCTAGCAAAAAGTTTTTGTTTTATTTACTGATGTTTTGATCCCGGATATTTCTTCTTGGTGCACAATTTAATTTCTAACAAACCAGAAGATAAAATGGAAAACGAGCATCCTGTGGCTGTGGATATTTATGACCACTTCTCCTTGTTATTACTGTGGAATGCAGCAGACTATTACTTATTTTTGCAGGATGTGACTGTTCAGTCATAAACTGCTTTTTGAAAAAAAGTTGATAATAAACATTTACGATAAATATTTTCACCACCAGTAGTGGTTTGGTTTTCATCGGTCTGAGAAATCTAGCAGTAATAGTAGATTAAACAATGGTGGGTCAAATAATTTGACACATTTCTGGCGAGAAACAGAAAAATATGTGATTTTAATATGGGTGGGGGGGGTTGGAGCCCCGGTACATATTATATATAAGACCGCCCCGGGTTCAGCGTTCAATTGAGACGAGAGAGGCATTGAATTAAATCGACTGATTTGATTACTCGTGATGATCTTATTTTGGCCAAACTGAGTCCTTCTACACATCAAAAAATATTAGCCAGACTACTGTCGACATTATCCCAACAAAAAGAACAAAGCGCAACACATATGGCATAAATTACAGACAAATTAAAACAGATTTTCTGCTTTTGCCTTCCTCCTCTTTGACGTTCAGACGTACGGACGGCTTTAAACGCAACTTAAACAAACATTAGCTTCCGCGTTCAAAAAGCGCACGCGCTCGTTATTTACCTTTAGGTCGCTAGCTTCTTACTGCCCGTAAATTAAAAAGAAAACAACGGTAACTCTCACCCGGTGAATCCACTATCACCCCCCCACCCCCACCCCCCCACAGTTGACAGACACACGGTGCAAACGGTAGGAAGGACCGCGGGTTCGTACCGTGGGTGAGACTGTCCTGTTCCTGTCCCGCTGTGTCCATCCGCTCTCTGCCAAACCTTTTAACAAGCCGAACCGGTGTCGGTGAGACGAACGATACGTTCTCACCCTGACAACTACACTTTCTCTGTCCCTTTTATATACTTCTTCTTCACATGGTGTTTTTTTCTGCTGGTGGGCTGTCGTCCGTCCGTCGGTCAGCCCCTTGTCCCACCAAGAGGAAACCAGGCGCGGCTTGAATGAGATGGAGCGGTGGTGCCTTCAAATGCTATCCGAAAAAAAACCACATTCTTTATTCAAGTAGAAGCAATGGGTGTATTGATGAAAGGTGTTTCATCTTTTCATGCAACAAAAAATAAAATCAGCATCAATGATGACAATTGCAAGTAGAGAAAGCAGAGCACTGAGATTGCACCTTTTGTTCATGATTCTAGCATGTGTTTCCAGTCTCTTTCATCTCCTACATCTGTCAAGCATAATATGTAGTGATGGTTACACCAAAGGATCCTATATTCTATACATCAGGCTTAATGCATGCAGTGAGGCAACATGAAAATAGTCTACTGAAAGTGTAGGGATTGGAAGACATGTGTGGTCAAATGTAGGGAGGAAAAGTAAAAAGTGGCTAGAAAAATAAGACACAAAAGTGCTCAACACAATTTGTATCAAATTATGTTACCACACCATCAGTAACAAACTAACAGTGGTCTGTTAAGTACAAGTTCATGATGTCTCTTGCAACTCTTAAGTATTAAAAGTGGAACAAGAACCATATTCAAAGTCTTCATGAAACTATTGACAAGTTTCCGAGGGGTCCTGAATGGGTCACCAGGAGCACAAGCGCTGATGATGTGAGGGGAGTGGCTTAATCCTGTGCAGACTGCCACCTGCTGGTAGGAAGAAGAAAAATATCACCGTCCAAAGGTTTTAACTTGACGTTTCAAATTAATTACGAAACCGTGAACACTGATGTTTGCACGTTGTTTGGTCAGTCAGATAAGTAAGGGGATGATTTTCATATGTATTCTTTACAAAGCAGTATTTCCCTGACATCCTTGTGTCCTCTGGTCTTCATAACTACTCATCATCAATATTCCTCCTGTCTTCATTATGTCCAACAGTTATCAACTTGACCTCAAGTAATGTCAGCTTCTTCCAGAAGCATGAGATCCCAAAACTTATTTTTGGAAACTTATTTTCAAAAAGTCTTGTCGATGATAATCATCCAGCAGAATGTGTTAACAATAAAGATCGTCCTGCTTTGATGCAGAGCAGAATCCCATCTTTTTCCAGAACAAAGCATCTTTGTCCCAAGAGCATGAGCTCACCCCCGTCACATAACAGTCCATCCATCGCCTCTGGAAGAAGCTGTCTTTATACTCCATTTGTCAAATTAATCAGATTTGAGGGTATACAATTACCTGTTGCACAAAAATGATGGATACATGAGTTTGGTTGCTTCTCAAATACCATTTTATTATCTCTATCCATGTTAGAATGACTATATCAATATGTTATTACACACAAGCTCCTTCGGTACTGAAATACGCTATACAAGATTAATCAAATACCAGATAAAGTTAGCCAAAGCGACCGGTATAAAGGTCATCTGCCAAAATAATGACTGGTCATGGCTTAATTGTTGTCAAAACAGTCAGAAGTGAGAGTTGATGATCACAAAAGCTTTTTTTAAAAAAAAAAAAAAGTATTTCAAACATTATTTACAAAGTGAAAATAAAAGAATGCACAACTTTGTAAGACAAATGAGTTGTGAGACAAAGTAATTTCCATGACAGACCTTCACCGGAAAAAAGGTAAACAGTTCTGATCTTGGTCAAAGGAACCGTCTTTCCTTCTTTGCAGCTCGTAAATAAGACTGGAATTTTTAAAGTAGCACCGTTTGACTTATTAGTTGTATCTGATCCCTACTGTAAATGCAGGTTCAAGTGCAATATATGTAATAAATAAAACAGTCATAAGAAATTATTTATTTATACTTATACGTTCCTATTTCTGTGATGTTCTATAGGTTTTAAACAGAAGAAACTAGCCATTCATGGCATGCAGTAGCACGTCGGCGTTAGCTGTTCAGGACTCCAACAGCGCCTTAATGGAATCACTGCTTTGCCAACACGCCGTTGCCTCATTCAGCTGTAAAGGGCAAATCAACAGACAACAATGGATATAAAATACCATCACGACAAAATGATATAATGAGTTAAGACAAAAAAACAGACGGAGTTCCTTACGCTGCGACATTGAGGCTTAACTGCCGCAACCCATTGTCCTAGTGCACAGATTGTGAGTGAGGTCGGAGTCATTTTTCAGCTCAAATGCACCAATCTAAAAGCTTCTCTTTAGACATACTACGCATTTTCATTTCTGACAACTTCCTGAACTTCAGCTGGATTGATAAAAGTTCCCCCAGTCAGTCCAGATGGGCATTAGTGGTTTAAGTCTTGGTCACAGCACAGAGTTGCTATCACAATAGTTACATCTTTATCAGAGATACGCAACAATTAGGTTAATTAGTCATACTGTATCATCTTCACACTCTTCAACACTGGGCTTCCTAATACCCAAAGTGGATGTTGGTAAACCAAACTGATCCACACCTCATACTTAGAGATAAACTCTGAAGTAAGATAATGTTAAGACACAACCTGTTCTTTCACTCTATGATCTGCTGACTGAAGATCATCTCACACCAGAGATGTTATTTGCATGAACTTTAACTTTTTTTGTGTGTTTAAGTCTCTAATACATTATACTAAACATTTGGCAACACTGGCACATCTAGATAATGTCACTTAGTCTTGTACAGTTCTTCAGTGACAGCTGATACGTGCAAATATCTTGTATAATATAAAAAAACAAAACAAACAGTTATGAAAAAATAATTCTTGACCGCAGTGCGCGGGACCAAACCCGCCCTCGAAGTCAGAGGAAGATCAGCTGGATTTGAGAGCGTCAGATGCACTTCTGTTCCAGTCCAGTTTGTTTTCAAGGCTAATCTCAGACCCTCGAGAGCGGACCAGATCTCCACTTGGAACCACGAACCGAGTCGAAAGGCAGCAAAAATGTGATGTACAAAACCGCTCACATATACACGCGAATGTTGTCTGTGCAGGTTTCCATTTCCTCTTTCATTCGCTTAAACGGTGTGTAATTTTCAATTGATAAAAATGATATGAAAGTTAAGCAGAACTGTAAGATCACAGATCACCCAGAACAGGACGTTACTGACGGGGGGGGGGGGTAATGATCGAAACATCAGCAGCCATCACCACTCAACAGACAAACATCACTTCTACCTGCTTTGCTTGACAAAAAAAAAGAGAGACCTTCTCACGCGCCCCCCCCCCCCCCCCAATCCCCAGAGGAGCCGGGGAGCTCCTCTACAAATTGACCAGCTCGTGTGCAACGAACTGTTTGAGTCTCTCCAGGTATTGTCCATAGAGCTCCACGTCATTGTGTCCAGCCCCCTCCACCCAAAGCGGTTCCACGGGGCGCTGACAGCGTTCAAACAGCGCCAGGCCGTGGGAGAAGTCGATTACTTCGTCCTCTGTCCCGTGGATTACCAGCACGGGTGATGTCACCTTGGATATCTTGTCAATGCTTTGGAATAATGACAAAAGCAAGGATAGAAAGATGAGACCCAGGCCGGGTTGTTGTAATCATCAACACCATAAATTACTCACAATAAGTTAATTATCTGAAGAAAGGTGTAGTTTGACAAATGACCACATGGGGGTGCTACTGACACTTTCTATTTCCACTGTGACTCATTTAGATGAGAAAAACATTTACAAAGTTCAAGTTTACAAGGTTTTCTACATGTTTTCCTGATACATTCATAAAATGCTGTTTGTAAATGTTTATGTTCTCTCATCACACACACATCTGTGCAGAGAAGCTGCGAGCCTTTCCGTGTCTGTCTGTGATGCATTTAGCCTGCGTTTCACGCATGCCATCTGTCTATATAGGGAACTCACTTGGGGAAGGCGTCAAAGCAGTAGGTCTTCTTGGTGTCAGGGAAGGCCACCCTCATGCCTGACGTGAGCGGCGAGTGGAGGATGACTGCAGCGCTCTCGTAGCGGGACGCCAGGTCCACGGATGGAACGGTGCCAATGCTCTGACCATACACTATCACATTCTCTGGCCGGATGCCATACCTGCAAAGAGGATACAGAATATCTGAATATCATGGTTTCGATCATCATGAACAAGATATTTATACTTCTAGTATTTGGCATCCGGTTAATCCCGAGTGTTGATAGCGCAAAAAGCAGCTTGATGGACTAAACATTGGAAGCCATTGTTCGACACTTAATTTTTTTTTTTTAGTCAGCGTTAAAGCTGATTAAAGCGGTTTTTCATACAAACGTGACAAAAAGCGTTTGTAATCCCTACATGAGGTCTGCTTTTTTTTTTACCAATCCCACAAAAAAACAACAACAACAACACACAAACAATGACACAACCGACTAGTTTCCCGTCATACCATCATCTCCCACACCATGCTGCTCCATAAGCAAACACACACCTGTGTGTGTGTGTGTGTGGTTACTCACGCTCTATTATCAGCTGACAATGTCACGTCAGTCAGTGAGTCAGTGATTATACAGTCGCTTCAAGCCGGCACACGGAGGAGGGAAACAGCCGTGGCTTTCTGTAGCTTCTCAGAGAGGCTGAACAGAGAGGACCACCATCGTGGTCGTGAGAACGAGGAACAAAAGAAGAAGAATCAGACCGGAAAGGGACGCTGACACTGAATGTGAATGCCAAGAGAGGACGAAAATAAAAAGGGAAGACATTCCACAGCTGATTAAGGGGGAACGTGACTCCAACTAGCTGCAAACAGGCAGTCAGCTGACAACCTGAAACTCGGCCTAAGAACACTGCATCACTGTCTGTAGCGCTGCGCTGCTGGATAGAGCATACTCTACAATGCAAGCAGAACGCTAACATTAAAAGCGTATCATTAGTGCTGACAGCCGTGTGCTCCTGTCATACGTAAGAATGAACAACAACACACACGCTAAAAACACGTTCAAAGTCCTGACAACGCTGTGCTGGATTTCACTAACCGAGAACGACTTTGCAAATGAAGAACTTAGTCGTGTTGTTCCGCTCAAAGAGCAACGCAGGAACATCCCCTTCAGACACAATATTAAAAAGTGTGGTGTGCAGCCATTGGCAGGAACACGGGAACTGTCTATCGTTATCATGTCACCTGACCTTTGGCTATAAATAGGGGTGAAAATACTGGCACGGAATGAAAACACCAGACGAGCCTTGGGTGCATCGGTTTGAACGGTGTCATTAACTGTCAAGGTTGGCCGACCCTCTTATACACAATTGATGGACTGAAAGGTTTGCCGTTATACAACTTAATGTTGCCATTAAAGGGAAATGAAGGATAGTGAGGGGAGGCCGAGACAAGTCTGGTTGAAAACTGCATTCAAATAAAAGACACTGACCTTTCTGATGTGTAAGATTATACAGAACTGACTTTTCAAGAAACAGCTGTATTTGAATATTTGCAAGTGAATGTCATCATTCACTACAAAATCAATGTTAATCTACTCTGATCCAGTCCAGTTTGCGAATGTTTCTCAGATTCTTAAAAGCCTTGAGGAATTCGACCTTTAAAACAAAACGTGCCGTTTCTTATTCTGCTAGAGTGGCTGACAGACTTCCTCCTCTGGACACGAGAAGAGGCGTCACGAGACGGGACAGGCGTGGGTCAGTGGGGCGGCGTGTTAACATCTCTGCAGCATAACATACCAGAGCTGAAAGAACTCAGCAATGTTGTTTCTTCACATTCGGTTGATAAAGGTTCGGTTTAAAAACATTTTTATTCTTGCTGTGGTCTAACCAAGTGTCCTTCAAAGAGGGTTATCGAACCGTGTTGCATTTCGGTCCAACGAACTACTCTTTCACGACAAATGTTCCCCATCAGGTCGTTCCCAGTGGTGCAGGTGTTGAATATCTTCAGCATTTCACAGGGATACACGGAATTTCCTCAAGCCACAAAGGCGGGAAATTCTAGATATGCTGTTAAACATCTGTGAATTTGCAACTATCTATAGGATGACACTGTTAAATTAGCAAAACTTCTTATTAACTATACCAAGATGACATATACAGTATTTTCCGCACTATAAGGCGCACTGGAATATAAGGCGCATATGATTATAAGATGCACCTTCAATGAGTGGCCTATTTTTAAAACTTTTTTCATATATAAAGGCGCACTGGATTATAAGGCGCACTTTCGGTTTTTGAAAAAATTAAAGGCTTTTAGGTGCACACCACCTTTAATCATTACCACTAATGGGCAGCATTCAATCGCACCCATGGGAAAAAAAACACTTCATTGCATCTTCTTATCAGCACCATGTTGCCCAACGATGAACAGCAATGACTTGACCGATTATCTGTATGTATGCATTTTATCGTGGAAACACTTGAGTAGAACATTATCTGCTTTCGTTATATACTTATATGCTTATCTTCTGTTTATGCTTATCTCTTTCAGGTTCTTGGCAAAGTCATGCCATTAAAGTCTGACCAATCACCAGACACATAAACACTCACCCCACACGGATACTCACCCCACACGGATGTAAATGCAATACGGAAGCTCAAGGAATGTCAATACACAGAGTGGTAAATCCAAGTTGTCGTAAGGCGAAACAATACGTCAATGTAAATACAGCAAGGCCTTCTGCAAACCAAAACTAGTATGTTTTGCTTACACTTGGTTTGGGTGTTTGGACAAACATGTCATTGAGCCCATTGGTGGTTAATGTTTTGGTTCATCTTTGATATTTAATTACAGTGCAACAGCAGCTGCTTACAAAGCAGTCACGTTCAATGGCCCCAGCATGAAAGCAGCAATAAACACCTTAGCTAATCTTAGTGTTGGTAGACATAATACTAATTTCCTTGATGTTTTGTAAGTTTATATTGCTTATTAAACTAAATTAAAACTGAACTCTGTCCATGAGTCACTTTGCCGCTCGTTGCATACACACACCTGTACAAATATCTCTTTAATCACCAGGTGTTGGGACAACTGATGGTTGTAAAATTGCAACACATCTTCCTAGCATAGATTTTTACACTAACTTTGCACGAGTATGAAAGGTATAAACACTGAATATTGCAAAGTTTGAGCCGGTGGCCTTCCACTTCAAATAAGGTCCCTCTAATTCTCCCTACTGTCTTGGCAGTGTTGGAAGGACCACTGTGGCTTCTTCTCGCACCTTTAAGAACGGTCTGCAGCTGCACCGACGTTCAAAACAGCACAACGACCGTCCCAGATCCTCACAAGATCCCCCCCTTCCGCCCGGCCAACAATAGCCTACAATTTCCTTCGTTTGACTTCAGCTTGAATAGACCTCACCCAGTCATTGCCAGCCATGCTCCATGGTTACCCCCCTCCCCCAGGCCTTCGTCAATCTAGTGTCTTGACACAAATCCAATCCAGTATGCATCACATCCTCCCTTGTCCCCCTCTTCCTTCTCCCTCTTGGCTGTCCACTTCTCACCGCTTTAACACCAAAAATATTCTCATCCGACACCAGCTACAGTGACTAGAAGATATTTTTGGATATCCTGAACATATGTAGAGGCATATTTAACAGATTAGAGAACCATCTGCAATTCAGCAGGGGGATTCCTCTCGGAAGCATGCCAATGATTTGCTATTAGGTTCATTTTACTCATCTCCTTAAGTGCTTGTGGAGATCTCCATTCTGGGTTCAACGACCACATGTTTCAGGGAGTATATAATCAGCAAAAACGCTATCAGCAAGTGCCTTTCTTGTTTTTCTGTACTCGGGACAGTCAGGTGCCTGATTGCAGTTCATCCATATGTTTTAACGCATAAAGCAGCCTTTGTGTAGATGTGTATATCAAGATTTGTGAATTAATAATGAACCAATTTTCAATAACAGCCAGGAAAACTTCATCTAAGACAAATGCCTGCTCTCAGAATGAGTCTCGGTCAGTGGAAGCTAAAAAGACAAATGATAAAAGTTCTTAAATAGCTGAAGACACCACCAGGACTTGGTTTTTATGTGCAGAATGTTATCTTGCCCAAAATCTGAGATAAACGAAGCCTGCACTGAGAGCTATTCACTACGGAAACAGAGGGTAATGGACAGAGCAGTGGATGGGTCAAGACCTCTCCTTTCCACCCCTCTCCGCTTCCTTTTCGCAGCAGTGATAATTACAAAATTCACACACGGCAGGTTGCCTGCCCTCGTTCATGTTTGTGTCAATTTATCCCTGCTGCTCAAGACAAACAATGAACTGATTATGATCAATAAAAGACTAGCCAGGAAGTGAGTTTTTTGTGCTGCTTTTCATTGGTCATAGTTTAAAAAGACCTCGGTCTGAAAGCTCATTGGAGACATGTTGCTAGGCTACCACTCAATATGAGACCAGGAGGACTGACTGCTGGCCTGCCTCCATCTCAGAGTTGAGGTGTGTGTGTGTGTGTGTGTGTGTGTGTGTGTGTGTGTGTGTGTGTGTGTGTGTGTGTGTGTGTGTGTGTGTGTGTGTGTGTGTGTGTGTGTGTGTGTGTGTGTGTGTGTGTGTGTGTGTGTGGATGGGGTGCTACTGTGCCATTTTATGTCTGAAAACACAGTCAGAGGTGAAGTCGGCTGGTCTTTATTAGAAACACGGACTGCACTGAGCATATTTTATTATTCGTTCTAAGTTTCATGATGACACAGTCCTTGTCTGTCTACATTCTGACTCACCCACTTGCTGAATCACCTGACTAAAGTCCTGTTCAGGTAAAGGGAGTGCCTCCCCCGTCAGGGGTAAACAAAAGAACAGGCGTAGCTCAGCGCCTCGGTGGTTCGCCCGTCAGGGTGACTGTCCTCTTGTCATATGACGGTGATGAAAGCCAAACGCTTGCGCAAACCCTCGGGAGAAACTGAAGTTGCAGCTGCTGAATCATGAGCAGAAAACCAGTGCGTTTAAAGACCCTGTCCTGCAGGGGAAAGTGAAAGAAGAGAGCTGCTCCCTGATTCAGTGTCGGCTAACATGAGACATGCACGAGGGATGTATGCAGTTGACAGAACACAAAGAGGCCTGGAGAGGATTTTTGATGAGATAAACGAAACCTAGTTGATTCATGTTCGGTAAAATGGGAGTCCTTTCCATTGTATTGTAGACAGTCAGCAATTACCATCAGAGACTGACAGATGAGTCAAAAAGGGAAGTAATTAAACTCATGACATGTGGCTTTCAAGATTCTATATTCAAGGTTATGTTTAAAAATTAATCCCAAGACCTCGATGCTCACATTTTGTGTTAAACACACCTTCTTTATTTCCATGACCATCAAGGAGACTGGCTTTGAAAGAAATTAGTCCCATATGAAGGTGAAGAATCCTTAGATTTCATTTCATGTAAACAACATACAGCCGGGAGGGGCGGGGTTGGCAGAGAAAGATGTGGCAGGGTAAGCAGTGAGTGTTGACAATCCTGACAGGAGGATTAATGTACAGTATACTGGAACTGGAGAGCGGGAAGTGAAACCGACACGGTGGGTAAAGTAAGTAAATTTCACATTGACGCCTGTCATTTGATTAAGCCAAATTAAATATACAAAACACACTTTGGGGTAGGAAGGTGACTCACGATATATTTTAACTGTCAATTTTATTTATTTTTTGGTAAGAAAATAACATTTTGAGCAGGTTGTTTTGTGCCAAACCCGACAGGAGCCTCCCATTTTTAACTTTGACAGCCTCTCAGTCATCTTCCTTCTCAGTGGAGATGTTAATGTTCAATTCAGATGTGGCTGTCAAGTGTTTAATCGTTTAAAAATCTGTTGTGGTATTTTGCGCGCCACAAGCCAAATAAAAAAAAAAAAAATCCTGCATGGGGAGAGTAACAGAAGAAGAGAAAACCACCTGAGAAGTCAGGTAGTATCAAGATGTAAAAGCGTGAGCGACAAGAGGCCATAAAGGATATGATGACTGCAGACATGATGGAAAGGGACTAGATGTTCTTCAGTGACACCTGAAACGAGTCTACAGCTGTGACTGCCTCAATCTGTGTCTTTTTTAAACCTGACAGGCAGCCTTGTTACAGCTGGGTGAGAACAAAAGAAAGCACCGCAGGGGAAATCCAACCAGTCATCGAACTTCAATTGAGCTGTGGGATTTCAAATCACGAGGCTTTGATTACTCACCGATCTTCATGATTGTGAACAGGTTTTGTTCCAGCTTAACCACCCAAAGCCATTTCATAGAGTATATGTGAATGATTCGCAAAATAAACACAGAATTGTTTCAGTTGTATTTAAGTTATTTAGATGATTAGCTGGTATCATGTATATGTAACCTAAGGCATAAATGCGGAATTGATTTAAACTACAAATGTTACTGTAACAAAATTAAAGTTGTAAAAACTATCGGTTTCAGAGAGACAATGAATTCAGCTTGCTGTCAAATAAAAATCCGTACAAATGTATATATTCAGGCGCACACTAAAAAGGAGTTCACCGACAGTTGGGCTTTGCATTACCATCGCCACCGCCCGCCCCACCCACGCAATCACAAAGTGTAATTTGATGTTGTGGAGCATCTGCCTCCATCAGATTAAATTAAATTTCTGCACCTTGTGGGAGATCCACTGGTGCACTAATAAATTATGTATGTGAGCTGGAAAACAATAATAAAACGAAGAAATGTTTTCTTTCGTTATGTCTGTGTATGAAATGAAAGCAGAGTGAGGGGCAGAAAGTCTTTCTAACGCTTCTTTTCTTCATTTCCCATTCAACACTGTCTAGAACTTTGGAAGAACTAAGTGTGAGCGAGACGCAGAACGTGGACACCAGAAAAGCAGGTTCTCCTTAGCAGCAATGGTTTACTTCCTGTAAGCTTTTCTGAAGAGTTTCCTGATGAACTTGCCAACATCCCTTATTTTTAAAACGTTTAAAGATGGCCGATCATTACTATACAGGCTGTGTAGTGGTGGAGTGTGTTACACTAATATAGTCATTTATTTGAATGCGAGGGAAACAGTTTTTTAAATATCCACAGTGCCAAAACCATTGTCCGCCGCAGAAAGGGCATACACCCACACCAGCGCTGACACGGTAGAAACATTCAGTTCAGATCATGTGTTAGCTAGGAAGGAGATGAATGCTAATGTCAGTTGTAACGGTAGCTAACTGTTTAGCATCTTAATTTATCTTCCAGATCTTCAATACGTATTACTGAAAGTGTACGGTTTATCAGCTGGGAAAATAATACATCACAGATGCAGATCTCAAGTCAGCTGAGGTCGAATATCAGCCAATAAATATCTTCTTTGCGTAGCCCACACAGTAAAAAGATGCAGCAGAGCTCCCACTCACTCCCACTTATGGTTGCTCAGCGTAATGATAGAAAACACGCTCTTTATTTTCACCTACGAGAAAATCATTTCATCCCTGCAGGAGCCACTCTCGTCGCTTCAAAGGCCGATCGGGCTCAGCTAGTCGTCCATCCACCGACTCTTTAAGATGACTCTTCTGCTTTTCTTTGTCATCCCTTCATTCCTCATATTTTCCCTAATCACTCAGTCATCCTCACTCATCTGTCAAACCTCCTCAGAAATGTTGATGTTGGTGTCATGAGATGTTTCTGTGTACACAGCTGACTTGCTGAGCCAGGATGAAAAAAACATTTCAGAGAATTAATCGGACTAGAATGCCTGCCTCACACCGTAACAGGAAGTTTTTACTTACTACACTTTGGTTAGTATTTAGATGTTCCCTTTCCCATCATGATCTGGGGTGTGACGCCATTCGCTGGACGCATTTCTGGAGCTCATGCAGTAGAGGAAAATTTGATTCATCCCTTAATAGGTCATCAGGCTCTCATCATTATTCTAACCATTTGTCAAAAACCTTATCTTCATTCCAAATTTAGGGTCTGTATGCTATTAAATTACCGTAAAATTAATCCTGTCTTTTCCCTGCAGGCTGCGGCAACATCTGTGAACAGCTTCTCACTTCCTCTACCTCAATCCATCATCATGTCTTCTTACCGTGACCGGAGCGCCTGCCAGGCGGCGTCTACGTCAGCGTACAGGTTTTTCTCTGAAGGTTTCCCAGAACTGGCACCGTACCCTGAGTAGTCGTACGAGAAGACGTTGCAGTTGATGCGCGAACCTAGACCTATATAGAAGCTGCTCATTTGTCCCAAGTCCACTGCGTTTCCGTGGGAGAATAACAGTGTGTACCGAGCGCTGGGGGAGCAGCGAACAAACATGCAGGCGATGCGATTCCCCCTTGAGGTGCGCGTCATGAAACACTCGATGGCATCCTTCTCACGGGACGAGTACTGCCAGTCTGCACGCTCCGAGAGGTGAAGCGTCCATCGGCTGCCGCTGTCGTCACACATGAGGCTGTAGGTGGGCTCTGGGGGCAGAAAGGCCAGCTTGGAAGCAATCTTGCTGGGACATGGTGGACAGCAGAACAGGCAACATAGCTCACTGATGGATAAGTGGTTCATCCTCGAAACACTGCAACATAGAGGGAGACAACGATTAACTGAACGCCTCTGAAAACTGAGAATAAGTCGAGAATTTACAATAAAAGCATATCTGGGCTCTCTTTGACAACCGGACCTCTAATCGTTTTATGCCATCCCCGTCAGATTGATCACAAGACAAAAACATCACAAGACCCAAATCATAAAAAATAGCATTCTTAAATGAATGACGACCGCGAAGACCCAATTTTTCAAAAGCACTATAACCCTCCACGTGGCTCCCTTCAGTCAGGCTTTTGAAAAAAATAAATTTTTTTAAGATCTTGGATGAATTGTGCACCTGAATTGTACACCTGTGTGAGGTTTTACTGAATTCTGTGAAGTGAGTAGATAAACTATGATGTCTAGACCTAGGGCCAAGGGCAACCCTATATGGCCCCTCTGGCAGGGGCAAAAACAATAAAGCCGTGACCCTGATTGGTTCCAGAAACGTTCAGCCGTACTGACTTAAAAGGCTCTCATTTCACCCTGCACCTGGAGCCCCACCTGAGGATGCTTTTAAGACATCCCTAGTTGCTTTTGAATTGCAAGTGGCCAGCTCTGGAGTGGAGGTTAGCTTTGTAATTCGACTCTGCATAACTACACATGCCCTTGTGAATAGGGCAAAGCACATCATTGTCAGGCTACGACAATATGTAGTGGATTGAATTTCCAATGAAGGAGCTACACATAAATCACACCACACTGTTGCAGCTTTGCAGGTGCATTTTCAAGTTTATGCAAATACATGATGAATTTGCAGTTCTCTCTTCATGTAGGCATGTTTTAAGCTCTTTCTTTGCAACTTTTCCATTGCGGGTCCTGCTGTAGAAAAGTGTCCCAGGAGCAGAACGCCCTAAACCACCAGATCTGAACAACCCAGCAGAGGCTATAGATTAACACAGGCCTCATGATGGCCTTCCTGCAATTACACTGCTCTTCTTCTTCTTTCAATATTCAAAAGAATATTCCTTCTTTACAGGAATATTCTGTGTTCCTTGGGAATAATATTGCACATCATTCCGAAGATTAGTCTTTTTTCCCCGCATTTGGAATCTCCCTTCTGTCCTCATGAGAAGTTTCATAGTAAAAGTGATGAACCAGATGTGATACCTCCCAGTTCTACGTTAAGGAACATAAAACAAAATAAATTGGGAACAATTTAATGAGGTGCATGTCTGAGAACTTGATTTGGGGTGATATTTATAGCCACTTGTAGCGTGTAATTGCCACTTCTGAAGGATGCTGTGGAATCCAAGAGGAGTGTGTAGCAGCAAAACGCACAGTGAAGATTGTTGGCTTCCCTTATTCCCTAAAATAGCCCATAATGTCAAGCTACGGAGACAGAATGGTGCCTAACAGTGATTTACTGTAAAATGGTGGTGCAGAAAGATGTGTATTCAGCGAGACTGTAATGATTCTGATTTGTGGAGGTTAAATACATTTTAATTAACTAGGAACACGGAACACGTATGTGAGCGCGTCTCCCCGATGAATACGGAAATGAAAATGTGACATTACCTGGACGACGGTTCGGGATTATTTTTGAGGTGCCAATGTCGCCGTGGTCAGGTGTTGTCGCTAAACCGAGCCAACTAATTTATCTTCTTCTCGACGCCAGGAGATTGACGAGGCAATCCTCGGCCAGATTATCCGCTTGGCACCGCAACTGTGAGTAAGCTAGCAGATCCGTCCTCCGGTCCGAACACCCCTCCGAATCTGTCTTTTCCTTTTTCCTCCGCTCGGCTTTCTCAACATATGGTCCTGAATGATAACGAGATCGATTAATTAAGTATTATCGACGCCCCGGAGCTCAGTAGCGACATGAGTCGATCCTTACAAAGGAACAGAACTAACTAAAATCTTCACACTCGTCCTAAACTGTCCTCAGTGGCATCATTCCCTTCCGAAACATCACCGCTCTGGTTGTGAATATCTTTCTGCTTGTTATCTTAGCTCTCCAAATGATATGATATGATTGACAGCGCTATGGCGCAATAGGAAATCAGTTGTCGAAAGAAATCCACCAATGGCAAACGATATTTAAATTTATGGGCGATGCCTTTGAGTGTTTATGTCATCTGTTGATTGACTGTCTTAGGAACCAACTGGAGATTACTATCATGAGACAACGTCCAATCACTTTCAAGAGAGGTGCATCTAATATACAGTAACGTGACGTCATTGACCAGTAAATATTAAAACTCTTTCGAAATTTAGAAAGTGATTACGTTTATTTTTTTATTTGTTATTCTTACAAACAACTTTAAACCGTGGTGTATTTTAACCACTAAAAAAAGGTTTGATCAAAGTTTGACCTCGATGACGTTGCATGACGCTTTCCCACTTCTTCCGGGTTAGCGCTCCTTCCCTATAACATGTGAGTGCTAACAAACATTGCTAAAAAAAATGAGTTCACAGAAAGGTAACGTGTCCCGATCGCGTGGCCAGAAGCATCAAAATGTAGTTGCTTTCAAAAACGACAAGTACGGAGCGACTGTACAAGTGAAGGTATGATATTAACTTTGTTTTAGCCTCTCATTAGCCGCCTCGGAGCTAATCTGAAAACATTTCCATAATTTTGATTATGCCCGCCACCTTGTTCTTTTGATTGTAGAAGGCCAAATCAAAGACCCACGACGGACTTTGTCAACACTGTAAGGATGTTCTCGAGTGGAAAGTGAAATATAACAAATACAAGTCTCTAACACAATCCCGAAAATGGTGAGTACAGTTGCAGCATAAAATACTGTAATTACAGAAAAGCTGCAGTTTCTGATTCATGAATTAAACTGACCCAAAAATAAATATTAGCTTTTGATTTAAATTCCATAACTTGTCTGTGTGTGTGTTTCTTTTAGTGTTAAGTGTTCTCAGAAGACTGTGAAGGATGCATATCACGTCATTTGTAAACCCTGCTCTCTACAGCTTGAAATCTGCTGCAAGTGTGGAAAGAAAGAAGATATTGTAGTTCCGTAAGTGGCACTTTGTGAACATTTATCATTTCTTAAAGTGGATGTCTTACCATCAGTGGTTTGTAAGTCATTAATTTGACAGGGTGAACTCCAAGGTGAGTCTGACACCCTGAGGATAATGAGACACATTACAACTAATTTATGGAAATCACTTAAATTAGTGGTTGTGGTATTCTTGTCCTCCAGTTTTCTTTGCATTTGGCATTCGAGATAAAGCCTGAAGGATTTCCCCTTTGCTCTTGCAAAAGGAAGATTTGTCTGCAGAATGTTTTCATAAGAAATAGCCAGATGGAAAACAGACTACCTAGTTTATTCATAGTAAATACACTATTGAGTTAAATTAAAAGAATCTAATGAAAAATATTAAAATCAAATAATCAGGGGTTCGCCTGCAGAAGAATCTGATTGGGCAAACATGTTGCAGCACCTCAAATAAATTGTCATCCCCTAATGACCCACTGTTTGTATTCAAGTTCCATGTGTGCATCATATTATGTATTCTTCAAATAAATTTTGTTGTTTGATGGATGAGTGTCTTTGCTCTGAACCCCTTCAGAGCCATATAATGCATATGCAGATCAGAAAGGAAAGTGATATTTGTTATTGGTTAGTGACTGGTTGCTTTAGCATCCCCTGGCCACCAGGTGGTGGCATCCTTGCAAGGATTATGACCAAACAGATGTTAAGTTTTATTTTATTGTCACTGTACAGAGCAATCGCACAAGTGGACAAGAAAGAGGAAGAAGAAGCAGACAGTGGTGAGAGAACGAAAGGACGTCGACAAGGGAAGAACGACATGAAGGACTTGGACAGTGATGATGATGATGATGATGATGATAGTGACTTTGGAGATGATGTTGAAGATTTTAATGATGATCACACCAAACCAAAAAGAAAAGAAAAAAAATCTGATGTTCTACCAGATTTATCTCCAGTAAAGCTTAAAGACTAAAGACAATGAGAGAATTCTCGTTATACCAAATGGACCTTTTTATTTTACATACAAAACACATTTTACTGTAAAATTACAGTTTGAATGATGGATTGTTGAATACTACAAATTCATAATTAACTGTAAATGGATGTACATACAGTATACAGTATGAATTTATTGTAATAAAAACCTATACATTGTGTACCTTCATTTTAAATTAATGGGTGCAAAGCTGGCTGTCAAATTTAACAAATCTTCCAAAATTACTGATTTAGATCCGGATGAAACCACATGTAATTTCAGCTTGTAAATTATGTTAAAGTGATAACAAATTTTTAGGGTTTTTTTTTCCCATTTCGGAGGAATCACAAAAGATCAACTATCATGAGACTATTGCTTATGCACTAAGCCATCAAGGAGAAATTGACAACATCGACTGAGATTTGTTCATTTGTCTAGTAGATTGGAGGCTGAAGTGTCTTCTGTTATACTGACAAGTGTCTAATATTTTGGTGAATAGGGGCAGATTAAAAATATTTTAAAGAATACTTTATAGTTCGACAATTTAGCTGGAAAAATAAGCCTACCACAACATCACTATTTTTGGCCAATCCTCCATTTAGACTTCATGTCTGCCCTCCAGGATTATTTCGATGTTCTCCACCTATCTGCGTGGGCTCTCTCTGGCTCCTTCCCACCTCCAAAAACATGTAATTTCGTGATTTGATTACACCAAATTGTCCTTAGTTGTGAGTTGGTTGCATATGTGTACCCCTCAACACGCTGGCGACGTGACCAGGGTGAACCCCGCCTCTCAACTTGGATAGGCTCCAGCAGACCCGTGATCCACAAGGTGGATAAGTGGCTGGTGACACAATTCCATTTCTTGTTTGGTAGAAAAAAACCATGCATAAGTTCTCCTTCATCCACAGCTTCTGTCTTCCCGTCACTGAATAACCTACAGTTACATTGAACAGAGCGCATTCGTGCAGGTGGGCGTCATTTAAAGGGTTCCTGTGTTGTCATTCATCATGTGGGGTTGATAAATTTAAGTTTTTAGCAACATTACTTCCTCAATGGGATGCAGGCCTTCGTGGCGTTTGGGTGGATTAAACCCTGACCTCTTAAGATTCCTTCTTGTTTAGTGTGTGATATGTTTCTCACATGACTTTGTTCTTCTTACACTCATGATGACATTCTGATGTTGCTGAACTGTCTTAACTTCTGTTGAACAAATGTTTGTTTTCTGATGTCATTTTCAGTGTTGTTGTTTGCGTGCATCCTTGCTTCTTTGACGCACATTTTTTGACAGGGACGCACGATCGCCAGACCGTGTGCATCTCTGAGATGCAAGCTTTAAATGCACTTCCATTCAACAAAATAATCACAATTTTTCCATTTCTCCACTTAAATTTTGAACCCGGAAATCGCAACTATGTTTTGATCTCGCGTGAGTTTCTCCTGCGAGTTTCTCATCACGAGACCCACCTGCGTGATTCTGCTTTATTAAAATCGACCAAATGGCAACACAACATTTGCTCATTTTACGCGCTGAAGTGAGAGTGAAGAGTTAGTTATCACCATGCCTCTGAAAAAAATGCAAAAGTTTGAGAAAAAGCAAGTGACAATGAATGCTTTCTTGCATAACAAAACAATCAAAAGTTAATTAAATGCAAAGAAAACTATTGAGTGAAAAGCAAAAGTGTAAAAAAAACTGTAAAACCATCCATCCATCCATTTTCTGCCGTTGTATCCGCCGCAGCGGGTCACAGAGCGCTGGATCCAATCTCAGCTGGCATGGGGCGTGAGGCGGGGGACACTCCGGGCACGACGCCAGTGCGTCGCGGAGAAACTGTACTGCATCTTTCTTTATTTCTAAAACTGTTTTTTTAAATGACTACCAGGCTTTAATACTTTGATAAAACTAACATATAATTTGACTCTTTTTCTCTTTTTACTCATGATGTTATTAAAAAAAACATTAAAATTCACAGTTTGTTTAGTTTTTATCTTGCAATATTGGCAAAACTCAATCCTTGCATATGCTTCTACCATATATTCTCTTTGGGATGCATAAATTTTTCTTGAAGCGCATCCCAGGGATGCACTACTTTCTTGAGGTAAAATGAAGTCTGGATTTTACTGATGGGTCACACACAGCAAGTGAGGTTAGAGCATTTTCACAAGAAAAACTGAAGCCAAGATCAGGTGGTATGTACAACTTTGAAGCTCCTTGGCTGCTTCTGATTATGTTTAACTTGAGAGTGAATTATTCCCCTGGGTGGCTGAGGCTTTATCAAAGTCTGTAAACTGGAATAAATACCAGAATGTCTGTCAGGCCTCCTTTCATTTCTTTGTGTCTCAAGAACCCATGAAAGAAACTGGTCCCCTTTGTACCCATCTGGTGAAGATGTAGTTACTAAAAACACAGATCATAAACTCAGAGGAACTATAGTTTCCTGTATAATTTCCTTGCAGTATTCCTTCTTCAATGAAAATTAATTAATAGAGTACAATTCTGAGTGAACAGGTTTGCCATATGGCCAAAAAAAAGAGTGAGAGAAAGAAGGAAAAGACAAGGCAAGGATAAACAGTACCAAAATGAATAAATACAGTCATAATGTGAAATTACACCTGATAATTAGAACCAATTATAGAAAATTAGATTGTTTTTATTGGCTTTTCCCCAGGTTTGCATAAGCTACTCACCATGTTCCTCTTTATAATGCTACATTATAAAAATACCAGTTACTTTGAAGACATGATAAACAGGTGACTGTTGAAAATCAGCATCTGCTGATCTGCAGAAGAAAAATCTAAATCCTATTTCACTAAATTCTAACAGATGCTATATCAAGGCATTTTCTAAGAGGAGCCAGTTCTAAATCTGATACAAAATCCCAACAATTTCCTGTGAGCAAGAACTGTGATGAATTCAAATACCTGATTTAGATGTTTTCTTCATTCATTTAGTTAAGGACGTTTGATTTGGACTATTTTGTGACGTCTCTCATACTTTAGCTTTGTACCATTTTTCACAGTAAATGGAAATTGTCCAACCCTTGTGACAGATGTTGCTCATGGTATGATCTTCAAGCTCGTGTCAATGACATTCATGGAAAATTTTGTGGATTTGGAAAGTCGTGAGAACGGAAGAATCCTAATCACCAAGAAATTTTATTCAGTCTAAATTCACTTGGGGTTAATGTGAAAGACACAAGAGAGGGAGGAACATCTCTGTATCAACAACCTTGTTTACCTAAGCAGTTAAAGGGTTATTTATAGTCACCCATGGGAGAATTTTGGGTTCACCATATAATTCACTGGTGTGGGACAGTCACAAAGGTAGATCATTACAAACCTTTACTCTGCACAGCTCCAAAGGGTCAGGTCCTCAGTAGTGGACTACATAAACTGGTAATGAGGAGACTCACAGCTCACTCACTTCCAAGCCGTCCAGACGGTCCACCCTGCTTACTCTGGTTTTGTGTGTAATAGAATAACCGATAAATCACATACTATATTAGATGTTTTATCAAACCAAGACAACTTTTGACAAAATTTAAAGCTTTAAGAAAGTAACTGAGGTCCTTACTACAGTTCCTAATTCCAAGGAGATATAGCTTCACTAAATTTAATTAAAATTCAACCATTTGTAAACGGATAAAGATCTTTTGTGGTAGTCAACTGTCTATGATTCAAATGTTAATTATCCATGAGTTAGTATTTAACCATTTAAAGAGCAATAAATTATGACGGGATGAGTGAACTCCATGGTTTAAAGTAGTAAATGCAGATACATTTAGCAGAGTTATATCCCCCCACATTCTTCAATAGAGCTGACATTTATTTTTTCCTCCTTTTTCCTATTTTATGCTCCTGCGACTACCAGTCAAAATCGCCTCCTTATGGTTGGTCGTTCGTCCCCTTGATTTTTAACTAATTCCCTTTCAACTTTATCCTGTCTCAACTTCTGTCTACTTGATGTCCTGACTTCAGACTTCCTCTTTTAACTCCTGTATATCTGGTACATCTGTTGCAACTTACTTCTTCTTTTTATAGTGTGAACACTTCAATTACAATCAATTATGCTAAAGGCGAGGTACACTCTGGAAACGTCGCCAGAGCATTGTGGAGCCACATGAAAGACAAACAACCACGCACGCACACACTCACACCTATGGGCAATTTAGAAATGATAAATTCACTTAAATTGCATGTTTTTTGGAGATGGGAGGAAGCTGGGGAACCCATACAGACACAGGGAGAACATACAAACTCGGAACCAGGAGCCCTCTTGCTGTGAGGTGACAGCACTACTACTGTGTAGTTAATGTAACATTTTAAGGTAAAATTTAATTTAACTTTATGTAAAGTATTATTTTAAATTTTATTTAAAATGTTAAGGGGCGGCACGGTGGCGCAGTGGGTAGCGCTGTCGCCTCACAACACGGCGCCTCCGGCGGCCCCGGATTCGAGTCCCGCCCAGCGGGATGCTCCACCTGCGTCTGCGTGGGCACCTCCAAAAGCATGCGCTTCAGGTTGATTGGCCGGTCAAATTGCACGTAGGAGTGAGTGTGTGTGAGTGTGTGTGTGTGTGCATGGTTGTCTGTCCTAGCGTTTGGATCTGCGGTGCAGTGGCATCTCGTCCTCACGCCGTGACCCGCTACGGCGGATGAAGCGGCAGAAAATGAATGAATGTTATCCAATATTTTATTTAGGTGAATGCATTTAATTTAACTTTATGTAAAATATTATTTAATAATCACATTATTATTGTTTTTATTCTTATCACCAAGTACGACTCATTCTCATTCTCAACACTTTTACCATACTGATTATTTATGCAAATATTAATCATTCCTTTTCAACCCTCATCAAAGACTGATGTTTTCATGACATTTGATCTTCAAGTGATTTTCAAAACCCAGAGATCAAAGTAATATCTCTTTCCATGTTGTTCATATAAAACATGGCATAAACCAATTCAAAGAACAACCGGCTGTGAAAGCAAATGTCTTTTCCAGCCATTCAAGGATCATTGGCCTGTCAAAACTGTAAGGATTGTCATACTTCTATCTCTCACCAGGGCGGCACTGTGGTGCAGTGGGTAGCGCTGTCACTGCACAACAAGTTTGGTTGTGGGTTCCAGTCCCGTTCTTTGAGGAGTTTGTATGTTCTCCCGCGTGGGTTCCTGTTAACTGGAATTGTGGATTGATTTAAACAACGTTGGATAACCATGACCTGTATAATCGAGAATTTACACAGACTATATTGATTATTATTTATTTATTATTATTGCAAACTTTAATCATTTTCAACATTCTCAACACGACTAACACACTGATTATTCATGTTAATTATTCTCCTGATATGCCGAGGTGAACAGGAATGGCCTCTCTTGACCTTCTTTCAATATTTTCTAACATGACTGACGATCCACTGTGAAACACGGATGTGAGCCACCAAACAGGCTTTGGTTCAAAGTCACATCATGATCTGGGTGAAAGTAAATTGTTGTCATATTTTTATGACATTTTTTTAATTGAGTCAACAGTCCTGGTTAACAAAGCAGAAGTCCCATCTCCCATCTCACGGAACAATGCGGCTGAACGCACTCACGTTTCGAGGAGCAGTGTTGCGCCTTTGTTGATTATGTGTGGGTGAGTGGTGCGTGGGAGACCCCTAGCGGCGGGGTCGTTCAGTGGGCCGCCACACCTGAAGACGTTTGTGAAGCTCACAGCTCTCCTCATCCTTTGGTCTCCCACTCCTCTGGTGATGCATATGTAATCATAAAACAGGTCTGTCAACATGTTAATAAGAGGTTTTCTCAGGTGAAACACGTCACTCTTATCCAAAATTAATATCCACCCAGTGGGACGTTTTCTTAATCTTGAGAACCCTTTTCTTAATTGTTTAAACAAAGTTACAGCAGAACCTGTAGCCCAATATAATATGCAAAATTTTCTTAATCTTGCGAATTCTGTACCCACTCTTTCGTCACGCTATTAAAACTTGTCACACACATCTGCACACTCCCTATCATCTGATTGGCTGCGCATTTTCCAGTCATGTGGGTGCGCCACGGTGGTCAGGACGTCTCTGAGGATTAAAAAACCCCATCTGTGTGGTTCCTGCAACTGAAGTTCACTTCAGTTTTTTTAATTTCAGATTCCGATTGATCCACCGACGGGATGGCAACCGACATCCGACACGTCTACAGGGGAACGTTTATCCACTCGACCCAGCAAACAGCTTTGGAGATCCTAGAAGATTCGCTCCTGGGAGTGGATACTGAAGGAAAGGTTGGTCAGATCAGAAAATTATGAGGTTTTTGCTTATAGTCATTTAACTGTAAGTTTTGATTAACCCCATTATTACAAGAGTGTAATCAAGATTATAATGAAATTGAATCGCCAATTTATGTAGTCTTATAATTTTTAGTTGCTTTCATTTGTCTTGTAATCCCTGCGCAATCACCAGAGGTCAGGCTGCGCAAAGAGGAGAGATCAAATGTATTCATTTAAATACGATGAAGGTGTATTTAAAGTAATGACTTACGTTCCAGCTCGTTGTTTACCTCTACCTCCCGGTACGCTTTATTTGTGATTAAACAGATCATTACATATTCTTAAGGGATAATAATCCGATTCTGTGGCTGTTTCATTATTCTAACAATTATCTTTACGCATTCTTATCTAATTTTCGTCTTCAAACCAGATTCTGCGTTTATACGATGTCATGATCTATTCTTGCATTCTTGCTGGTTGTTGCGCAGATCGTTTCAGGATAAAGTTGACAGAAACCGGGGGGTTGGTTAATACATAGTTGAAATGCCACCGGTTCCATCATTCGGGAACATTTTGATCGCTATTCACTTCGTTCCTGGTAAAATGTCATGGTTGTCGAGGTTGGAAACAGGTGTGTGTTTTCATTATGTCGGTTAGACATAATCAAAATACTGTAATTAATAATTTGTGGTCCAAGTGGACTGTCCGGACTCTAATGTCATCCTATTCGGACCCACAATCCCGATGAAAGATAATTTTAATGGATAAAAAAATCAATTCAAAGTGAGCATTTCATCTTTAAGTCAGTGCGGCCTATGAGCGCACAGACGCCTACGCGCGCGCGCATGCGCACATGTGTTGCTCGTCTGCCAATCAAATCTGTGCGTTAGGAGCGGACCGCGGCGTTTCTCTGGTGAACGGACTCCCACTGGTAAACTGACAGGGCCCTGGACGAGTGCAGAGGTGAACTGATAGTCTGATCGATGAGCCGCGGCGCTGGTGTCCGTCTAAAAAGTAAACAAAACAGTCGAGGAAGGACAAAGTTATTCTGGTCATGTTGTATGTTTCGGTTTTACCACCGGCTGGTTTTATCAGCCTCTATATGGCGATCAAGCCGTAGCAAATCGAAGCATCACAATGAGACAACGCAAAACATGCCCACTGAAATGTACTTTACGCACAAACTAGTTAAATATGACCATAGCCAAAATCCTGGCACATCCATCCATCCATTGCTTAAGAGCATGTTGAAGAATGTTTTATGAACATTCCTTGGACTGGATTTTGGACCGGAATTTTTAAAAAAAAAACGAATTCAAGGAGGACTTATTTCGAAGTTGTAGATCATAACGGACGCAAAAATGTTAACCGAGAGGTCACGTTTCATATTTTCCACTTCCTAAGCACGCTGTCCTGAGTGTGAAAACTTGCGCATGACTACCAATTACTGATTTGCACTAGATTGCCTTCATCGAGAAAGGAGAAGAACTAGACAACTTGCTCCACAACTTTGGTTTCAGACCTTCTGATGTCACTCAACTGGCAGAACAGTAAGCCATGATAAATTTCTAAATATATATGCATGTTTGTTTGTTTTTTTAAATAGGAACGAATATTAAAATGCATAAATTTATGACCTAATTAACTTCTTCAATCATTGCACAGTTTCTTGAATGGATGCTTCAAATCTGTCATTGCTCGTTGCCCCGCAGTGAGTTCTTCATGCCAGGAATGGTGGACACCCACATCCACGCGTCCCAGTACAGCTACTCCGGGACGTCCCTGGACCTGCCTTTACTGCAGTGGCTCGTCACTTACACCTTTCCCGTGGAGTCTCGCTTCAAGGACCTCGACTTTGCCAACAGGGTTTACACCCAAGTAGTGGTAAGCTCCCGCAGAGCTGCGTCATGCGTTTTACATGCGTCATGTTTATGGCTGGTTCCAAATACGATGACATCATCGACATAAACTAATTTGACGCTCGCTTTACGGGCGGGTTTTAAAATAATGATTGTTAGACATGTTATGGAGAAAGGAACCGAGTTTGTTCCCTCCAAAAACGGCCAAAAACTAAAAAGAAAATACAAAATTACATCCCGATACTGCAGTAAAGCTTTGTTATATTAATATCGAGCATTTTCTCAGCTTTTTTAGCATGAACTTTAGTTTTTACTGGACATCCCGCCAAGAGAGAATGATTAACAGTTAGTTATGGAAGTGTTGTGACTATCAAAGCCTAAATTTAGTCACTGAGGGGAGAGAGAGTGGGACTTTTTCTGACACGCCGAGTCCAAGGAGAAACCACGAGGCACCATTGAAGTTGTGTACATTTAATTTCCATTCAGTGAAGAACATACCCTCTGTTAGATTGAGGATGACTGGACTAAACTTAGATGAAACTCTTCGTTATCTTTCGTATTTTACTCTTTGCGGTCAACAGAAATATCACCTCACACTCTCTCTGTACCAAACAAACAGAATCACAACCAAGCACAGGTAATATTCATCAGGCAATCAATCAGTCAGTCTCATTCATCAACACACCCACACACACGCCACACCCACCATCTCAAGTGAGAACACAGGAAGTAAATCCTGATTGGCTGAACTGAGTGGAGCTATTACCGTATTAAATGGAGGAGCAGCGCCCGAAAAAAAAGAAAATCCAAGAAAATCTACTCTCGTGAATTTATCATGGAGTGGTCACGGGTCCGGACAGAACCATCACGCGGTCCAGATCCGAATTTTATCTCTAGTGCCTTTCACACTGCTAACTGAAGACTTTTAAAACTTCTATCCGAGCCTGAGCAGCTGCTATTTCCATTTCAAGCTCAAATCTCTTTCCTTTTTCATATTTCCGCCTCTTGCTGATCGAGCTCTTGCTTTTGGTCGAGTAATTTATGACAAGCAAGAAGAGCAGCCATTTCAGCTTCAGCCTGTACACGAGAACACACAGTTGAGGAGGTTGATGCTCTTGAAGTTCCAGTTTTTGATCCATGTTTTTTGTGTCCAACATTTGAGATGCTATCCTCTGGCTGAAAGTCATCTTCACCATTTTCCTCCATTGTCCTTTGCTCCACGTCTTGAGACTGGTCTTTCAATTTCTGAGAGCCACAGTGTCACATCCTCAATAAATTCTTTGTTATATTTATTGATACTTGCAAACCACAAATTTTATCCTTTTCAACCTCAGACAACATTTCCACTAACGAATCATGCAAGGAAGTTGTCTCCTTATATAATTGCATCAATGTGTCCAGTTGAGTTTGAACCTGGGAAACATTTTCATTGTTCTTCATGAGTTCTTTTAAAACGACGATGATACCTTTCATTTTATTCACTCTTAATTGGTGTTCTTTTTGAAGCTTCTCCATTTTGCAACCAACAACCTTTTCAGTGAGAGTAATTTGTGTTTTCACAGTTTCATTGACATTGGAGCCAGCAGTTGATCCACTCATCTTAACATTCAGCAATATGTGTATCACAAAAGTTCAGAGCATATGTCACAATCCACATTTGCTTCATGAATCCACATCAATTTTAGACCTTCAATGTGCACAAACAAATTATCAGTTTTCTCACAGTTTATCTCATGAGCAATCAGATCAAACAATAATGACAGCAGCCATTTGCATCCAATCTTCTTCTTCTTCTTTTCCTTTCGGCTTTTCCCTTCAGGGGTCGCCACAGCGAATCAATTGCCTCCATCTAACCCTGTCCTTTGCGTCCTCTTCTCTCACACCAACTCTTCATGTCCTCCCTCACTACATCCATAAACCTCCTCTTTGGTCTTCCTCTAGGCCTCCTGTCTGGCAGTTCAAAACTCAGCATCCTTCTACCAATATATTCACTATCTCTCCTCTGGACATGTCCAGTCATCTCAGTCTGGCCTCTCTGACTTTATCTCCAAAACCTCTAACATGTGCTGTCCCTCTGATGTACTCATTCCTGATCCTATCCTTCCTGGTCACTCCCAGAGAGAACCTCAGCATCTTCATCTCTGCTACCTCCAGCTCTGTCTCCTGTCTTTTCCTCAGTCTTTTCCTTTTCCTCCATTTGCATTCAATATGCAGCCAAAACAATCATCAGCTCTGTCCAAGCAGGTATAAACCTCACAGCATGAATGAAATGAGTTCCACTTATCTTTGCTGTGATTTTCACTCGGATTTACTCACGGTCACCATCGAACATGGTTGAACTGTCCAAAGTGCATAAATCCAGTAGAGGATCAAAAGATCCTGTAGCTGCTCCAGTAGCCGTTTCTGTTGACTTTGTTGTGACTATCAAAGCCCAAATTTATTCACTGAGGGGAGAGAGAGCGGGGCTCTGTCTGACACGCCGAGTCCAAGGAGAAACCACGAGGCACCATTAATTTCCATTCAGTGAAGAACATACCCTCTGTTAGATTGAGGATGACTGGACTAAACTTAGATGAAACTCTTCGTTATCTTTCGTATTTTACTCTTTGCGGTCAACAGAAATATCAGCACCGCACCTCACACTCTCTCTGTACCAAACAAACAGAATCACAGCCAAGCACAGGTAATATTCATCAGGCAATCAATCAGTCAGTCTCATTCATCAACACACCCACACACACATGCCACACCCACCACCTCAAGTGAAAACACAGGAAGTAAATCCTTGCCTCAACAGGAAGCTCGGGCAGATAAAATTGTTAATGTCATCACTGTGATATGAAAGGTGAGAGTGGAAGCAGAAATATAAGCAGAAACAGGGGCGGTTGGAAGATCAGACCTTTAAATGAGTTGCATCATTCATGATATGTGAGTTTTTATTCAATGCGGTTTTTCTACTCTGCTATGTAGTGTTGCGCACTATTTATCTTTATTGATTTTACAAAAAAAAGGCTTTATAAAAAAAAAAATCACAACACACAAAAAATGTTTCTGCATTTTCTTTTTTGTGTGTATTTATTTTGCACATTTGGTAATGAGGGATCCCAAAATATAAGAAAAAGTAATCAACTTTCATTACTTGAATTTTGTGGTAATTGGTTTTGATTGTTTTAGAGGTCATTTGTAATTGTGGTAAGACATATTTTTAAATGAGCCTTTTCAACCCTGTCACACTTAGTACAAAGGTTTCAGATGTGCATTAGATAATCTGTCCTTTGTCGTCAGGAAGGATATAATTTAAAGGTGTGGGTGTTGTTATGTTGGGTTAATCCAGAAACATGATATCTGTGCTTTACAGAAAAGGACCCTGAGGAATGGAACAACCACGGCATGCTACTTTGCCACCATACACACAGACGCCTCTCTCCTGTTGGGCCAAATTGCAAGTGAGATGCTGAACATTCAAACACATTTTTACATAATAAAAACATCACATCAATAAAAAACATCACTTCAATAAAAATGAAGTGAAAATTACAGCTTTAATCTATAAGATTAAACTCAGTCATCTCAATTCCAATTCTAACTCAATCCCACATTGTGTTGTTGTGTTGCGTCAAATGCGGTCCTGTTGACCTGTCGGACACGTGTATTTTGTTCACCTTTATGACCTCTTCCTATCATCTTGGAAATCTCTTGTGTAATACTATTGACACACACACACAGACACACACACATGTACACACACATGCTGGATGCAGCTGAACAGAACACTTTTGTGTTATCAGGGTCATTGATCCTTCACCTGTGTCCTGTTCTTTGCAGCTGTTCCATACATTTTCTGTCTGTTTTTGATTAGAAATGTTTGGTCACTGGAGCATCATGTACAGTATCTGCAATATTACTGTTAATACTGTTTAAACTAATGTTTATCCACTGAAAAAACTGATTGACGTTTCGCTGAAAGTGTCTATTTTATATATTTTTATCAGTATCTAATGATAGTAATTTTAAAGTCACTTTGCTGGTTGATATGCAAAGGTCAGTGGCTCATTGTTCAGTATTCAATAAGGAAACAATGGGAGATTGTTCCCAGCACATTTAAAAACTGTTTATTGCAAACACGCTATACACTAGTAGTTCAAACATGCTGGATTATGTAGTTTATTTTAGGAAAATCCAACTTCAAATGACAAAATCAGCATTTGGATATACATTTTTTACCCCTGGACAGGAAGGGTATGAGCGGTTTTAACCTTATTATAAATAGAACTTTGGCCAATCAACATTATTCAACGTATTAAAAAATTGTGAACGTCATCATTTGTTGCACTAAGTACTTATCAGACAGGATGTACTTCAAGGACAATAGTTTTTATTTCAATTTTAAATCTGCCAGGAAAAAAGAATTACCTTTGGACTTCCACAAAGGTTTGCCCTGGGCCCACTGTTCTTTGCACACTTCCACTTGGCTCATAAAAGGATATTGACTACATTTCCTCTTTTACTTGAGCTCACTTATATTTATTTTGTATCCCCAACAAGGTTTGTTAGTTTGCCAGCAGGATTGAGCAAACACTCCTCGATGGATTTGGTGGAAAGATGTGTTCCGGTCAGGATGGACTCTAAACATTTCTGTTTTGTCCAGATCCAGATAAAGGGACAGATTCGATATTTTTTCTGCTTTATTTAACATAGATAGATGAATTTTCAAGGATTTGTGTAGTATTTTTATAAAGATGATCCGGCATATTTAGAGCAAAGGAATCTAAGAGAGTGTGAAATTAAGTGTGGATTTGTTGTGGTTTTCGAACAGGATAGTCAGCCCTGTAAATTCTGGTTCCAGGGAAATGAGTTTTACTTTGGATAAGGCTTAATTGCAGCAAATAAAACCTACAGTATGGTTCAGCTGCACAAAAAAGAGTGAAGAACATTAGACCGGTTTCACAGCTTGCAATTTATGGGTCACACAAGAAGCCACAGGTGTTCAAAGGACTGCTGCATGCCATTTAGAGGAGTTCCTGCTGTGTTTGTGTTGCACAACAACAATGAACTGATTGAACTGATTTGCTTTTGACTTTGCGTGTATGTGCAAACATTTTTTGGATGCACACATGCATGTGTTTGTCATCTGCACATACATGTATGGTATACATGCATTTTTGTGCAGGTGATCAATTCCTCGTGTGCCGACTCATTTCTGTCCGACGTCCCTCAGATGCTTTGTTTATTTTATGATCCACCATCACTTATCTGAGCCATCCTTCTCTTACAGATGACTTTGGGCAGCGTGCTCTGGTGGGTAAGGTATGCATGGACAAGAACAGCGCGGTGAAACACTACAAAGAGACCAGCCATGAGTCTCAAGAGGAAACCTGCCGGTAAGCTATTGGACCGTGCATTTGTTGGATCTGGTTAGACATCATATGTTGAATTTTTGTCAAGACATTTAAATCAGTCATATTTTGGTGAGTGCCAAAGAGGATATGCCGGTTATTCGGGCCCATTTAACGCTTTATGCCATGTCAAAGGAATTTTTTGGATTTGATAAAAGCAGATTACCAAAAAAAAAAAAAAATCCTGATACAGTACAACAATTTTAGTCACAGTGAACTAACTTCATGTGCGTCAGAAAAGAACTGACAGTTTTCTAGTTAACAAGCATTTCTAGCATTGAAGCACTTTGAATTCCTTTTTAGAAAATGTGAATTCCTCACATACATAGAGAATGAGCACTTACGAAACTATGCACACAGACACAACATTCATACCTAAATCCTACACCTATATGCACACTCATGACGTTGGGTAAATACAAGTGCTTTCATTTAATTACATCTCTGTTTGCATTCCCTTCAGGTTCATCGCAGAGCTCTTGAACAAAAAGGTGAGCTTCTAAACAGCAAGCTCTAAAAATCAAGACTTTTACATCCCCAGTGCTCCAATCTTTTCATCACTTCTTTATTTTTTGACCCAGTACCCTCTTGTGAAGCCGGTGGTGACCCCTCGCTTTGCTTTATCCTGTACTGGAGCCTTGCTGGGCCAGCTGGGAGCAATTGCTAAGAATAACAACCTGCACATTCAGGTGAAATCACCTTGGAAACCAAAATCAGAAGCTGTCCATAGGGGCCTGTTGCCATAGATGGTGTTTAAGTACCAGCAGAGCAATGAAACCAAAGCATTCAATTTAACAATGCTGCCACTCCTCACGCTTTCGTCCGACGTATCTTTTCTTTTAACTGTGTGGCATTGGTTCCTTTAATCACAGAGTCACATCAGTGAAAACGTCGAGGAGGTGAAGCTTGTGATGGAAACGTTCCCTGAATCAAAATCTTACACGGATGTCTATTACAAATGCAATCTGCTTACCAACAAGGTGAGGACTCTCTCATGATCCCACCGACAGAAACAGAATCACCAGACATTGTTGATATTAGTCCTGATGATGATGATGATGATGATGATGATGATGATGATGATGATTCACAGACAGTAATGGCTCACGGCTGCTACCTCACTGATGAAGAGCTGGCTCTATTCAGAGAGACGGGAGCTTCTTTGTCTCACTGCCCCAATTCCAACATTTCGTGCGTATCTGGTTCTGTTGTTTCCATGCATTTGACTAAAGAATGAAACAAGAATGGATTTATGTGAATATACATATCCGTGGAAGTTTATTTAGCTATCTTATCAGGCTATTCTCTGTCTTCGTCCGCCTAGGCTGTGCAGTGGGTTTCTGAATGTCCGCAACGCTCTGAATCACAAGGTGAAAGTGGGGCTGGGAACAGGTCAGTTTTTACACTTCTGTGTTTTTAAGGAGGAAGTGAAGTTTCAAGCATGTGGAGACCTCAGTAGAGTCCGTCAATCTGACATTTTAGTGTATTATCATGCGTGAGAAAGATTTAAAGGACATCTGACCGTCATATGAACAAATTGGGGATTTTGCTGCTAAAAAGCATCAGATATTAAATATCTTTTAATTTCATGTCTCACATATTCGAAGAATCTGATTTCAAACGGACATGCCGCTTTCTCACATGCGTGTTTGTGATTGTTTCTGGATGTTTGGATTCATTTCATTCCCTCTGTGTTTGGGATGCTGCGTCAGATGTGGCGGGAGGATACTCTGCCTCTATGCTGGATGCTATCAGGTCGGCTCTGGAGACGTCCAAAGTATTGACCATCCAGGACCCCGAACACGAAACACTCACCTTTGAGGAGGTGTTTAGACTGGCCACACTGGGGGGCAGCCAAGGTAGGAAAAGAAGTGAAAACATTTGTAATGTATTTGCATCATGCACAGATCAGGCATTCAAAAATATCGAATGACGCATGGCTGCAACATTTATTCCTCAATAGGGCTATCCTTCTGTATTAATCTTTCTCACCAACACTCCTTTTCTTCTCGCTCTTTCCTCACTCACAAATCACGAGAGCTCCACGGCAGAAATTCCGGATTCGACACACGAGGAACTCTGGAAAAACATTTTTAAAGGTCACAGATTGCAATGTTCCAGAAGGACAGGGAAAACAACAGTTTCTTTTATGTTGGGTTTTGTCTGCAGCATTGGCGCTGGATGATCAAATTGGGAACTTTGAGATTGGTAAAGATTTCGATGCCATGAGGGTGAACGTAGCCGCTCCGGACGGACCCGTCGATCTGATCCAGTCTGGCGGGCCGAAGGTTGGTTTGTGTGTCCAACTCAGTCTGCACACAAACGCATTTTAAGTCAATCTGGATCTGATTCATCTTTTTTTTTTTTTTTAATTTCAGTTTAACCTGGAAAAGTTCCTGAATTGTGGTGAGTCGTTTTAACTTTCTTTATTTCTTGTCCCAACTCCAACGCGCCTCTCATCATTTAGCGCACGCTTGTTTCCACTTCCACAGGTGACGATCGGAACATAGTGGAGGTGTTTGTGGCCGGGAGGAGAGTGGTTCCATTCCCAGAACACCAACAGTAAACGTTTCGGCCTAATAATTCCAAGAATTTAGCTCAGAGAGGATTTCAGCCATGATAATAATACATGTGTGTCCGAGAGATTGTCCACGCGCAGCGCAAGAATGATCTGGCGGAAACGCGCGCTTTGCGAAGCCAGACAAATAATGTCTGAAATGCTTCATCACCATAATCGTTTTTGCCATAAAATCCAGATGAAGTGTTCTGAATGACGTTCGGTCAAAGTCATGCAAGACAGTTGCGCACTGGATCGTTGTGTTTAGCGCTTTACGGCTCATTACTCTGCTTCACAACAGGAAACAAAGATGGAACCTCCTTAAGGGATAAATAAAGTTATACTCTACGTAATACTAACAGCAAGAAACATATTTACGGTCTGATTAATAATCCTCTAATCATATATTCGTTTATGTGCACATTATTGTAGACTTTCAGGCCTCCGACTGTCTGCTCCTCAAAAACCAAGAGAAAAAATTCAATCAAATTTTAGTTGCCTATTTTTACATAATTAGGACATTTATTTTTTTCCCATTCAGTCATTATTCTGTGCCGCTACATCACCGCAAATGAACTTTTTCCTATTAACTTAGAATGATACTGATTCAACCACGGTTCTCAGACATGAAGGTTTTATCTCGTCCTAAAATCCTCAGTGCTGACGTCTCAGATGGGTTCATGATGTTCCCTTATCTTTCAATCGTATCGGAAACATTTTCTCGGACTAATCTCGTGATGGAATGTTGCTCATTTAGACGCGCAGACAATACAAACCCATTGCGAAAGCGCCCTTGTGATGATTAATCTGGAGACGTGTGATGACATCTTGATGCCCTCGGAATATCAGATGAAGTCAAGTGTCAGCAGTGCTGCAGATGTATCAGTGCAAAAAACACATAATCCCTGTGGCATCAGGTGTTCTGAATATAATCCACGAGTGCTTTTCCTTCCGCGTCATGAGTAAATTGGAGCGCGTAAAGTGATGGGTTCCACCAGCTAAGAGGACAGTGCAACGTTTTTCACACACAGCAACAAAGTACCGAAGTGCTGCCTCTTGATATTTAAGGATTTTTGTCTTTTTGTTTTTGGTTTTCTATGGTTACAAGTAAAGTTCAGGATCGTTATGTTAACGGATTTGTCTCAGATGAAGGTTTCTCGGTCATCAATTAAAAATAGAAGTTCAGTATATTATCACAAAAGTGGATTAAAACGCATTCCATTAATCTCACTACTAATGGTAATATGACTAAGGCTGTTTTCAAGAGATGTATAGATAAACAGAATTACGTCTTTATCTTTCTGTCAGCCACAGACTCCGACCTGATCCCATGACATGTTAGCTGTCTATCAGTCAGAAGCCATCTATTTGTGGAGACATGAACACAGATATATTTACTAGATGTTCGAGGTAGTGTTAGGTTGGTTTATTTGGTCCATCTACCAGACAAAATTTAACAAAAATGTGCATTTTTTTTTAATCACATTGTGTTAAGGTGGGCTACAATCTGAGGATAGTTTGCTTGAAGCTCAGATTAGTCGGAGTTACAGTCACACCCTGTTCAGTTTTAACACTGTACACTCCACTAAAGTGTTTTCAGTTTTCAATGGTGACGTTACAAGTTTATATTATTTTACACAAATAGTTAGTCCTGGCAGTAGCTTATGTCATTCAGATAAGAATGAAATGATTCAAGTTTTCATTTTGAATTAGATTGCATCTCTCAATGCAGGGAAATTTTATAATTCATTTCAACAAAAGCCTTCAAAATCCACATCCTAACTTAACTGAATTGGTCATTGAGTTTTGCTTTGCTACGATACCTTATGATTGACGTGAATTTTTAACATTTCAAATGGTTTTATAATATTGAGCTGAATTAAATATACCAATCAAACAAGGGGAGAATGCAACATGGTGCGCATTTATTTTACCATTACAATCATTTCATGAATGAGGGGAAATTAAGGAAAATCAAATGCACTTTTTGCTCAGTATGTCATGTCTAGATGAAGTACAAAATGCTTGAAAGTTTACTTTTTTACTAAAATAGTAATAATTTTAATTTTAATATATTTCTCTGTGAAAGCTTCCTGTGCACATTAAATGTACTTACTGACGTCAATAATGTCCATTATGCGAGCTTGAAATAAACAATATCATTATCACATCAAGTCTGCACTGTATTTAATTCTGTTTAAGTCATTTTAAGAGAAACCACTGTTCCAGGATTGTGAAACCAGTCAGAACCATCATGAACAGATGGTCTTCACTCTTCACCATCTGGGCCAGACAGCTACCAAAGTGTGAAGGTGTGAGGGTGTCATGTCCAGTGACGGCCACGGCTCCATTTGTAACTCAAACAACAGCGCCCCCTAGTGGTAGTAACAACTGATACAGCCGCTAGAAGGAGACATTGCGCCTAAAATATATCAATCCCATGATTAATAAACGTTGTCCAGCTCAAACCTGGGTTGTTTGCCAAATAAATTTAAGTGAAATATAGTAAATTAAATAATAGTGTGTTTTGAAATTCATCATGATATTTGTGTTGGCATTTACTCCACATTGCATCATGTAACAAAAAGATTTATGTAGTAGATAAATATTTTTGTTACAGATTTGCAGATTTACAGATTTGCCCGTCCTGGGCAACTTGAAATTATATGCTTTATTGACTTTTCAATTTTCAGCGTAGTCTTCTTCTTCTTTTCCTTTCGGCTTTTCCCTTCAGGGGTCGCCACAGCGAATCAATTGCCTCCATCTAACCCTGTCCTTTGCATCCTCTTCTCTCACACCAACTACCTTCATGTCCTCTTTCACTACATCCATAAACCTCCTCTTTGGTCTTCCTCTAGGCCTCCTGCCTGGCAGTTCAAAACTCAGCATCCTTCTACCAATATATTCACTATCTCTCCTCTGGACATGTCCAAACCATCTCAGTCTGGCCTCTCTGGCTTTATCTCCAAAACCTCTAACATGTGCTGTCCCTCTGATGTACTCATTCCTGATCCTATCCTTCCTGGTCACTCCCAGAGAGAACCTCAGCATCTTCATCTCTGCTACCTCCAGCTCTGCCTCCTGTCTTTTCCTCAGTGACACTGTCTCTAGACCAAACAACATCGCTGGTCTCACCACAGTTTTGTACACCTTTCCTTTCATTTTAGCTGAAACTCTTCTATCACACATCACACCTGACACTTTTCTCCACCCATTCCATCCTGCCTGTACACGTTTCTTCACCTCTTTTCCCCACTCTCCATTGCTCTGGACTGTTGACCCTAAGTACTTAAAATCCTCCACCTTCTTGATCTCTTCTCCCTGTAACCTCACTCTTCCACTTTGGTCCCTCTCATTCACACACATGTACTCTGTCTTACTGCGGCTAACCTTCATCCCTCTCCTTTCCAGGACAAACCTCCACTTCTCTAGCTTCTCCTCCACCTCTTCCCTACTCTCACTGCAGATCACAATGTCGTCTGCAAACATCGTAGTCCATGGAGATTCCTGTCTAACCTCGTCTGTCAGCCTGTCCATCACCATAGTGAACAAGAAGGGGCTCAGAGCTGATCCCTGATGCAGTCCCACCTCCACCTTGAACTCCTCTGTCACACCTACAGCACACCTCACCACTGTCTTACAGTCCTCATACATGTCCTGCACCGTTCTAACATACTTCTCTGACACTCCAGACTTCCTCATACAATACCACAGTTTCTCTCTGGGCACCCTGTCATAAGCTTTCCCCAGATCTACAAAAACACAATGCAGCTCCGTCTGGCCTTCTCTGTACTTCTCTATCAACATCCTCAAAGCAAATACTGCATCTGTAGTACTCTTTTTTGGCATGAAACCATACTGCTGCTCACAAATGCTCACTTCTGCCCTTAGTCTAGCTCCCACTACTCTTTCCCATAACTTCATTGTATGGCTCATCAGCTTTATTCCTCTGTAGTTGCCACAACTCTGCACATCTCCCTTGTTCTTAAAAATGGGCACCAGCACACTTCTCCTCCACTCCTCAGGCATCTTCTCACTATCTAAGATCCTGTTGAACAACCCAGTCAGAAACGCTACTGCCACCTCTCCTAGACACTTCCAAACCTCTACAGGTATATCATCAGGACCGACTGCCTTTCCACTCTTCATCCTCTTCAGTGCTCTCCTCACTTCATCCTGGCTAATCTTTGCTACATCCTGGTCCACAACAGTCACCTCTTCTAGTCTTTGTTCTCTCTCATTTTCCACGTTCATCAACTCTTCAAAGTACTCTTTCCATCTTCCCATCACACTGCTGGCACCTGTCAATAGACTTCCATCCCTATCCTTAATCACCCTAACCTGCTGCACGTCCTTCCCATCTCTAACTCTCTGTCTTGCCAGCCTGTATAGATCAGTCTCTCCCTCCTTACTGTCCAACCTAGCATACAAGTCATCATAAGCTTCTTGTTTGGCCTTTGCTACCTCTACCTTCACCTTACGCTGCATCTCCCTGTACTCCTGTCTACTCTCCTCAGTCCTCTCAGTGTCCCACTTCTTCTTAGCTAACCTCTTTCTTTGTATACACTCCTGTACCTCCTCATTCCACCACCAAGTCTCCTTATCTACTTTCCTTCCAGATGACACACCAAATTCTCTCCTACCTGTCTCCCTGATCACATTAGCTGTAGTTGTCCAGTCATCTGGAAGCACCTCCTGACCACCCAGAGCCTGTCTTAACTCCTTCCTAAAGGTCATGCAATACCCTTCCTTTTTTATCTTCCACCATTTCGTCCTCTGTTCTGCCTTTGCCCTCTTAATCTTCCTCACCACCAGAGTCATCCTACACACCACCATCCTATGCTGTTTGGCTACACTCTCGCCTACCACTACTTTACAGTCACTGATCTCCTTCAGGTTACATCGTCTACACAAGATGTAGTCTACCTGTGTGCTCCTACCACCACTCTTATAGGTCACCCTATGTTCCTGCCTCTTCTGGAAGAAAGTATTCACTACAGCCATTACCATCCTTTTTGCAAAGTCAACTACCATCTGTCCTTCTGCGTTCCTCTCCTGGATACCAAACCTGCCCATCACTTCCTCATCACCTCTGTTACCTGCACCAACATGTCCATTGAAGTCTGCGCCAATGACAACTCTCTCACTTCTAGGTATGCTCTGCATCACTTCATCAAAGGCCAACCAGAATTTCTCCTTCTCCTCCAGCTCACATCCTACCTGTGGGGCATACCCACTAACAACATTGAACATCACACCTTCTATTTCTAACTTCAGACTCATCACTCTATCTGACACTCTTTTTACCTCCAGGACATTCCTAACAAACTCCTCCTTCAAGATAACTCCTACTCCATTTCTCTTCCCATCTACACCATGATAGAACAACTTGAACCCTGCTCCTAAACTTCTAGCCTTGCTACCTTTCCACCTGGTCTCCTGGACACACAGTATGTCTACCTTCCTCCTCTGCATCATGTCGACCAACTCTCTACCTTTTCCTGTCATAGTTCCAACATTCAACGTCCCTACTCTTAGGCCTATACTCTTGGCGCTCCTCTTCTCTTTCTTCGTGCGAACGCACTTTCCTCCTCTCCTTCTTCGACCAACAGTAATCCAATTTCCACCGGCGCCCTGTAGGTCAACAGCGCCGATGGCAGTCGTTGTTAACCCGGGCCTCGACCGATCCGGTATGGAAGTCATAGGTTTGATTCGCATCTTTGATTTGGCAAAAGTTTTACGCCGGATGCCCTTCCTGACGCAACCCTCTGTATTTATCCGGGCTTGGGACCGGCACAATAAGACACTGGCTTGTGCCCTCTTGCGGCTACATTACCTCTTGGGGCTACATTACCTCTTGCGGCTACAATCAATCGAATTTATGAGTTCAATCAAGACATTTTATCCAGATGAAGATGAAGAATATTTTAATAATCTCGAGGGGAGAAGTTTATGGTTATGCAGTGAACACACTCTCATTGATCAAGATAACTGATGCTGCGCTGCTATGTGCTCCTTTATGTGAGCAACCAACGATTTTGTTGCCTCACACTGGCGTTGACAAAGTGAGATGGTGCATCACATCCTGAGTAACGGTTGGTGTACTGTTGTGTTGACGGTAGAAGTGTGACTTTTAAAGCTGAATAGCCTGAAAACACCTGTTTATAACTTGTTCCAACACATTTAAAAATATGTTGGGGTTTTAATGTGGATGACCCCCATCTTAGCCCCGCTTTCTGGCAACAGTCCACACCATATGTAAAACTCTCAGGAATTTACCTTCAAGGCCAGGGAAATGATGTGACCATGGTCTCCTGTGATGTCACATCTGTCTTCACCTTGTATTTAGGGATACAAACTGTTAGAACAGTAAGGAAAAAACATTTACAGGACTATACACTACCTAACAGAACACATTTAACCCCGAACAACATTTGCATACTGCTGGACCTCTCCCTGACCATTGCTTACTTCCAGTACAGGGAGAGCTACTACAGACAGAAACAAGGCTGTTATATGGGCTCACCTGGATTACTTCTAGTGACCAATTAACTTGTACATCAAAGAGTGCTGTTCATCTTTCACAGGGACAGCACCCAGCCAAAAACTTGTTTTTACTAATAATTTGTCTGTCATGCCACTGCTTGGTAAATTAATCATTGGTAAATGATTGAAATTTGACGGAAGTCAGTTTTGGCTCTAATTCAGCATTCAATTAATAGTAGTGCATGAATTCTAAGAGTGAAGTCAAAATTTTGAGAACGAAGTTCCCTGAATTTTAAGACTCCTGACTTTAAAGTCATAAGAATGATTTGCCCTTATTTGTGAATACAACATTTAGAGATGCTGCTACCTTTAGTGGCTACATAAACCTTTATTTTTTAGTATTAATGTTCCTTTATGTGTATGAACATTAACAAATGGCAAAATAAACCTAACTATGCACATTTTTCCCAAAGCTATTGCTCTCATGTTTTTAATTGGATATTGTCTTCAAGGTCAAAAAATGGCACAATAAATCAATATATCTAACTTTCTAGGTGATCTTTCAACAACTTTACAGGTCGAAACCGTTTTTGAGTCACTTACTCAGCTCCGAGATGATTATGCCCTGAATTTATTCTTTAGGGAAGAAGGGTTGTGCACAAAAGTCTGGGCACTTTTACCGTGAATGAGTCAAATAGAGTAATTAATTGTGCTTGATTTAATATTTAGAAGGCTTCCCTTCTATTTATCTTAAACATTGCGCCGGTGCGGGGATGAGTTGTACCTGAGAGACTAAATTTAGGGATACAAACGCAGTAGCCACAGTCAGGATTCCGGAAGTACTTTACTGCAGTGCTGTTAGTCGCGGTGGGCGAAGGTTGACAAGTTTTTTTTATTTATTTATCAGTGATTCTTACTTATTAGATTGAAATAATCGAATTCCTTTGAACGGTAGGGCCTACAAAGAGAGTCCTATTATTACTTTATTAGTATTTCTGCGTTGTTTCTAGCTTTGTTAATGTTTCTCTCATCTAAATTAAGTTTTACATCGAAAATAAGTTATTTAACAGCAAAGTACCTTGTTTACTGATTGCTAAGTATCTGTTTTCATGAAAATCAGGTAGATTTAACAGAAGCTGTTTTCCATTCTATACTTCCTTTATCATTTTCCTTGGTAATAAAATAATGAATGTCTGTGATTCTCAAATGTTTTATAAAAGTAGACCCCTTAAAGGTTGCATTTTATTCCAATATTTCATTTCTTTAAAATTACCTTAAGGAACTTCAACAGATATATTATTCTGTCAACTGCATTAAAAATGTATAGTTTAGGGTTAAAAAATAATTTTCAGAAAAGCATTTTATTCTCTTTTAGCCTACTAATCCTCTAATATTTGTCCCACAGAGAAACAAAGAGAGCCCTCTTCATTCTCATTTCTAGCGATGCCTCTGTTTTGGGGTTCCGGGCAGAGGAAGACGAGGAAAGTTAAGTTCAAATGGAGCTGTAGGAGGTCAGACGAAGATGGCTCTGTCTGTTCTTTGAGACGGTTGTGTTTGCTGAGCCTCGCTGACAACATGAAGGAAACCTGGGTGAAAGACTACTCTGACAACTACCTGGATCGTTATTTCTTCAGATACATCATGGGCCCTTTCAGTTTACTGCGTGAGTATGTGTAGTTAATGATCACATTATCTTTGGTCCAGTTTTGTATCTAATATGTCCATTAACCACCTTGAATTAAATTTGTGACGCTACAGAAAGCTTTATTCTGACGACACAGATGATGACAATAAACAATTCGTCTTTTCTCATGCAGCCGGGGAGCTGGTTGAGGAGTTGACTCAGCTTCTGGCCACCAGGAAGCAGTTATTCCGGGCCGCCCTCCACCTCCTGCTGGTCCCTCAGCTCCGTGGTCTGTCTCTGGAAAAGTGTCCCTGTTTGGTCACCCCTCCCCTCTGTCATCACATTGCTGCACGCTGCCAGGTGTCTGTTCTCATTAGCCATTCATTGCTATTCAAGATGTAGTCATATCTACCTCATATTGCTGTCTATGCACCAGTTTGAATCTTCCCACAATTTTATACCCAGGTAAATATTAAGATGTTTTTTATAGGGACAAGCTTTACATTATATTAGCTTACAAATGGCTGCCTATTCATCGAACCAGTACTTCAGACAACTCACATATCTCTTATCTAGAAAGTAAAAATTTTCTTTCTTTTTTTACTTTTTCTGGGTATTAACTCAATTATCTGTCAACAAATCTTCCTTTTTGTCTCAGGGTCTGTGGAGTCTGGATTTATCTGGAGTCCAGCAGCTATCCTCAAAGGTCCTGTCTGAAACCCTTTGTTGTCTGCCTGACCTACGATCTCTCTCTCTGGCTGGAACACCGTGTGACAGAGTTGTAATCCAGACGATAACCCAGTGCTGTCGTTTTCTTCGCCATCTGGATATATCCCGTTGTCGTTTCCTTTCCCCTGCTGTGCTACTTCTTCTTGGAGTCAGGTCTTCCTTTTCATCCCCTAGCTGCCCTTCTGGATCTCTTGGATCTTTTAAATCCTCTTCTTGCAGTGCGGCCTTTTCTCCTCCCCCCCTGGGCAGTCTGCTCGCTCTGGATGTTGGGATTGGGGAACAAGAGGAAGACCCTGTGGCGGCGGCGGCCTTCCTCCTCCTCTCCCTGCCCCGCCTGGAAAGGGTAGCGACGGATGGCCTTGGGCAGGCCTGTCGTCTGATCCGGCAGGAAGAGTTCCACCAGACGGATGAGTTCGCCGATCGAGAAGGAGTTATCAGATTGGGGGAGGTGTGGCAGGAGTGCATCCAAAGGCAGAAGATGGACAGCTTGAAGGAAAAGGGAGAAGGGGCAGCAGCAGATGAAGGAGTTGAGGATGAGGACGGTAAATTGTGGAATGAGTATTGCAGTGATGGTGAGGAAGATGCAAGTAGAGATGAAGGAGGGTCTAGTTCCTCTCAGAACCAAGCAGAGGAACAAAGGAGAGGAAGAGTTCTGTCAGGAGATGGATGCCTTGTCCTGCGCCTGAAGGATGTCAAGGGCTTATCATGTGACTCTCTGGATAGTTTAAGTTGTTTATGTCCAGATATCCACTCCTTATCTATAAATGTCGATGCTGACAAAGATGCTCGAGGAAGAAACCAGGAGTTTCTCTTAGCCTCAGGCCTTCAGATGTGGTCAGGCCAGCTCCAGAGCCTGTCAGTGAACTACTCAGGCCCTCTGGTCAATCTCCTTCCTGCCTTGGAGGTGGCGGGCTCCTCCTTACTCTCTCTCACCCTGGAGGGGGTGAAAACCAATCCTCATACCCCTATACTGGAGCTCATCAAGACCTGCCCCAGACTCAAAGACCTGCACATCTCTGCTGAGCCTCCCTCAACGCCGCAGGGAGAGGAAGACGAGGATGATCAGCAGGATGATGGGGATCTTCCACAGCTGCCTAATCTTTCCTGTCTCACACTCAAGTAAGGTTTATGTTGAGCTACCGAACCATCTGTGAGCTGATGATGCTTCTCATATGTAATCAATGACATTAAAACCAGTTACTGCCCGAACTGACTAAACTCTACAGACATGGATGTGAAAATATCTCATAGATAGATAGATAGATAGATAGATAGATAGCTAGATAGCTAGCTAGCTAGCTAGATAGCTAGCTAGATAGCTAGCTAGATAGCTAGATAGCTAGCTAGATAGCTAGCTAGATAGCTAGCTAGATAGCTAGATAGATAGCTAGATAGCTAGCTAGATAGCTAGCTAGATAGCTAGCTAGCTAGCACATTGACTAATGATTGAACATAAACATGTTCTGTTTATAAGAATGAACAGAAGTAGCTGCTGTCAGGTTTACAATGTGTCCTAAAGGATGGGGGACAAAAATATCAGTAATGCACCATGTATGGTATAATGTCACAAGAATAACCTCTTCTTTTTATGGTATTGTCCTTTTTTCAGCAGGTCAAGGTTTACATCTTAAACTAGTTATCAGCTGCTACCTCAGTTGTGACCTTTCAACCTCTGCCTAAACATAACTCAGTGCATAGCAAGATTTACACAAACACATACACATTTATATGCTCATGGTATGCAGTATAAAGAACAAAAGAATGTAAATCAGTAATATGGGATAACTTGTGTACATTATTCTAACAGCTGTAAATATAGAACCACTGCAGCTCACTTTTTGTCAGCAATCTTCACTGAAACTTACAAGTAATTCTATTATTCTGCTATTTAACTCATTCGTAATTTCATCAAGGTATTTAGCTTTAAGTGTCTGTTAACTAATATCATTGTCAACTAATATCATTTTTATTTGTCTTGTTTGCGTTGTAAGATTCTTCTATGAGCACAGCCAAATGAAGCCTGTCATGTCTTGGATGTCCCTGAGGAAGGCGCTCAGGTGTCTCCTGATCGGTTCTCCCTTACTGGAGAAGATCTCACTCGTCTCCTTGCCTTGCCCCGTGAACTCTGTCTTACTGGATGTGCTGAGCACAGCAGGCCAGACTGACTTTGCAAGTTCTGCCGACTGTCCTCCCATGCCACTAGGACGGGTTCGACACATAGAACTTCCACGCACGGATGTGAAGACATTGACGGTAAAGAGTGTAATGCAACGGAGTAAAAGAATCAAGTATGTAGACGTGAGCTACTGTTGGCAAATCAGTATGAATCAGTGGTTAGACTGCAAAACACTCAGTAAAGTTGAAGTTGTCTGGTCATAGTGAAGTTATACCCAGCCTCCAAGATGGGAGCGACAGCAGTGACTGTTTTACAAATTTATAGTTGAAATTTTCACATGAAACTGTGTGATTTCATTTTGAATGTTCTTCTAGCTCGTCAAATTGTTGTGTTTTAAAAAAGAGCTTCTTGTTGAGTTCATACATGTTGTAACCATCAATATTCTGTTTATAATGTTAAATGTTTTATGTTTAACAAGTTTTATAAACCACATCTTAGCATGAATTGTTGTTCTTTTAAACACTAACACATATGCGGTTATGTGGAAAAAATTTTTTTTGCATTATTATATTGATACTCATTACATAGGAATACCTGTCATTTGTAACGGTCATCAGAACATAACATAACATACAGTATTGTGTTTTAAGTTATACTGAGAAAACATTTATGTAATTAAATAAGCATTAAGTTGTCATGACATCAAAGGGTTAGGTCTGTGATCATAAATAAATAATCCTTATGTTTTTCTGACGCCGCTATCCTGCAAAACTAGACTTGTTCTGGAATTTTTTGTGCTTCCATTTACAGCCACTAGGTGGCGGTAAGGATCGAGTTCCTGTTTAAAATATCCACCTAAAAGTGGAGGAAGAAGAGTTACGTAAAAGGTTACAGTACAGTAGTTTGGTTTAGGTTGGATCCGCCCAACTCGGATATTGAAATCAAACGCATACCGGACATAAACGTCACTCACCGGGGTCCTGCCACATCGTCGGTCCAAGTTAGCCGGCGGCTATCACCTGGTCGCTCGGAAACGAGATTTTCTCTGTCTTTTTTCTTTTTTTTTCCCCACAGAAAATAAGGAATATCATTGTCTATTAGTAAGTATGAGATCATTTGACGGTTACTAAGAAACAACTTACTGTTCGGCGCTGATAAGGAATGAAAAATGTGCTAGCTCGTCGTCTCCCATGTTAGCTAACGTTTTTTAAATGATACCGGAATAATTTCTGTTTACAGTTTGATTACGCTTGAAATTATTCAGATATAATATGTCCTAACGGTAGAAAATATTGACAACACGGCTTGCTAACAAATGCTAGCTTCTTACAAGAGCTCAAACGTTAGTAAGCTCGCTAGATGTTAACTACATAATTCTAACATTTCCCACATTTTCTTTGAAAAAGATCATGTTGACAAGACAAGAAAAGCGGACGGAACTGCTGTCCGACTCCGATCTCACGCCTTCAGCTGACTGATCTATGTTTCACAATAACTGAACCATAAAGTAGACAATCTGCGTCATGGGAAGGTTTGTTTTAATTGCTGGAATGTCAGATTCATTCATATACTATGTATAAGGATTGTTTTACTCAAGGTTTTTCTTTTTTTTTTTTTGTCTGTCAACAGGATCACCTTTTCGTGCCTTTTTCCAGCATCATGGCATTTTAGCCTGCCCACCCAGGTTCTTCCTCGGCTCTTGATTCCGTCCGTCAGACAGCTGGTCTTCATCAGCCTGGTGTTCTGTCTCATAGGATTGTTCTATTTATTGTTTGTTACTGGAAAGGGGCACCCAAGCTGGACCAGAGAGGAAAATCACTTTCACAGGTAAAGTAAAAGTTTCTCTTCAATCGATTTTGTTATAATGAACATGGCCAAGAATGTTAACGATTCTTTGTTTTCCAAAAGACACTTAGCAAGGGTGACAGATGTGGATGCAACAGATACGAGCAACCCTAATCTCAACTATGGGCTTGTGGTTGACTGTGGCAGCAGTGGCTCCAGAATCTTTGTGTACTGTTGGCCCCGACATAATGGAAATCCACACGAATTATTGGATATTCAGCAAATGAGAGATCAACACAGGAAGCCAGTCGTCATGAAAATTAAACCAGGTAGGAAGAAGAATTTGTACTGACCTACAACTGACGTAGAATTGGGGTAATTTGCTGATTATAGATGCATTTTCTTCCTTGAAGGAATATCTGAATTGGCAAAAACTCCCGAGAAAGCCAGTGATTACATCTACCCACTGCTGAGCTTTGCTGCTGAACACATCCCCAAACATAAGCATCAAGAAACTCCCTTGTACATTCTGTGCACTGCTGGAATGAGAATTCTTCCTGAAAGGTACAACTGGGTGTGATCTTATCTATACTGTGCTGGCAATATTTCTGAAGCCTCAGATGGAAATTTCATGACAAGAAACAATCAGGGTTCAGGTATTAATGTTCCGGGTTATATAAGGAATGGAAAAGCATTGATGTTTGAATATTTTTGTTTAATTCCAGTCAACAAGAAGCACTTCTGGAGGATCTACGAACAGACATCCCAGTACACTTCAACTTCCTCTTCTCTGATTCGCATGTGGAAGTGATTTCAGGAAAACAGGAAGGTAAAGTAATAATCATACTCCTACTCCTACTACTAATGATAATAATAATAATAGACAGTAAAAATATCAGTGTTGTCTAAAACACTGGTCCCCAACCACACCGGGCTGCGGACCGGTACCGGTCCATGGGTCATTTGGTACCTGGCCGCACAGAAAGAAAAAATACTTTACAACTGTTTTATTTATTTCGGAGTCTGAAAGATGTTTCATTTTGAAAAGTGGCGTCTGTGCGGAATGACACACAGACAAATGCATGCATCTGTCCCGCATGAAACTGGTCCGTGGCGCGAAAAATATTGGGGACTGCTGCTCTAAAAACACTGGTCAGGCCTGTGTAATATGACTTCATGATTATTTCACACTTTAACTGCAAAAGTTATTTATTTATTTTATTTGATTTTCTCACTGACTGTTAAGTTCTCTAAGCAGGTCTGTGCTGTAAATGAGCAGATCTTCTAAGGATGTTTTTTCCTTGCATGTATTTAGTAAAACTAACCTGAGGTGGCATTCTGGACAATTATAAATTTGAAGGATGAGTCAGGAAGGCAGAAATTTGTCTATTAATCAAATATGCCAAAAGTTTCTTGGTGTTAGATTTGACACATTTTAGAGTTTAGTTGCATCTTTATTGATATCCATGAGTTAATGTCTTCTGATTATTGAATAGGTTTAATTCAGCTTTTCTTCATGAGCTTTGAAATTTTGTTTTCTATGTTGTTTAATTCTAAACTATTCTAATATTTGTTGTCATCACTGACTTTAGGTGTCTATGCATGGATCGGAATAAACTTCGTCCTTGGGAGGTTTAACCACGTGCACAATGGTAAGGACACAAGATAACAGCATTTTAATAGTGTGCTATTATAGCAATATTAGTTCTTTACTTTAGTTTTGATGTTTTTGTTACTAAATACAATCTGGAAGCTTTGCTGATCTACAATGAAAACACTGTGTATTAAATAACGGGATTCGCCTGACTCTGTCCTGTCAATCTTTCTAGATGGGGAGGATGTAGTAGAGGTTCATGTCCCAGGCAGCGATCAGCAGGAGGTGCGGGTGAGGAAGAGGACTGCTGGTGTGCTGGACATGGGCGGCGTCTCCACACAGATTGCATACGAAGTGCCCAAAACTGTAAGCGCTGCTTCTCCACAGCAGGTTATTATCCACAATCAATTCTGTTCCTGTACTATGTTTGATTGTTGTCACTCAGCATGTGTTGTCGCCCCCCCTCCTCCAATTTCTGTCATCTCCTGGTTACACCTGTGCATCATTTTTTTTCCCGTGGAGCTGATCTGCTCTCCGTTCGTCTCCGTTGAAGGTGCACTGTAAGCCTGCTGCATGGTGTTATAGCAGGATCATTTTTTAAACAGGCAACATTAAGCCAGAATGAATAACATAGTGGAAGTTGTCCATGTTAAGATCCTTCATGCACAGTTGCAGGTTTATTGTGAGATGCATGTCCTTTTCCTTGTGCAGTCAAATCTTTATTGCCATCCCCTTAGACACTTACAGCTTGTAGTTTAGACATGACAATATTTTCTTCACACGGTCTTAACCACCACACATGACCTGGTTTAGTGTTCTAGACGAATGTTTTTGCATGTCACTTTTGCTACCATTACAGGAATGATAAACATGCAATACAGTGGCCAAGAGAGCTCAACTCACTGCAATTAAACCAAACACAAGCAAAGTGTTGCTTCAGGGTTCATCTGAAACCTACTTCAAAAGAAATTTTCTCATGAATAAAATTCATGAAAAAATATCCATGTGAATCAATAGCATGGTAGTGTCTAAGCTTGGTGGTGTACTGTTGCTAGCTAGTATTAGCACGTGCCTAGCTTCAACACTGTTTAGACATTTTTTACTTTTGCACCCTATCTTGAACATCTCAGGCATTTGGAGGGAACATACTGTCTCTCCATAAATGCTGCAAAAAATAAAAAGATTCTTAGCTAAATACTTTAATTCAGATCTGCTTCAAACTCTAACCATGTCGTCTTTATACCATGAGGGTTTTTTTAGCTGTAGAGTCGTGAGCTCTCAGTGCCAAAGTGTATGTATTGAGCATCTCTGAATGATTTTTGTTTGTTCCCCAGGAGGAAGTCGCCAAGAACTTACTGGCTGAGTTCAACCTCGGATGTGACGCACATCAGACAGAGCATGTGTACCGTGTCTATGTATCCACTTACTTGGGGTTTGGAGGAAATGCAGCGCGCCAACGATACGAGGAGATCCTCATCAGGAATACTCTCGCTCAAAACAAGTGAGATCTGGAATCAGAGGGAATTGCTTCATTTAATCTTTCTTTACTTTTTACATTGCATTACTCTTTTTTTTTTTTTTTTCTTTCCAGGCTCTCGGATCAACATATTGGTGAGACAGCAGAGTCTCCCGTCCTGGACCCTTGTCTGCCCAAAGACCTGGAGGATGTGATTGGTCCCGCTGCACAGGAGCTCTACCTGCGAGGCACAGGTGACTTTGACCGGTGCAGACAGATTCTCCAGCCCTTCCTCAACCGCACCAGCGAGACCCAAACGTCTCTCAGCGGCGTCTACCAGCCAGCCATCGACTACAGCAACAGTCAGTTCTACGGCTTCTCGGAGTTCTACTACTGCACGGAGGATGTGCTGCGCATGGGCGGCGATTATAGCGCTTCAAAATACTCCCGTGCTGCCAAGGTAAACACTGTGTAGTCGAGAAGAAACGTCACAAGGCAGGCACACCCTCAGTGGGTTGTCAGATTGCGCCCTAAATTCTTCACAAAATTAATCTTTCTATTTTAAGAACAGTGCTTTTAAATTAACATATTTCAAATGATTAAATGTCACAAACAGATGGATTGTTATCAAAACATGGTTTTCTTTGTCAAATTACTTGAAAGTAAGTTTTTTTTTTAGACTTGCTCTCCACATTGTTGTTTACTTAGTTAGACTGATGTAAAGGCAGGTGTAGGAATTGATTTAGAATAATTTACATGAAGCCCTTTTCACAAATACAAACACACAAGTACGGCTCTTGTAGAATTAATCTGATTCCCCCTTTCATTCTGTTAATGTTAGTGTAGATTTAATAGCATAATTATTTGGGTGAAGCTTTGAGGTTGAATGTTCTGTTTCCTGATTTCTCCCCACAATGTTCACAGAGTTACTGTTCGACGCAGTGGAAGACTTTGAGGGAACGCTTTGACTCTGGCTTGTATGCTTCACATGCTGATCTTCATAGATTGAAGTAAGTCACTCATTATTCTCCTTCAGTTCAGCTGACCGGCCTTACTATAAAAAAACAAACAAACCTGTTTATCAATGGCTTTGTCTCAATGCTTGCAGGTTCCAGTGTTTTAAATCGGCATGGATGTATGAAGTATTACACTCGGGCTTCTCTTTCCCGACCAACTATACAAACCTGAAGACTGCATTGTTGGTCTACGATAAGGAGGTCCAGTGGACTCTTGGAGCCATTCTTTACAGGACACGGTTTCTGCCTCTGAGGTGAGATGTCTCAGTTTATTTTACCGTGAATCTGTTTTAGCTATGCAGTGGATTAGTGGTGGTATTTCTGAAATGGATTGTTGGTATGACAAAACAAAGGAAACTATGACAATCAATCAATCAATCAATCAAGTTTTATTTATATAGTGCTTAATCATGGCAGCAGACATTTCAAAGCGCTTTAACAGACAGAGAAACCCAACTGAACCCTCCAGAGCAAGCATAAGCGACAGTGGCGGGGAAAAACTCCCTCGATGAGGAAGAAACTCCGGAAGAAACAATGACTGCTGATGACGATCTCTTACGACAGCTTAAAGGTGTTTCAGATGAGAGGTGGTGCAATATGTTTAATCGGCTCTTCCTCCTACTTTCCAGTTGGAATGTCTCAGTGTATTTTCTGTACTGAAGCAAAATGAGGAAATGAAAAATGCTTTGGATTAATCAAATAATATTTGACTGCTTTTCTTTGACTTGAGATACAGCATAATACTTATTGCCTGACAGAGCTGGACCTAGATAGATATACTGTATACTTTATTAATCCTGGAGGATATTGCATACATCCACTGCTAGGACATAAATGCACTTAATAAATACTAGAAAAATAAACACCCAAGAGAAAAAAACACTGACAACATAGGGCAGGACATACTGCAGGACATACAGTATAGTCGTCGTCTTCTGTTCCCTTCGGCTTTTCCCTTCAGGGGTCGCCACAGCGAATCAGTTGCCTCCATCTAACCCTATCTTCTACAGTACAGTAACGGGACATATACTACACTAACAGGACATATAGTACACTACAAAGACTATAAAAGAACAGATAGCAGGAGGCCCACTTGGTGGGCAAGGTACATTCCTCTTCCATGTAAGACACGTCGTCCCAATCCCACCATAAACGCCACAACACCTTGGTCCCACTACACTGTAGCACAGGCCAACAGGCCATCTCCTCTCCTCCATTCATCCATTCATCCTGCACCTTATTTTCCATTAATTATTAGTAGGAGTTACCCATCGGACTTTGTAACAGCTAGCACGCTTCTGCTGTCTGCAGTTAGTTTGTTCTTTTTGTTAATCCCGTTTGTAATTGCGTTACTGCCACCTTGTGGCACCTGATTAGTACTGAATCACAACCAGGTACAGGTGACAACCAATGGACCACATTTAACTAATAGCACTAGAGGAATATGAGTATGAGAAACTGGGAGCAAGCAAATTTAACATTCTCCATGTCAGTTTTAACTTTTAAAGTTATTGCTGTTGTGTGATATTAGCTGAGAATTTATTTTTTATTTTATATACTGATTTCAATCCCCGCAGGGAAATTAGTGGCACGCTCTAGTTAGTTGAAATCATGCATATATATATATATATATATATATATATATGTATATATATATATATATATATATATATGTATATATATATATATATATATATATGTATATGTATATATATGTATATATATATATGTATATGTATATATATGTATATATATATATATGTATATGTATATATATATATATATATGTATATGTATATATATATATGCATATGCATGATTTCAACTAACTATATATATATATATATATATATATATATATATATATATATATATATATATATATATATATATAAATGTGTGGTTTGTTCTTACCTTTATTTTGAAAAACTTTTTGTAAATGAATCCCAACAGTAAAAGAAAACTCCAACAGCCTCCAATAATTGGCAAAACTTCTCTTGATTCTGTTAATTATTATATATATATATATATAAATGTGTGGTTTGTTCTTACCTTTATTTTGAAAAACTTTTTGTAAATGAATCCCAACAGTAAAAGAAAACTCCAACAGCCTCCAATAATTGGCAAAACTTCTCTTGATTCTGTTAATTAATTAGTAAGTAACACCTAAAGAAAATTGTATGTCCCTGAAAATGAGCTGGACCTGTATACATATACTGTATGTGCGTGTGATTAGTAATCTATAGTGGAAAAATAAGTTCCGCTTATTAATGAGGGATGGAAATTATTATGATTATAATTATTATTATATTCAAGGAGGTATTGTCCTGATCTGTTTATTTGTATAAAAGTGCAGTTTGACAGGTTTGATCCAATTGGCTCAAGCGAGGATTTTGTCTTTTCCACTGAAATTCAGTCTATGAAATGAATCCTCAAGGGTTTTTTGTTACATCATCTATCAAAACAAAATTCTTCTTGCTTTTCTAGAATAACTAATGAACAGGGTTGTGAACTGAGTTTTCTGTGTATACTTTAATCCTTCCTTTGAATCCATTCTAATATTTATGGGATGTTTTTTTTTTCCTCCCAGGGACATCCAGCTGGAATCTCTGAAAGGAGCCCACGTTCACTTGCGGCACAGCTTCTCCTTTTTCAACAACCACTATTTATTCCTGGCATGCTTCTTCATTGTGTTGTTGTCCATTATGTTGTACTTGCTGCGACTGCGCCGCATCCATCGGCGCACAGCGCAGCGTTGCACCCCCTCCTCTGTGCCCTGGCTGGAAGAGGGCCTCGGCTCGCCCACGCTCCCAATCAACCTCTAAATTATCGAGCACAAACTCTGGACTCGTGATGAATTTTCAGAAGCAAGTCTTTGCTTCTTCTCTGTCTGAGGCTCATCTGCTTGATCCAGAGAGCTTTTGAAGGCTGCTACCCGATAAAAAAGGCTCCTGTGAAAAAAAAAAGATGCAAGGATCTGTGACTCCTTAGGTTAGTCTGAGCCTCTGAAAGTAATTTGTTGAATATTCATGTGTTTTTTTTTTGTTTGTTTGTATTTAAGATTCCATGATCTTGCCTGACATGAAACAAAATGGTACTTCACTTGCTCGCAAATTTTCCCTAGCCTGAAAATTATGTTTTTCTTCTGCAGTTGCCTTTATTTATGCCTTTACATGTTTTTGATCACATCTTTACTTTTGTATTTTATATTTGCTAACTGGTACAAGCACATGTCATTTTTAAAGAAACCTCAAATGCAATACAATTTCTCATGAGTGGATGGAACACTCTGTCAAACAGTTTTCCCAGCTGGATTTATTTTATTTTATTTATGTATGTCTATGACGAATTGTTATGGCTCAGCAAGACTTATAGCCTCTAATGGCTATGCTAGTGCAATACATGTCTCATCACTGTTGTGTAAGCTCAAGACCGCATCTACTCTTGTCTTGAGAGTATCAAGCTCATAAAGACCTACTGAAATTCTTGTGTTGTCATCTTTTATGTCGGATGCTTTGCTCCCAGAAGCCGTCGTATCACTGCAGTGAGGCATCGTAAAAGAAATTACCCCATTATTTATATGAAAATGATCTAAAGACGGCTTACTCAAAAGAATGTGAAGTATGGTGAGTCATATTACAATTACGTAATAAAGGTTTTATGGTATTCTTGTCTGGCTTCTCTGTGGAAGGAGGCATCTACATTTCATTGTGCCTGAACCTGATTATTCCAGCTGAATTCTACGGTTTCAGGAGCTCAGATTTAAATTTGCAGCAATGGCAGTGCTTTGTATATGCAACAATATAAAGAGCAGTAATCAAGTATGAGCCTTCAGTCGTCTGGCACTAGATGTGCTCATGTGTGTAGAACTAACACCATCAAACTGACTCCACTAAATATCAGTTTTACTGCGCTGAAAAATTAAAAACCAGCTGCAACAACAGTGGCTCCTCTTGAAGACCGCAGCCTCCTATAATGTAGGGTATGTGACACTCTCCTTGCCAACACCCACTGTGACACTACTGAGAGCCCTGGGTGTAGATCTAATGTTTCAGCTGATGTTGACTGACTGAATAGCTAAACAATTAAGTCCAACTCACTGCTAACAGGTCGCATATGCACTATTTACTTCTAACAAGAGGTTTAACAGTAAATGTGACACTTCCTTAACATGCCTACATGTTCTCAGAATAGATTCAACCTGAATTGTACAAATATTCAAGGCTAATATTGACTTTAGTTTTGGAGTACATTTGAAAATGAGTATATTCTGTGGTTATTTAAGAGGTAACCTCTTATTTCTACATATGTGACTTCTGGGGTGAAAGATGAGGCCTATGAGGCCAATCCAAATGAGTGAAACTAATTTAGTGGGAAGATGGTTTTCTTTTTAATAGAATTCAATCATATTGAAATCGAATATGTTGAGCAACAGACAAATGCTAAGAGGAGCAAAGAATGGAATGAATCAACGCATCTCCTGTATGAGCTTTCAAATCAGATCCTTAACACAAACGGACGAATTTTAAATTTCAGAATTCAAATGTGCAACAAAAGAAGGGGCATACCCCCAACCACCCAGAAAAATTGCTCTCTATCAGACTCCTTGGATGGCATTAATCAGTCAGAGGTATTTACACCTTAATGGTTGTATCATAACATGCACAACTCTGAAAGTGTGACGTGTCAGTCACGAGAGGTATTCATGGGTGTGGTGCTTATTCATTCATTCTATTTTATGACATGAAAAGAACAAGACGTTGAAATGTTGTGTGATTTCTCTTCATTCCAAAATCTGGAATGAAGAGAAATAATCACCTCCGCTGAATTTTGCAATGCATAATTCTTCACTGATAAAGACGTACCAAAAAAACAACAACCATTGTGTAATAAGAGTGGAACAATTTTTAGGAGATTGAGAGTTTCCATGATTTTAGACTAAATATGGTTCTGTATATAAAGATTAAAAATACAACAGGAAACCAAAACGTCTTATTGGAAACAACCTTGAACACAACAGAACAAAAATTTCTAACTACAAAAGGCGACCCACTAGCGATAGTAAGTCATTAACAGCGTCCTTGTAAAGGATCATGAACTTCTTCTACAATATCAATTAACAGGTGTTGCCTGATAAGAGACCCAGCCTGCTTATCTCTTCAACCAGACCACCTTGGTCAAACCCATTCAAAACTCCAGAAAGACACACTGAGAATCAAGGGTCAGCGGAGTCTGCCATGGAAACTTCTCATTGGTCATCCCAAACAAAGATCCCGCCCTACTCTTGAAAATCTAATAAACGATTGGTCCACACAAATATAGCAACGCCTCTTCGCGGAAACGTCACACGGGCGCTGGAACTCCACTAAGTAGCGATGGTGTTGTGGTAGTCCACGCCGCTGTCATCTCTCTGAGTGCTATCTCCCACGGCAGACCAACCGGACGGGCTCCCCACGCATGGAGTTGAGCCCGGATCGTGTGGTGGCAACGCTGGAGATGTCGAAGGCTAAAAGTAAAGACGACGACCCTTCTAATGTGGACGGCGACTACGAGAGCTTGCCACCTCATGTTTCAGTGATGACCCACATGACAGCGGGAGCCGTGGCTGGCGTGCTGGAGCACACGGTGATGTACCCCGTGGACTCTGTCAAGGTACCGTACAAGTAGTCTGGCAGGCGTTAAAACACGCTCATTTTGGCGCTACGGCTCAAACTAGCCGCAAAACCCTGCTAACTGTCCAAACCACTCGCTATCGGATGCTAACAACCGTTAGCCGTGAAATATCCAAGCTTCACATTGCGAGTTAGCTTATTTGTTAGCTAATTTAAACGCGACAGCACGCCCGCTACAAGTTGACGGAACAAATTTGTCAAGGCTGCTGGTTGAAATTAAAATATTTAAAATACGACATGTTAGCTTAACGGAGCAGCGAGTTGAAGAGGTTTACTGTTTCGTTTCTTTGCAAGTGTAGATACGAACTTTGCTAGCCATCAGTACGACCAGTGTCAACTTCATTTACCTCTCATTGGAACAGCTTTTTTATAAGGTCAAAGGTCAACCTTATTGATACTTAAATTAAATTAGCTCTTTTGTAATTGTGTTTATTTTTTTTCAAACAATAGAAATAGCCCTGAATGTCTTTATTAGTGAAGTAGGAAACTCATGTATTTGGTTTGTATATGACAGATGTCAACACTGTCTTCACAATTAAGGTTGGTATTATTAACAAAAACACTAGTTTTACCTTAAAGTATTTAAGTGACGTGCGTGAACTTTCCAGACAAGGTAAGATTAGTTTATTTGAGTAGGATATGACTACAGCGAGGCAATCCAAAGTGTTTTTACATAAAGTTGAACTGGTATTAAGACAACATATGAAAACAACATAACAGAATGTACAAAATATTTAGATTGAAATATTGTCATAATTATCACCTAAGATAATAATCCAATAGTTTGACCCACTAAGTTGACAGTATGATTAGTGAAATTCTACCCACATCACATTACTATGATCACCATATCTAAAAAATTACTCCAATCCATATCAAACGGGTAGATTTTAAGATGATATCTTATTGTTAGTCTGTAATTCCTCCAAATATTTGAGGTGTTATCATAATCAAATTCAAATCCACTGAATGAATGGCAGACAGGGTCCATACAAAGCAGGTCAGGTGATGCAGAACAGAGTTCTTGCAGGCCTGCATTTCTGGGAGTTTAACTTTTTAGTGGTTGATTAACCAACAACTTGGTTTTGAAATGTTTTTTCTTTCTGTGAAACAGGAACTTTACGTAAAGATCGCTAACCTTAAATCAGCACTAAATTCATATTGTCTCTGACTTTCCTCTGAAGAGATCACTTGTCATTTATAAATACTAGCTAACACTACTTGCGAGTATAATGCAATGCAGTTTAGCGTCAAAGTAGGTACTACAAACAGTCAGCAATAAATTGAACTACAGTTATTCAGATTCCTGATGAATTGTCCTTTTGTTTAAAGAACTCTCCTGAATGAATGCATTTGTTCATTAGTTGCTGCCAACCTGCTCATGAATATCTAAATTGATTTATTGATTAGTTTACAGCTTAACATTGAGCCAGTGCTGCAAAACGGATTGCAGAAGGTTTGATTGTGAACTTTGAAATCCTTAAACTCTGCCGCTGTTTTCTAATAATGTAGTATTGTCTTCGATAAATCAGACTGCTGTACTTATGATAATCATAGTCAGATTACTTTATTACCATACTACATACTGTTTGATTTAGTATCATAGCTTTAGAATATTTCAAATGAGCCATCCAGCTTAGTAAATACAGGCCTGGTTTTTACCTGCTGAGCCTGTTCATCAAAAGAAATGATATGAACTTATGAAAGAACTAATTTTCTTCCTTTTTTAAATTCATTTATTCTAGAAACAAAGCATTGTACCTCACATGACAGAAAATTTAAATTAGGATTTTTCCAGTTTAATTTATTTCTAGGTTAAACTTCCCTCAAGCTGAAGAGTTCATGTTTAGAAACTCAAGACACAAAAAGGAATTAATCTTAGATTCTCAGGTTATGAGTCTCACAATCTCATCAATCTTGAGTTGGATTTAGAAGATTTTTTTTTAAAATAAAAAGGACATGTTTCAGACATAATGTAGTATTAACTCAATAAACCTTGCAGCTTCCTGCTTCCTCCTTCCTCTATGGTTCAACCTTCCACTGAAGAATGAGAAACAGCTGAGCAATGGGGAGTTGCCTCAATTTAGAGGAGGAGAGGGAACTTATCGATATGGCACACATTTGAAATCAACCTAATGCAGCAGAGGGTGTGTGTATGCAATAGTTCGTCTGAAATGTGATTAGTTAACTGCCACACAACCAGAAAACCATTACTGTAAAATAGCCACAACAGAATCTAATCTGATTTAAAGTTGGCTTAACTTTAGATCTTAGTGAAGTTATCATCAGTTTCAACTTAAAATTCCACTTTATTCCATATGTCTCCACAGTTGAATGTCATTAACAGTACATTTTAATAAACCAACGTTTCACTGTTGCGTATAGGGAAACCCTTATTGTACATCTTGGGAAATGATTAATCCACATATCTGCAAAAAGCTTTTGAAGTAAGTTTTATATTTGTTTCAATGGCGTCTTAAGTTTTCCATTATTTATTTATTCGCACTTTATTGAAATAACTGGCTGTGTGGCGTGCGGAGACCAGATCCTTACAGCCGACTGAGAGCAGCTTTGTGCATTCCTGTTGTAGCCAATCAGGCTGTGACACCAGCCTTACCGGAAGAGAGTGAAGAATGCCACTGTGTGTTTCTGTTTTCTGATTTATTGTCAGACTTGAAGCTTCAACTGAAAGAACATTACCTGCTAGAAACTTATATTACGGCCCTGCTGACGTCGCTTCACTCAGTTTCTCTAAAAGCAATAATCCCATGATAGTTTAACCTACACAATATAACTTACTCACCATGAAAACCTTTTTTTTTTCCGACCATTGGAGACATTTTCCAGAAAGTTAGAAGCAAAACTCTTGTAACTTTCCTGCTCAGGGGGAGCGAATGATCGAAAACCGTCAGTATCCTGATGATGATGATGATGAAGATTACCACCAAAATGTCATGCATTGTTCCCCAGACCATATCCTACCTCTCTAAAAAAAAAGTCTTTTAAATCCACCTAATACCTAATACGTTTACGTCTTCAACAAGACAAGGTAATTTATATCTCTCTCATACATACTTTAAAATTTAAACTCAGCCCCAAGTCCTAAATGAAAAGAAACGGAAATGTAATTGATATTTTATTGTTAAAGCGTAGGAAGGAAACACATGGAAAATATGCTGAGGAAGATAGACTTTCCCTGTCTCCTGAAAAAGCCCCCGATCTCATCACGAATAAAAACATGCTTTGTGATGTCCAGATAACTTGGCATGGTGGAGTAAAACAAAGAGCCGGGTAACAATACATGGAGAAACCATGACTCATCCAACGCCAGGTGTCCGTACCTCTGAGTCCGAACTTGACGCACGCCTTTATCGTTTCAGACGAGGATGCAGAGCCTGCAGCCAGACCCGAATGCACAATACAGGGGTGTGTATGAAGCTCTGAAAAGGATCATCCGGACGGAGGGGATGTTCAGACCGCTAAGGGGCCTCAACATCACCATGATGGGGGCAGGACCCGCCCATGCGCTCTACTTCGCCTGCTACGAGCGGGTCAAACGCTCGCTGAGTGACATCATTCAGAATGGAGGAAACAGCCATTTAGCCAATGGTAGGAGTCTCACATCTCAGCACCTCAATCACCTGACTGTCACACTGGAATAAGCAATGTGGGATAAGTCATTTTAATGTCGTATCCTGTTTACAATGCTGAGGATGAAGCCGTATTCCCCACAAGAAAAATCCAAACATTTTCTCCAGGATATTGTTTCCACAAGCCCATGTTTAGTTTTTTTTTTATACTCTTGCATATAAATACTAGACACTGGTATTTCACCTCCACCCCAGCAAAAAAAAAAGCCCACACATGCAACAAAATACATTTTGATGTAAAACTTTTTTTAGTTTTGACGAGATCCGTCGATGTTTCAACAGGTGTAGCGGGCAGCGTGGCCACTGTTCTCCATGATGCAGTCATGAACCCAGCGGAAGGTAAGGGTTCTATAATTTTTTATTCCAAGAAATCCTCTTTTCTGCAGAGGTGCAGCATAAACCAGGAAAGAATCCATTACATCTTTAAGTGGATCCAATAGTTTTCCATAATCTTTGCATGAGATTTAATAATTTATGCAGAAATTATGTTAAAAAGATCCCACATTTATTATATTTGCATGATATTGTAGTACAACCAGGGCAAAGAAGCATATATTTGGTTATGAGTGAAGAATTGGTTTCAGTGCCTTTCGTGTGTGTTGTGCATGACTCATCAAGCCACTTATCTTTCAGTTTGTCTTTCTATTATAAGATCCAGACAAATATGTGAAGGATTCGCTGCTGTTCCAGTTGAGGAAATGTTTAATCGTTAAATGAAGAGAGATTTTATTCTTTCAAAATTTATAGTGGTTATATCAAAGTTTATTAAATTTCCTATTTCAAAATATGAAATTACAAGTGATTTCTCTGTTTACTTTCAACCAGTCAGTCTTTATTCATAAAACACTGTTAGTAGTGTGCGGTATTTCAGTGATCACACGTGCTGATGCGGTTTGTTTTTTCCCTCCCTGCCGCAGTGATAAAGCAGAGGATGCAAATGTACAACTCTCCTTATCGGGGACCTTGGGACTGCATTCAAACGGTGACGCGTACCGAGGGGGTCAGAGCTTTCTACCGCAGCTACAGCACGCAGCTGACCATGAACATCCCGTTCCAGGCCGTTCACTTCATCACCTACGAGCTGATGCAGGAACAGCTGAACCCTCACAGACTTTACCACCCCGGCAGCCACATTGTGTCGGGGGCGGCGGCGGGAGCCGTTTCCGCGGCAATAACCACTCCACTGGACGTTTGTAAAACTCTCCTCAACACGCAGGAGAACGTAGCACTCAGCTCGGTGAACATCAGCGGCCACCTCACGGGAATGGCCAACGCCTTCAGGACGGTGTACCGGCTTGGCGGCCTGCCAGCCTTCTTCAAAGGGGTCCAAGCCCGGGTCATTTACCAGATGCCCTCCACTGCCATTGCGTGGTCAGTGTACGAGTTCTTCAAGTACTTCCTGACGAAGCAGCAGCTGGAATCGGAAGCGGGACCTGGACAAGTGTGATGCTAAAATCACGTGTCGACTGGAACTGAAGCCTGAAGAAATGACATCAGATATTCACTCACAGGGGAATCATCCCGCTGGAGAAGTGGCCGAGAACGGCATTCTTGATTGTTCACTCAGCAAAAACCGGGCATACACTGTAGGACTTTATTTTTTAACTTGATTTTTTTTTTTTTTTTCTTTCTTATTTCAGATTTGACTTAAGTTTCATCATCATTTATCATTAGGTTTACAGGGAGGTGGGATTTCTGTCACGTCTGAGTGTCGCTAGCTAACCTCCAGTTCTTAACTAAACATATGCACAACCCTTTTTTTTACTTACCTGCCGGCGAGGCCGAACTTCCAAACAAACGACATTTCTGAAATCACACAGTGTATGCCCGGCATAGGCGTGTTTCAAAGTCATCATGATGAACGGGATATGCAACAGAAATGACTGTTCAGTAAGGTCGTTTTCTTCCTCCTCCGCGCCACGCACACATCAGCAGTAACTCTTTTGTAAATGTGAGTGTATAAATAACCATGTTTATAGTGGTTCAAATTAGAACTTCGTATTTATTTTGTTAACTTTCTGAGGCTTGTATTTTTCGGATACGGAAGAAACACAACGCTGTTGGTTTTATTTTTTTATTGTATATTTATAAAAAGCCATCACAACACATTCCTTATTTTCACTCCACGGTGAACAGAACGCTTGTGTTTTCCAAGTGCCTCATAAATATTGAATGCTGCTTCACTTCTTCTTTAGTTTTTGACAGATTTTTGTCCATATTTCACTTTTCATTCGGTCAAATTCATGTCAAAGACACGAAATGGTCACATTAGAAAAATCTTAAATGCATTGTTCCTTTTTTTTTTTGTGCCTTTTTTTTTAGCTCCCCTGCACCAAATAATTATTTTCAGCCACATTTGTTTTTATTTTATATTTTGCAACATATTTGTTTGCTGGATATTATTTTATGCTTTTGTGACACTAGGTGGGTGCACCGTCAATACTCCAGTTATTTGCCTTGCTAAGGCACAGCACTAAAATGATGCTGAGTCACGCACAGCAATATTTTAATTTAAATCTTCACGTTAGAAGAACGTTTTTGTTGATATGTTTATTAAAAACTGAGTAGGTATTTTGAGGGTTACTGTTTCTTAGAAACTTCATTATGCAGGTCCAAAGATGCTTCAGACATCTGTTACTGGAGATGAAGGCTACATCTCAACCTCCATTTGCACCGGTGTGAAGTTTAGCTTTTCAGTCATGCGTCATATTGACCCTGAGCCTAAAGGTTGTAGACTGTGTATATAGAAAGTATTTTAAAGAGTATAACTTTATTGAAAACTGTAGGTGCGAACCTTCAGAGATGCAAACATGAGGTTATTTTGAATTCACCGAATGCCCTGGGACACTCTTTGTTACCGTGACACCAGTGAAGGACGTTATTCCTTTTATTTTGAACTCCTGGTCGACTTTTCCTCCTAGCTGTTTGACTGTTTTCCATTCAGAAGTCAAGACATTCCTCTGGATGCTGACGTAATCCACTAGGCAGCCACATTTATTTTGCTTTTACTATTGTAATTGTTATATACCAAAGACAGACATGACAATTTATGCATTATTTTAAGCCTGTAATAATAAGTGGAAGATGCTATTTCCCTGCCTGTTGGGATTTCTGCCTTTTTGCCCCAGTTTCCATCAGATAAATTTCTTAATCTTTAGCATATTTCATTTCCTGTATGTGTGGAGCTCGGTTGTGTCAGAAAAGTGCCGCCTGAGCATTCGTTACTCAAAAAAAACTCCACTTGACCACCCGAGCAAAGCCTAGGAAGTGTTTGTTATAAATACACATGGAATGTTTTGAAAGATTTTTTGTCAGTTTGAATATAAAAAGTGCAAAGTTAGCATAGTTTCATGCAGTTTTAATGTAATCTAATGTCTGTGACGTTAATGATTTTTAAGTGAATCTTATGATTAACAAAACTGATATGAAGCTCGTCAGAAACATTTCTGATTTATTACATGACAATGCAACATTGCCTGCACTCCACAATCATTCCTTGGAGGTTGTCGATTCATAATAGTGAATCATAATTCCCAAATTGTAATCCAACATGTGAGCTCAAGTACTTTTAATGCAGCTAAGTAGTGTTTGTAATATAGATGCTTATATAAGGAGGAGACATGAGAGCTCATACCCTATTGGGGAGGGTTAGGTAAATGTAAATGATGTAAATGTTTTTATGCTATTTACGCACAAATGATTGAAAAAGGATGATTTTTTTTTTTTTCCTGTAGATCTCCTGAACACAAACGCTTGGAAGTTTGACAATGCAAATATAAAATGATTGCGATAACGCTGCTACAGTATGTAACACTGGAGCTAAAATAAACATGCGAGTGATGAAAGCTGTGTTGGAGGTTTTTCTTCTTTAAGCATTAAAATACAGCCATTTCAAAATCATACGTAATTGTTTCTTAAATTGTTAAATCATAAAAAATACGAATCCCATACAGCAACTTTACGAACTAGCCCTTCTAGGATGGTATCCTGCAGAGGTCATACATGTCCACCAGGGGGCGGCGCAAGACTAAACAAAGGTCACCACAAACACGAGGCCGGACGGCCGTCACCGTTTGGCTCTGCTGCCAACTTCCGGGATGCGATGACGTAATAATAGACTTGAGTTTTGTCACACAGAAAATATGTACATTTAGCGTCTGGTCGACGTAACAGCCTGGACTAAGTTATCACAAGCCTCAACCAATCATCTTCTTTTTCTCAGATGAGGTCACAGACTCGACCCGCCTCCTTCACACTCCTGTTTCCATCTCAGTTGACACCGAAAAACAACACAGTGAACAAATTTTATAATTTAAGTGGCCAGTTTTATCATGCTGTTATTGTGACTTCTTTGACTTCTTCCGGTCTTGATAACCACATAGTGAAAAATCTTATTATGATATTCCAAAAGCCTCCCTGCCCTCACGTTCAAGTTTTCTTTTAATTTATTCTACTGTTTATATAAAGATATGCCTGCACACAATACTCGGCGTAATGACAAACATCCAGGCGGATCTGATTCCTTCTGGAGATGGAGACAGAGCTCGATCCAAACCACCATGCCTCGGGACACGTACACTCGCGTCCCTGTTTGCTTTTCGCCCCTGTCCACAAGCAGGTTGTTTATCTGAAGCGCACAATGACGCCCCTCTCGGCCCGTGTCCTCCTGTCCTTGTCACAATCACTTAAATCTGCAGTAAACCGTCCCAGCACTTTATATCTATATTCCACAGGAAAAACTTGAAAACGATTCCTCTCTTTCTGTCTCTTCTGCCACACGATCGCCTGGAAGCATCGAGTGAGTTTGGCGCCATGCGCCATGCGTCATGCGTAATGGGAGAAGAAGGGCTCCTGGTACCGTAACATGGGGGATCCAGTTACACTAACCGAGGAAGTTTATGATTGTTCCCGTGTGGAAAGATGCAGGACAGTTTTAAACCTCCTTATCAATTCCAATAAGGTTGTCTGACAGTCACGGCATATTGGAGCGCCAACAATGGCCGCCTTTGTGCAGGAGGTTTGGATTTCCCTTCATCTGTTATGAGGATCTGCGTGTTTTTCAAAGCATCACTGGCCACCCTGAGCAGCCCGACGAAGGAACCACGACCGCACTGTTTACTTCATCTCACAATCACATCCCTAAATACATAGACGGGGAAGATAAGACGTTGAACATTTCATTTTCATTTTTTTAAATTTTGGTATTTAAACCCACTTTGTTCCACATCCCAGAGGGTCCTTTTGTAGCCATGTGAGGGCAAATCTGATCCGATGAATAAAGAAAAAGATAAGACAGTGATGTTTGAAACTCCACCTCTCATGTTTTCATCAGTTACCTGCCAAATCCAGTTAATCCAGGTGGTGCAGAGACTAGATTTAGAGGCAATCCCAGAACCCAAAGGTCGACAGAGAACAAAACACACAGGAGGATGTTGTTTTTAAGCCGTCTGTGTTTGTGAATCAATGTTCCGTGTCTCTTTGAGCCAGAGGAAGTGCAGGTATTACAATGGCAAATGCAGAAAATAATAGTCCTCCCAACCTTCAGCTTCATCCGTCAACGAGCTCCTTTATCTGATGAGCGCGTTCTTATACGGCTTGAGAGACGCTGAGAGACACTGTCAGATTTTCCGCGTCGTCAAAACAGATGCTATCGGCCCTCTTCATGTCTAATTACCTGTTTAGTCCAAGGGTCCAGAGTGAATGGCGGATAAGAAGTCACTTCAATTTTAGGAAATTATTATGATTCAAGATTCAGGTTTGATTACATTTCTCTGGATTCTGAACATGCCAGTTTGAAAAAATTTCACGGTTTGGGATTTAATATTCAAGGTCATGTGATCTTCCTATTTGTCTGTTTTTCTCCCCTCCTGATCATTCTTTTTAGTCACACCTGGTTAATTTACCTTCCTGTTTCTATTGAGTCTTTACGCTTCCTCCTTATTTCATCAACTTTGTTTGCAGGTCACATTCCTTCATCTTCACATTCATCATTTGATTGTTGCCCTCATTTTTGTCTCCCACATCCAACCAAATGCCTCTTCCTAATTCCCTCATCTGCTCTTCGGTGGTCAGGCCTTCTCTACCAGCTCTCTCATCTCATTTATCTCTCCCACGTCGGACCTGAAATACACAACCGGCTTCATTTCCATTGAGTCCATCAATTTCTTTGTAGGGTTTTGCTTGTGTGCTTGTGTTCCAGTATCTGGTACCTGCGTAACAGATTCTGTCTGTCTTCTGACAGATGTCCTCACCTTTCCTTGGATGTTTTCGTCTTTTGTTTTTGCATTTGTGGCCTTGTCTCCTTGGATTCAGCCTATTTTAAATTGCCTGTTCCTTGTTGGAATTAATTCTCTGCCTGGTTTCACCTGGTTTTTGACCTTCATCTGCATCATCATTCCATTAATCCCAACGGCTTTTTTTGAACCACACCACCAATACAGCTGCAGTGTTCTCTTGGGGACCACGCTGCTGCTGCCTCCTGGACCCAATGAGCACCAGGAGCGCTCTTGGAGCTGCTGCCCGGACCTCAACCCTGAATCCTCCCTGGCTCCACCGGCCTACTTTTCTGTTGCCAATTTCTTGTCCCTCCTCCCATCCTGCCGCCCTTTCATCTTAAAAAGCATCAGTTTTGTCACCTTTAATCTGACTTCATTTTATTATACTCGGTTTACACAGTCTGTGACAGTAACAAGGGATTGCGGAGACAAGCTGTGCTTCCATCAGGAAATAAAAATAAGATATGCTCTCTGGTCTCTTAATAAGAACATGTAAGTTCTTATCTTACATTTTAGTTATGTTACTACAAAGTTCCAAAATATGTAAAGCCCTGAATCATGCGCTCCATCTTATCAGCTCTGTTAGGTTGTACTGAATCAACCCCGTGTGTGAACCTGCATGACATTACGTCTAAGTCCATGTCGCAGGCTTTCAGATTTTTTCTACTGTGAACGAAGAAGCTTCTAGTATATAAAAGATTCGATGACTTCCATTAAATCTTCAAATTATCTTTTCACACAACTGGAAAATGGCAGAAGTGAATAGCTTTTTAATGTAAAGAGATGATAAAAATCAATGCACACCTTTATTGATTGTCCAGTGGTGCACACTGATTGTCAGTTCAGACATGGTTTTCACCATGAGTTCCCACTGAAGGCACATTTAAAAACGTAACTTTTTACTTTTTTTTATAAATTTGACAGTTTAAAAAAATTATTATTTATTTATAGGATCTGGAATTTACAGCATGCATAACTGCCGACCTTTCAACAGTCCTTTATTAAAGATTAAAGTATTTTCAGTGGTAATCTATAAGAACACGTTCTGCATAACGACACAGCATTATAATAAACCTGTGGCTTTAGTCTGTGATGACCTCACATACCAAAAGGGAACGACTTTACTATCACACATCAGGAGGTAAAGAACATCTTTAGACTGAAAGATAATAAACCGCATTCCATATCTATGTGTGTGACTTGCTGGACGGACATAGTGTGTGTGTCGCACACCTGTAGGTGATTTTAGACATCCTTTAGCTAAGGGTTAAATGCAACTGCCATGCCACCAGATTAGAGAGATAACTTTATAGTCATGGGAGAGATGATATGGGTGCAGGAAAGCTGGTGACACTTTAAAAACGTAGTTGTGCAAGTAGTATACAGTATATATATTCTTTTCGGTTGTTTGAACTTTTTGTTGCATGGTATGAACGTCATATTTTTATGAATGTAAATTATATTATCTGAAAATAGAGAGCTGCTTTTATCTTGCCCTCAAAATTTACTGCAAAAAAAAAAAAAAATCCCTTCAGATTATTTGAATTACTTGTGCTTTCACATTATTTGCAATTTGTTCATGTCATCTTAAAAGATTAAAAGGTGATTAAAAGATTAATAGTAGTAGAGGAAAAAATGGTAAGAATAATCAGCCAAATGTAGCTCTACATGTGTTTTTAAAAACTTCTAGTAGCTAAAATAAATTTGTAGTTTACGTGCATTATTTAAAAACTCATCATGATCAAATGCCGCTGAACTTTTCACGGCGATCTTATTTCATTCCAGTCTCTCGTCCTTGTCGCCTGGGTTCCATCTGGGTTCTACTCAAGGTTTCTACCTGTTTAAAGGAATTTGTTCCTGCTCATAGTTAGGATTTACAACAGCAGGTTTTTCCCGGCTCTACCTGGAAAGCACCTTGAGATAACTTGTTGTGATCTGGCGCTTTAAAGTAAAACTGACTTGAATGAACCCGTTTTTAGTAACAATCTAGAGATTGAGGCATTGTTGTACACACAAACCAGTTGTGTAATTTTTTTTTATCATATATGTGTCTTTTGTTGCTTACTTTTTTACTGCTTTGGTCATCCTTGAGTCATTTTAAACTATATTTCCTCTAAAACGCCTCAGATAAGATCCAAAATCTTTACTCGTGATGTCACCTCTTCAGAGTTTAAGAGCAGCTTTATCTCTCTGTTTTCATCGGGCCAAGAGCTCTTTAAAGGAATCAGATCTCATTCTTTGGCCCTCATGTTCAACATCAACTTCATCTCTGCCTCATCTCATCCTCTTTTTTTTTTTTTTTACATTATCAGAGTTTAACTCCATACTTTAAATGTCTCCAGGGAAAAATCTGTATGAGTGTCACTCACATCTGCCTGCTTCACATTTCATTCTAAATAAAATAACAGCTATGGTTATTTTACAAGAGAGGTTTTCTCTTGTTTATTTTTTTTTTTGCTGTTGTGTAATTTTATTTTGTCATGGACTGTTGAACATTTGTGATAAAACAGCTTGTATTAAATTCACTAAAAGACTGTGTGAAACTTCAGGTAATATAATTTCTGAAGAAAAGTTCATTTAATTTGATAGTTAATTAATTATCTGTGCAATGTTTGACCTCAATAATCAAATATTTTGTGTCAACCACCAGAAAGTTTTTGTGATTTTTGTGCATTTTTCTCTGAAAACATGACAAAAACTACAGGATGCATTCCTGTACAAAATTAGTTTAGAAAAAAAAGTCAAGTCTGAATAGAAAGTATCCACTTTGACTGAACACAGAGGCTGAATATCAAAGATACCAAACATAAGGTTGTGATTATGCATTACAGATTCATACATAACTTCAATTTCACCACACTGTTGGCCCCCAGGGGCCGACGTAGTCCCACAGGTAGGGCCTGTACTGGTAGGCTTTGTAGAAGGAGGCGATGAGCGACGACTGGGCTAAATCGTCTCTCGGGCGCAGTCTGTCCTGTTTGTACATGTCCTTGCAGAACTCTAACGTCTGCTGCTTTCGTTTTGTCTTGTACCTTCGGTTCTGGAACCAGATTTTCACTTGGGTCTCGGTCAGTCTTAAGGTGCCGGCCAGGTGGGCCCTTTCTGGAGCGGACAGGTATTTCTGATGGTTGAATTTCTTCTCCAGTTCGAGCACCTGAAGGTGCGTAAATGCAGCCCTGGAGCGCTTCTGTTTGCCTTTAGAGGAAAAACTACTGGACTCTGATGGTCCGGGAATGGATGTGTCCAGAGACCCTGTGGAGAACAAAGATGTGATTGGATCTCTACTGCGAAGTAAAAAATATCTCTATGAATAAAAAATACACCCAGAAAGACTTTTAGCCCATAAAATTGTATAACTGGATGAACTTCTTATGATACACAATTGATCTTATTAACATTTACTCCATTATTATTCTCCTAATCAAAGCAGAATACAGAGAATTTAATAATCTCTTAATGCTTCTCATCCCCGCAGGAGCTCACCTGTCTCCACTTCAAACGTCTCCTCAGGGCAAAGCTGCTCTGACCTCTCAGCCTCTTCTTTCCACGATGAGCATCTTTCTGTCTTCTGTGAACTGCATTTACCGTTAAATCTCACGCTGTCCTCGATGGAGAGGATGTCCTCGATGAGGAAGGAGGTCAGAGGTTTGACTGACTCGGACATTTCCATCCAGCAATCCACAGATCAGGGGGCCTCTCAGTGCCGGAGGGCTGCAGCGTGGGGCGCGGTTGGAGCAGTGTGTTTCCTCACACACTCACAATGTGTGAATTTATACAGGAGCAGGGGCGGGGTTTACAAGTGGAAGGGGCGGGCCCAAATGTGTGACTTCCTTCCATGGCTTTCATTTATCTGCATCTTCAGATCAGCTGTCTAGTGACTCCTCTTCATGCGTTTTTATTAAATTTTAATAAAGTGATCATGCACATAAAATCAGTTCTTTTTTGTAAATGCACACTTTATATAGTCTTAACTTTACTTGTCTTTGTAGGTCTATGGATAATAAACTCTCATTTGTCCAATCCAAAACAGTCACATCACACCTGAGCAATAAAACCTTCCCTTAGAAAGTTTACATATTCTGTTTTTGTTCAAGCTATTCTGAGAAATCTTGAAGATGAAGCTCATGTAGTTTGTGCAGCTGCTAAACACACGGCAAAACATTCAAGTACATCTATCTGTTAGATTATATTCCCATAATAGAAACATGACATAAAAATAACTTCATTTGAAACTTGAAATATGATAAATATTGCTTTACACACTGCCTGATTTGCTCATTCAAGAACATGAATGAAATTTAACAATGAGCCACGAGTCAGACGAACAATGGATGTTCATAAAGAGGAACTATAACTAACAGTTAGTTTGTTAGAATATTTGGCAGACGATTAAATGGATTTATGTCTCGCCTCATGCTGTTGCATCCCACCAGGGGACAACAGAAGGGGGTCGGGGGGGTCAGGGTGGGTGGTCCCACCTACCGGAGCACTAATGACTTTGACACATGGAGGCCGGCTCCTGGACAGACACGGTCGCTGCTCGGCGGCTGTTTATTTGTTGTTCTCCGCGGGTCGGGCCGACTCTCTCCAGAGGAGGAGATGTTTACAAGCGGCGTCTGCGCTCCTCTGGGAGTCGGTGCTTCATTTGGAAATGCATGAACGCCGGTATGATAAACATGATCCTCTCTGCGGCCCCTGATTCCCACACACACACACACACACACACACACAAACACACGCACACACACACACACACACACACACACATACACTCACACACACACACACACACACAAACACAATCACAAACACACACACACACACACCACTGGGGAACCCAGGCACCAGCCACACACCGAAAAATCAACAATACCACAACATCACATTGAGAGTAATGTTTTAATTCAAGAATAAGAATGAAGTTTTACTTCTAAAATAATTTGCACATAATATTGTTTAGATCTTCTCCTGGATTTGGATCATTATTGATATAGAAACATCTGCTTTGGATCTTCTGAGACTCTTTTTAAGCATTAGCTACTGTCCTGTCAACAGAGTGTTAAGATCTTCGCCGTGATACGTTTCACCTTGAGCTTCTTGTCTGCAACCATCTGCCTACAAAAGTATGTTGAACTGTAAGCAGAGAAAATCCTGATCCCTCTGTCTAGACAGAATTCAGTTTTTTTTGTATCTTGTATTCTGGGATATGAACTAAAGTGAAAAAAGATGCATCGAAATACAAAACCCACATGGTTACTTGTCAAAACATATCCAGGAAGGGAAACACATGCATTCAGTTCAATGAAAGAGCACGGGCAACACCGTGACTGTTCAATCTATTGTTTCCGGAGCTTTCTCTCTGCAGATATTCAACTACATACTTCTCCATCAGATGTGACACAGGACAACCTCTGACCTTTTAGCCTAGGAAGGCATTTGTCTTCCTGCAGTACACACTGTGTGTGTTGACGATGTTTTCTTTGAGCCACCGAAAATTGTTGTGCCATGGAGCGTTTGCTGCTCCTCTGCCGTTTCTTTGTCTGAAGGAGGAGTATAGATGTGTATCATCAGTGTTGTAATGCAGAACCTGCACCTGTGTCATTGCACAAGTTCCTGCTCTATTCAATGACATCAGAGATGTGTCGTTGGAGCAGGTCACTTTGATGGTTCCAGGTAGACCATAATTAGAATGCAATTAATCTGCCGCCTTTCTAATCGTGTACTTTTTTCTGTCTTGAATTTGAGCAGAAATCATTTTTAATTTTACATTTGCCAAAGGGAAAAACCTTTTAATTTGACTTCTTCTTCTTACACGATCTGTATTCTTCTCTAAATCCATTTGACCTGGATTTCTCTTGTTTGAATTATGCTGTATTTAAAAAGTTTTAAAGCTATTTCATGAAGAACATTTGACCAAACTTCTTTTTCGGGCTCTATCGCTGTCATCTGGACCCAATCCAGCAGCTACAGAAACAACCTCACTGTTAGGGTTACTATGAAAGGAGTCTGATTACGCAGCATCAGCAGTTATCTACACTATTCTGCTGCTTTTAGACAGATGCCGAATTTCTGAATTATCTCAGCGCCAATCACAAACACCAAATTATCAGAATGAAGACGAAGCCTCTGCAAAGCTGACGTAACGACTGAGTTCAGACCTTTTTGACTGAACCATAATGATCAGCCTCCTCCTCATCACAACAGTGAACTCATGCATCTGTATTCAGGTATTCTGCTTCATTGCACTCACATATTTTCATGGTTTGTAATGTAATTTTTTCTTAGTATATAAAACATGGAACTTGATGGGAAAATCGTACAAGACAGATAATTTTGAAGCAGATCCAAATCAGTGTTAGGATCCATCAAATTTGACAAATCCTGTATCTTGGGCCTTGGCAAAGGTGCAACTAAGGTTCATTCTTGAGAGCAGAAGTATTTGATTGACCCCTTCCATTTTCTGCTGCTTTTAAATCAATCAATCAACAACCAATCAATTAATTAGATTTGAGTTAGTAACATTAAAACCATTGACCTTCAGCAAAGACTCTCTCTCTCTCTCTCTCTCTCTCTCTCTCTCTCTCTCTCTCTCTCTCTCTCTCTCTCTCTCTCTCTCAGACACGCATGCGCACACTCGCATGCACGCGCTATTATCTGATTTGTTCAAGTGTCTCTCGTCTCCTCTCTGTCTGCAGCTCGGCTCTTATCTGTGGCGGAGATGCTCCTTCAGCCGCTCTCTGCTCCTCCTGGAGGTGTTTCTCCACCTGGGGCTGCGTGTGCGTGTGTGTGTATGTGTGTCTGTCTGTGTGTGTGTGTGTGTGTGTGTGTGAGTGTGTATGTGTGTCTCAGACTGACACACACTCAGGTTTCCTTTTATCAATTTCAATCAAGACCCATTCAATTATCGATTTAATCAATTTAAATTAAACGTTGGTGATTGGGGATTAAACACGACTTTCCCACTGTGAAATGAAACATTTGCTCTGCAGCGCAAGTGACTTGAGTGTGAAGTGTGTGACAGGTCGGGCTGGAATTGTTTCCCGTTTGATTGAAAGTTTGAAGAAGTTAAAGAGCCACTCTGTCTGCGGGTTTGTTTACCAAGCAAAGCTCCGGGACAGGACAAGCTCTCCGGCCTTATCAGCGGATTTGTGAATGGGACAATAATGAGTCCAGTTTGATAGAGTAGCCCTGACAGGTCAGATGTCACTTCATCCATTAGCTGTCTGATGGCTGGCTGGGATAAAGAACGCAGGCGACATCTCTAGAAGTAATTATCAAAAGGATTATAATCAGGTATAATGACTTTAATGGAATCCCACGAGGAGCGTCATTTAAACTGGGAGTAATGGGCGGATTAATAGTCTTTAAAAACTAACACTATAAAAGGAATTACTAAAGATTAGAATCTTATCAATGCATTTTTAAAATTACCTGACAAAAAAAAGTATTTTTATCTGTACAGATTTGAAATTCTGATTGTAAAAATTTTTTTTTTTTTTTTTTAAATTCATGAAACGCTCTAGAAAAAACATAATTATTGTTTTCCGTTCAGAACATTTTTAATTCGACTTTATTTCAAGCGAGAAAAAAAAACAGTTATAAATCAATACAGAATAAAAAATAAGAAAATAATGGACACTGAATAAACATGGTTCTAATATCACCAGCCTCTAACGCCCTGTAAGGAGGCCGGGAGGTGTCCGTGGCTGAAGGGCCCCTCGCTGCCGGCCCTTAAATCCACCAGCTGATTGTTCCCGGTTGGGGGAGACGCGCTCCGGTAACTGCAGTTATAAACGCCCCCGTTCCCGAATCCAAAAACGGGGTTATAATGTCCAAGAGTCACGTTATAAGGTGCAGAATGTGAACCTGCCCCGCACAGCCTCCCGTCCCGCACCAGCACCGGCACCGCCACCCTCTTCGGTGCGGGTGGATACCCCGCCAGCTCCAGAGACTTGTCCTGACTCTGGCGCTTGCATTTGTACCTCCTGTTCTGAAACCATATTTTCACCTGCGTGGAGGTGAGCTTGAGCAGGTGGGCCAGGTGGTCTCTCTCCGGGGCGGACAGGTAGCGCTGCTGCCGGAAGCGCCTCTCCAGCTCCGACACCTGGGACTGGGAGAAGAGGACCCGGGGCTTCCTGCGCAGCCGGGGTCTGTGTTTGGAGCCGGTGTCACAGTCAGGCGAGCTGTCGAGACCGCTCATCTCTGGGGGTCAGGAAAAAAAAAAAAAGAGTCAAATAAATGTCAGCTTTGGTTTGGATCCACACGATTCGTCTTTCAAGTACATTTTAAATGAATTACTCTTAAAAGAAATATTTTTTTCCTTTATAAGAGATCATATGCTTAGAGTTTTCGTTATATCTGCAGAAAATTCTTTATTAATATGATAATAAAATTACATTACAAAGAAAATTTATGGTATTCTCCTGCGTTTACTTATCATAATAAAATATAAGACGTTCATTTGGTTGTTTTTCGTTTTAGAATGACCGTTTAAAATTTAAATTCTACAAATTATAGAATATTTCATCGCGTTTTTGTTTGTTTGATACTATTTAAAACAAACAAACAAAAAAAGGAATGAACACTCCAGTGGTTCCTTTGTCCTGTTTTTAGAATGTAACGCGTGGCCGCAAATCGAATTATGACACATATTTAAATTCTTTAAATTAGCTGATTGCTTTTGAATAATTGGTGAAAAAAAGTTGCAAAATGATCAACTTCTCCATTTATTTATTTATTGAAGAAGCAATTTTTTTTCTTATCAAATAAGAGTTAAGGAAAAACGTCGGGTCATTCTGGGCCACGCAGGCCACGGCCCAAATCCACCGGCAGGCCTAAAATCATCTTCATCTTCACCAAGCTTCATCTCACCCTCATTTATCTCCTCTTCTGTTGCTGAGCTGTGAGTCTCCAACAGTTTCTCCTGCATCCCGGAGGCGCACGGCTCCGGCTGTCCGCCAAACAGGTGTCCGGTTCTCCGTGACGAACCGTGCGTCAGCCGGTAATGTGTTGGAACGTCTTGTTCGGTAATCATCAATTCATTTCCAAAGACGTGCTGATGCTCCAGCTTCAAGATATCCTTCACAGAAAAGGGCGTCGTGCTCGAACTGGGATGCATCCCAAATCTTTTGCAGTCGGCCGGATCCTTTTTACGCACTGAGCTGGAGCTGCTGCCGGACGCTGCTCTCGGCGGGCTGATGACTGAGGGCCGGATTTATATCATTCAAGGGTCCGGCTAAAGAGCAAGTTAAATCTGGAGCCCCTCTCCACAACTCTGGCCAACTCCCACCTTTCCCTTCTCACCTTACACGTGCAGGAACACCTCACCCCCCCACCCCCACATCCACCCCCACATCCACATCCACCCTCTCTGGATCATTAAGAAGCAATTAAGAAAAAGAAGTGGATGATCAGAGGATGAAATGCAGAACGTCTTCCTGCAAAACCGATGAAGTCATCAACTTACGAGACATTGAAATAGTTTTGTTTTTTTTTCTAAATAATTGCATACCAAAAAGTTTCTTTTAACAATTCATGTGGATTTTATCTTTTTTCCTGAATTTCTAAACAAGCTGACACTATGATTTTTTTGTGGCGTGTCAGAAACTACAAACTCTTCCAGATGAATTAACTTGTTCTCAAAGCTGCTTATTAATTCAGTGTATACCCTGGTCAACCTGGTAAAGCCACTTAATGAGCGCGCAGGTCCTCAGGGGTTGAGTGATCTTAGGTGATGTTGAACAGCTTTGCCATCAACATTGTTTTCCTGCAGCGTTATTAGTGTTCTCGGGCCACAACAAACAGTAACTTTATACCCGATGTTGTGGAAGTGGAGGGGCGGCGGCGCCAGCCGGGGATGCTTGACTGAGGCTGAGACGCGCGTCCAGGAACCAGGACAGACACGGAATGTCCCGCTGCAGGACGCGGGGAGATATATGGAGGCCACTTCCAGCGCTGTGAGTGGGATCGTTGATCGGTCCCTTGATTTGTGACCACATGCCAAATGTTTCCAATGAGGTTACAGAAACAAAATAAGAATTCATCAATGTTTAACGCACGGACCGCAGAATGAATCACGCAAGGATTATAGAGGCATTAACAGATTTTAGTTGATTTATTCAAGTCTTAAATGGTTAATTCACATTAACTCACAGTGATCTGCTTTCTCTTATATCGAATAAAGTCACTTAAAATCTAAAAACCGGCTCAGATTTAAATATTTTCCTCATGTGAGGTTAAAAAATTCGTTTTTATTATATTGTTTTTAATAATATTATAGATGAAATATTTGAATATTTGCATGATGTTGACTGTTGTCGTCTGTTTATTAATGTTACACAGTGTATGCATGTGTTGAATCGGAATCGACAGCTTCTGTGGTACCAAAAAACAAAAAAAACAAAACACCATCTGTGGTAGGTTTTTTTTTTTGTTATTTTGGCTGTTTGGGTTTCTCTCACCTATTCAAGGACTGAAGATAGAAATCAGATCGCAGTCAATCTGCTGTCGTCTCTTTTCATACTTAATACTGAGAAAGTCATGCATGAATCCTGGTAAAACAAATTTCCTGAATTTAGTGAACTAACAAGAACTACACAGATGATAATGATGTCATTTTGATGCTGATAAAATCATTCCACTGTTGTTTAAAGGTAGTATTTTTATTTTTCAGTATATATAGTTTGTCACATTTACACAACAAAAATACGTGGTTATGTTCAGTTAACAATTAATTGGTTCACTTTCGGAATGCAAACATTTGCTATGGCATTAAAGAAACTCGATAAAGTTTATGTTATGTTATGTTACTGTATAAATGAATGCTCATGGTTCATTCCATGAGTAGTGGACTCCTGGCAGAAATCAAACGTTTAACAAATAAGAGCTGGCGCTCCGCAGCGCCACCTGCTGGTAACATATACCCAACATTTTACTTGTGGTAGCTTCTCTATCTGCCACTAGAGGTCATTGTTTCTCAAGTTTAATGACTCCATCTCATTGCAGATGAACTCCAAAAGCAATTTAGGACTAGTTGTAGGTCAGTACACTTAAATCAGTAAGGCCTGGTGCTCTACACCATGGCTGAACCACTCTAGTAGTACATGTTTCTTAGGATGTATGAGCGTTCTGTACAGGACTGCAACGGCTGGTCATTTACCATCTTCAATGACAATAAATGTTTACCTGTGCTGTCTACTGAGACAAATAGAGGCAACAGAAAAGCTGGACTGCTCAGGAGAATATCCTTAAGGAATATTCACAATCTTCTGTAATGATGTTAACTGTAAAAATGTGGATCATAGGAAGAATCTCTGCTCTATGTATAATCAAATTATTGGTGCTCAAAGCAAAGACTTCTTTATTGTTTTGAAGCGTTTTTCGTACCATTCTATGTTTTCCTCCTTTTGTTTTGCATAAAATCATCTGTATTTACTCGACGTAATCATTTTCTAAGCATCAGTGATCCAGAGTCTCATTTTGCTAATTTGTGCATTGTTGTCACACATTTCCTCTTGCTTACACTTCCTGTGATGTAATCATGTGTACAGGTGGCTTTTGTAATCCCCGGGAACCTCGAGGCAAAAACACAAACCATATAAATTTGATGTAATCGAAAAAGGACTAAAATTACTTTGAAGAAGCAAAAGACCTGAACCCTGAAGGGTTCTCTAGGAAAACCCTTCAGGTAGATGCATCACATCTGAAGAATTGCTTGACAAACATTGTCTCTAGAACAAACATCTCAAACCCACTGAAATACTTTTCAGCAGTGATATTCCTTGAAATGAGTATAACTTATAAAATCCAAAACTTGAACCTCAAAAGTAAAAAAAAAAAAAAAAAAAAAAGAAAAAAACTCATACATTGACTGTTTGTTTGACACCTTGGGGATTTCAGCTTGTCTCCTTTGATGGGTAAATTACTTAATCACTTCAGCTGCATCCTCTGAGGGCTGGAAGCGACGCTCTCCTTGAGTTTCTGCGACTCCTGTTTCTTAAAAATCAAAGCCTTTCCTATTGATTCCACCATTTGTTCCACCGCTGTAACATAAGAAGCAAGCTAAGTACAATTAACCACAAAATACCCCTAATTCATCATACAGCAAAATAGGAGGCTGATGGCAGCTGAAAGAGGAGACAGAGTCGTCTTGTACTGTGTGAAATTGAACCCAGCTTCCCAACTATTGCTGACGTTCACAGCGAGCGCTGAGGATTACAACGAGAGTGTGAGGGTGAAAATCGCCATGGATAAATAAACACAGAGTGGTAAAACAGGATGAACAGGTAGAGTCCACTAACACCACCCACAGGCTTCTGATGTTACACTACGTCACAGAAGTTTTATTAACAATGAGCCAAATCAGAGTAAAAATTCTGCCACAAAACCACATTCCATTCACTTGGAATGGTTGCATTGACACAAAGCTAATACAGCTATAATGAGGGGTTCAGCAGTGTAACTAGATGGGGTTACCTCCTGGAGCAACGCTGGAGGACGAGGAGGAGGAGCTTGTAGCTAACCTTTGACCCGCTGAAGAACCAATGATTTTCATAGGCTGAGCCTGTTTCATTTGAATGAGGGTAAACCTCTTGACTTGACTTAATCGTTCAGATTGAACGATTACCCTCAGCGTTTTCTACTATTAAATCCAAGCGGCAGTTCTTGTGTCACATGTTCCACATCTTATGGGAACAGAACGTTTCCATACACTTTGGACATAATGTGTTGAGGCTCCACACGTCATATTTCAAACTCTTTCCACCTTATCAGATAGCATATGCAAACATTTTGCCCTCATAAAATTCAATATTTGCACTGCTGCTTGTTGAAAGCTTGCCAGTGAGCACTGACGTAAACAGTCAGACAGTTGTTTACATTTGAAACACTCATTCACACACAGACCTGAATGATGGTTTAACTCTATTTACTCTGGAGCATACACACCTTTGTTGCCAAGTTGCGGACAAATTAGTGCCGCAATTGTTGCAGCAATGAGCAACGTAAATAAATACGGAACACCCACCACCTTCCCTTTAAAATGTAAAAGCGACATCTGCAGCCGATGTGGTTTTAATTTAAAGATAACAAGGACAAGGAACAGAAGAGACATTCCTGCTGGACTTCCACTGTATTAGATAAGATAAGATAAGATAAAATAAGAGAAGAGAAGAGAAGAGAAGAGAAGAGAAGAGAAGAGAAGAGAAGAGAAGAGAAGAGAAGAGAAGAGAAGAGAAGAGAAGAGAAGAGAAGAGAAGAGAAGAGAAGAGAAGAGAAGAGAAGACAAGACAAGACAAGACAAGACAAGACAAGATAAGATAAGATAAGATAAGATAAAATAAGATACGTCTTTATTCATCCCGCAGTGGGAAAATTTTCCACAATTACAGCAGCAATCGTCACAGCAAATAGAAGGATAGACAGCAAATAAGATAAATAAAAAGAGTATTTTTATTTAAATAGCAGAAGTGAAGAGAAATTCAAATCCACATAGACATACATAATTAGAAATATAGAATTTAGAATTTAACGCCTATACTGGTTAAACAGATTGCGGGGCCCCGTGACCCTCAGAAATAAGTGGACATTTTAAATAATCCTTAAAATCTGAAATGACGGAGAGACGCGTCGGTTTTGTGACGTCATACGGAACGGAGCCTCGCGCAGTGCGGTTGAAGACACTGACCGGGTTCAGCCGCTAGATGTCACTGTCTCACCACGTTGATTCCACCAGCCTCAGCGAAGGGACGAGCGGATCCACGCGTGGTTATCAATAAGTGAGTATGTCCTACATTTGCTGCCATCCAGTGTCCTGCAGCGCGTATTTAAAAACGTGTCGCAAATTCATTTTGGCTACCAACATTTCCTCATCTCGGGTTGTGTTTTTGTCGAAATTTGAATTCGAAATTGTCTGATTTGTCATTTCTGCTGTCATTTCTGTTTCTTCTCGTTTGTCTGGCTGTTGCAGGAAATAAGAAGGAACAAACAGGATTGTGAGCTTATACAATTTACTGCACAGAAAATGTTTACTTTAATATATTCAGCAGATTCAGAATCAAAAACCGCACTGCATACGATTCCAGGACATATCTAGAGATGCTTTGGCAGAAATTGGAAAACGCTCTGTCTCATATCTTCTTCCCTTCCACTTCAGTGTTTCCTTCAGTAAAAATTTGATCTAATCCCCCCCCCCCCGTCCTTGGGTATTTCCCCACAGAAATGAAGAGATAGCGATTGGAGTGGATTTAATCTTCCTCTGCTCTCAGTCATACTCCATTTCACTGCACATCTAATTTGTCACACTGCTGATGAATATGCCACAAGTTTCGTGGGAAAGAGGAGGACATAATGAATATAAATAACACTGGGAGAGGGGAGAGGCGCTAACTACAGCGCATTGTTCGTTTGTGACGCTGTGGATGTGCTATGGATATACTGGCATCCTCTTTCAAAATTGCTCAAGAGGTAAAAAAAACAAAACAAAACAAAAAAAAAAACCACACACACACACACACACACACACACACACACACACACACACACACACACACACACACACACACACACACACACACACACACACACACACACAAAAAAAAAAACCCCGACTGCAAACAGTGGTGCCATTACTTCAAGATTGCGCATCCCGCAGTGCGCCAATCAGAAATGCATGCGTTTATTGCGTGATAAAGGAATTTCACACGATGCATGTGAGTTTTTGTGCGAAACATCACCCCGACGACTCAAATGTTGCACGATTTCATTGCCAGCTTTAAAACGACATATTAAACAGACAAGCAGATGGTATGAATCGCATCTGCATAATTATATTCTAATTTCCTCATTATTCATTATTACTCTGGTTGCGTTTGTCAGAGCGGTGATGCAGTTGGCAGCAGCCCAAGCAACAGGCAACTAAGTGAATAGACAGGGGTCAAAAAATCTGTTCAAATGTTTCCTGGCAACGAGATGTTTCTCCGCGTCGAGAGCGGTAATTGCATCCCGATTGCTTTTAAAAGTTGCCTACTTTATAACTACTGATGTCAAAAAAAAAAAAAAAAAAAAAAGCCTCTAGAGTTTCAGATTCATGGCGGTGGGGCGCAAAAAAAAAAAAAAGAATAAAAAACGCTCAGCTCTGTCCATGAATGCACAGAGAGTGGATGTCTCTTTAAAGATGATAGGATCTGTGCGCAAAGCTGCTGCATCACCTATCCATGAGACTGGAAGCGGCTGATGAGAAAAGCCCTTCAGGACTCTTCTCTAAATAGGCATGAAATTATATCTCCCTCTGTCTGAGATTAGCGTCCTGCGTTCTGCCCTCTCTTTTCCTCGGGCTCTCCAACTAAACATGCACTTTGCAGTTTCAGCTCATTTGTGCTCAAGTTTAAGAAAGTTCATTTTCTTCTCTGGAGGTTGCTCTACATCATCATCATCATCATCATCATCATCATCATCATCATCATCATCATCATCATCATCATCATCATCATCATCATCATCATCATCATCATCATCATCATCACCATCTTCCTCCACGGCTCCTGTAGGATATGTCCCATATACACTGTATATATTGAGAATCATAGTATAGTGGCTTCTTTATGATACGCCATGAGGAATTTGATTTACACTTAGTTTCAGGATGCTTAAATTGTACAGAACATTCTCTCTGCCAGCTTGAACGTATATTGGAACATATTTAAGGATGTTTAGGGACTTGTGGATCACAGGCTCCGCCACACTAAAGGAAAAGTCATGGTTTGAGGCAGGACACACAAAAAAACAATCCAATGTCACCAGAGCGGAAAATCATAAACCCTCAGAACAAAAGAGGCTCCTATACTGCACAGTATATTCTGTGACTGTCGGATATATGGACCATATGGGAGCAGAACAAGAGTCATGCGTGAAAGAGCTTGTTCATGATTATGAATCCACAGAGATTTGTCACCAACTCTGCATGTCCTTCCATCTTCCAGCCAGTTCTTTTCTTTTTCTGGCTCAAAACTTTACTGTTTTGGCTCACCTTAAAATCCCACTACACCTCACCAAGCCAGCACCAAATGTCTTGATGGGTAAAGTTGGCGTGCGGCTGGTGGAACATTTAACTAAAAGAGCAGAATATTTTTCTCAAGTAATTGGTGGAGTCCAGGATGGCACGGTGTTTTACGAAGAAGGTTCTGGGTTCAAAATCCAGATAATATAAGCAATATGGGAGAAAAGGTGATGTTACGTGAGCAGGTTTGAGAGTCAAAGCCGAATGTGAAGCTCTTAGAGCTCCTTAAAAGCTGGTGGCAAGTGTTCGGGATGATGGCAACCCGAGGACTGAGCCTGTTTCCATTTATCATGTTGCTGAGGAAATTAGAAATGCAAATAGCTGTGGATATTGTCATGGTGTCATGGTGACACATTTATTGTAGACTTTGTGGTCTGCATGATGGAAGGGCCGAGGATGAAAGGAAGCAGCGATCCAAAAAAAAATCCGACAAGCCTGTTTTAGAAAACATATTCCAGTTTTTGTTCCCACAACATTTGACACTTCCACAAATATTCAAGAGGTCAGAACATTTATCCACTTTTAACTTGATATTTTTCAGGGTTTTTGATGAGACCTATAAATGTGCTCCCAGACATCTTTCAGACGGGGTTGGAATTGTTCTGCCTCTGCAATCAGAGCTTAAGTGTTCCTCTGAGCTCATGTAACCAGTATAGTGGGATGGAAAATTCAGTTTTCATCATCTTACACACATTAAAGCAGCGGTTTGTAGTCAAAATGTGGCCCGGGGACCCCTAGAGGGTCCTTGAGGGGGGTTCTGGGGGCGACAGAATGTATGTTTTGTCAAATGTTCTACAATGAAACACTGCCTATAATTAGAAATCTATAAATTCATATAGCCTTTATTCTGTGGTCTAATTGGTGTTGGTTAAGAAATCTTTGTCCTGAAAAAAGTTAAATGTGTCAAAAAGTTATAAGATCTTTTTTTTTTTTTTTGCAGGAGATTGTAAAAAAATCATTTTAAATCAGTAGATATCAATGCAGATCTGCTTTCAATGATGGATCAGAATCAGGGAAACAAGAGCAGAGCAACATATTTCATACCATATCTTGATAAATATTTATTTCTGATCAGCAAAAGACACACAATTGATGCATTTGTATCTTTCATGACTTTTCAGTACAGAGGAAAAACCCAAACATATACACATTATGGGTATATATGTATATGGGTGTATTTTAAAGTGCAAGTGATTTACAAGGGTCAATCATGCGTTACATAGCATCAGAAACTTCAATAATCTCTTTAAATTCTTGATAACTTTTAGAATCTGATAGTAAAATAACTCACGTATATATATATATATATATATATATATATATATATATATATATATATATATATATATATATATATATATATATATATATATATATATATATATATATGAATATAAAATAAACTTTACTAGTCACTGAAGCTTTTTGATTTTGTTTAAGCACAACATTTATCATCTAGTTCAAGTCTTGAGAGGAAAAAAGTACCATGAAGTGCCAGAAGTGAGGGAGTCTTAAGTCTCTGGTGTTGACAGGAGAAACAGTTTCACAGAACTCACCGTGGGTCAATTCAACAACACTCCAGTACCACCTTTAGTGCCCTACGCCTGAATCAGAAACAAAAAGAAAGCAAACCTTCCTCACTTTCCCCACAGCCTTTTCTGGGGTCACCTAACGTGGGCATGTCCTCGTTGAAACAGACATTCAATATACAGGTACATTCTCAGAGATTCCCGTTATACATTTGACTCCATGAGGAAACAGTCAATTTGCCCTTGCCAAATATGTTTGGCACAAGGAACGCTTGTAGAAAATAAATATGAAGACACGGATAAAGACATTTAAAATGCTTAAATGCGACTGTTGGACTGATGCTGAGCTCGCTGTGAGTTGACGGATCACAGCGGCCTCAGGAGGAGTAAGGGGGTTGGGGATGGGGCATCCGGACAGCATCAGACAGGGATGTAACAGTTTAGCAGCAGCTGTTGGGTTTTGGATTCACCCATGGACGACAAAGATACAGACATATGTATCGGTAGTACATGAAGAAGCCCCGACCCTTCAGGATGCAGAATATTCAGACAGATTTTCCATTCACCGGGTAAATAAAACATGTCTCAGTTGCACATGTGCTGAATGTTTCAATGCCCTTTATAGTGGTTAAGATGCAAAGTGCATATGTAACATAAAATAGTAACTTAAAGGATATTTTACAGTGTGACTATAGCTCTTAACTTCCCAAGTGATTCCTTCAAAAACTGCCGTCCTTTCGCACCAAATGAAACAAAAAGAAATCTTCACAGAGCAAAAAAATAAAACAAAGTAAAACATAACATTAAAATAAAAAACACAGAAAGACAAAGCAAAAGGAGGAGCGATGCCTTCACACCGTGAGAGCAGGACGATGCGTACGAGCTGCTGCTTTATTCATGCAGCATCGGCTGGCACTGAATGAAATAAAGGTCAATATCTGTGTTGCTGTGAATCCTCTGCATGTGAGATTATTGCATAGTTTTGAATTCTTAACATAGCTGTTAAATTGACACTGACATCTGTTTTTTTTTTTTTTTTTCTGGGCTGTGGTTCGCTCTTTGTCTTACAGGAAATATATATAAACTCATCTTATAATCGAACAGGACCGGGTTCAATTCTTTATGATGTAGTGGCTCAAATAAACTAAGGGAAGCTGAAGTATTTCAAATCAAAATAAACGTCTTAACGTGACAAATTTTTCTAGGTTGGATACCTTAAGAAAGTTTATCTACTGATTAAAACTGCAGGACGTTGAACTGAACCCAGCCCTGGTTCAAAGTTAATCATTATATTGCTTTGCATGTGCAGAAACATTTTGCACTCTACTCCCAAAATATAAACTCAAACCGCCGATGATGTCATCAAAGTACATGGCAACAAACCAGCATCTATTTCCCACGGTTGGATAAAACAAACACCTGCATGAAGACACCTCTCCATGATGTAGCTCTGCAGGAATCTACTGATAGTGAATGATTGTCTCGAGCTCCAGAGGCTAGAAACCTTAAATCTTATCTGCAAAATATCTTCTCCATTACGTTGATATGGATTTCTAACCTCGCTTGATAGAAAAAGTGAGGTTAGAGAAAAATTAAAAAATAAAGAAAGTTTATGAGATCGGTGGAGACATCATCACACACTTCAAAGCGTCAATCTCATGACACTCAGGTCAGTGTTATTGAGATCTGAACAAACAAATGCATTTGTAGGGGCTTCTAACAAAACGTTAGCTTTAAGTGCCTTTTTAGATTTTATTATTTGATGCTAAAATAATTTTTAGTTTTACAGGAAGATTTAAACCAAAATGTTATCACCAAGACCAAAGCAGCCACAAAAACTGATACTGCATCATTGTCATCACTTCACATCATATATAAGATAAAACTTAAATAAATAAAGGGAGAAAAGAAGTAGAAGTGATGAATATATATATATATTATAAATATTTACTAACATTACAACTTATAGAGCTTAACTCAGCCCGTATGAAGAGAAGCGTCACCATAACACCTCCAAGACTTTTCTCTATGTGGGTTCTTGATGCTGGTGTTTGTTTTACTGTGATTACTCTTGATCAGTGTTCAATAATACCCCCCCCTCCACCTCACCCCTGCACTGAACAAGCTAATCTAGCAGCCGCAACGACAACCTCCTTTCAAACCAGAATGCGTGTCAAAATAAAGCTATTGTTAGTTGTGGTCCAATGGAACACCCATAAAGTAGATCACCTGACTTGAATGACCAACCGCGTTCCCCTATGGCCAGCACAGAGTCATGACATGGGTCCCATTCAGTCACCAGACTGTCAGCTCACCATTTTTATTTCCTTCTTCTTCTTCTTTTATTTGGCATAGAGCTCATGGAGCCGCGACTGAACTGCATGTAAAATCTGTAAACGAATTAAAACTACAATAATGTATTAAAATAAAAACAGAACATTAAATAATATAGTAGGAAAATAAATATCATTCCGACAAGGGGTTTTTTTTTTTTTTTTTTTTTTTTTTTTTTTAAATAGTAATTCTCTATCTCGACACTGGAAGCCAGAGTGTATGTCACGGTGTTCGCCTCCGAGAATGACGTCATCGGTCAGAGACGATGGCCGCCGCCCGGTCTCAATGGCGAACGCGCTGACTGTGCATACACAACCGCCTCACGCCCACCTGACAACAGGGATCCAGAGTCCGCAAACACACACTGCACAGCTCAACAGTCATATGCAGTACAAAGCGCCTGGATGCAAGGACTTTTTCAGGATAATAAGACTTTGTCATGACCTGGACTATCCTGGCGTGCAGGATGATAATCTGAAAACGTGTTACCATGGCTACATCTGTCATCCAAAGGAAAAGATAAAACGCTAAGTGCTATAGCTATACGCTATTTTGGTATTTCATGAATAGCATTCAGGGCAGTTTGTAGTTTTTTTTTTTGGTCAGCTTAAGGTGACCTCTCAAAGGTCACCGTGAAACCTCTGCAGACCTCACTCCGTATGAGCGCACTCCTTTAGAGGGCTAGCTATGGCTGTCTAAGATAACTTAGTATACAGTACATTTAATTATTATGCTAGTGTTAGAAAAATGGATATGAACTCATTTCCACATCTCATGCTCACAATTTGACTGGTCTCACTGCTGAAATATTAAATACATCTACCGATAATTTACCATTAGTGAACTAATAATAACAAATCTAGTGATTTCTAGGCGTGAACAGATGTCTGGATTGTGAGATTTGTGTTAAAGTATGAACTTGTGCTCTAGAGTTGCTGTTTTTTTTTTTTTCTTCTTGGCATCGAAAGACATCTTAAGGATTCGTCTCTGCTGGAGGAGAAGAGGAGCGAGTCGGACCGTGTTGCAGATACAACGAGCCACATGTTCAACACTAACTGTGAGCGGACACGTTGATGGAAGGGAAGGGGGGGGGGGGTTCTCTCAAGCCTAAAGTTTAGGATATACAATATAACAACAATCAAACTCTATGGGCGTTCCAGCATTCCCTAGAGGTGCATATTTCTGTAACTTCCAGTCTAGCAGAGGAATGTATTTTATCACCGCTAGGGAATAGAGGAGCTTTCGTGATGTTTCGACAAGTGTGTGGAATCTGAGTGGAAGTTAGGAGTTGTCACTGGCAGAGCGCTTTTTGCCAAAACTACTGGCAGAGTCTCTGTTTCTCAGATTAGGCTGAATCTTGTACATATGGGGACCCATGGACCAGCGCCAGCTCCCACGGCCCTCCACTCCAGTTGGGATGGCGGCAGCTGCGGCCACGGTGGTGGACGGGCAGGGCTTGTTCTGCAGCAGCTGAATAAGCATGGTCATCTCTGGGCCCAACCGCGACACCATGCTGGTTCTGACGCGATCCACCGTGTCCTCATCGCAGTCCATCAGGCTCTGCAGCAGCTTCCCATAAAACCTAGGACAACAAAACAAAGCATCAGCCGGAAACTGACCAGAACCTTTGTCTTTCAAGCGATGGAAGGTCAAATCAGTCCACCTCTCTGGTCGGTGAATCAGGGCAAGAAGAGAAATAGAAGTAGGTAGCCCAACTCAAATGCTGTGGGAGTATGACACGTATGAAAGGGTGCACACAAGTGTAAAGTAAAACATTTTGCCGCTACTTATAGAGTTGTAGTTTATGGGGCTGAGTGGGTTTGAGCAGGAGTGTGAATCAGCTGACGTCATGGTCCCATAGACGTTTACTCCATTGTTACGTTATTAAGCTTTTACTTACAGATCGATTAGAGGAGACTTGTGGACAATATACAGTAGCTCTGCCTTAGTCACATTACACCGGTTTTAGAGTCGCTGCATTGACTTTCTGTCTGCTTCACAATCGATTTTAAGGTTCTTTTACTGGTTTTTAAATGTCTTAATGGCCTTGCACCCTATTATTTATCTGTTTTTACTGTATCAACTCTCGCGGACACTGAGTCTTTTAACAATACCAAAACCCAAAACAAAAATCCACGGCGAGGCATTTAGCCACTATGGCCCCCACCTGTGGAACAGCCTGTCTGAGACTGTTGATATTTATAAAAGAAGATTAAAGACACCCCTTTTTAATCAGGCTTTTAACTCATATTTTAAACCCTTCTTTGTGTTCTTATCGTGGTCTATCCAATTTTATGTTGCTGCTTTTATTCTGCTTTCAAAGATGATATTAATCTTAAATAGCGTTGATATTTGTCTCTTGTTGCTCTGCTGCGCCGGAGTGTGGCAGGAGGCGGGGCCTCAGTGGTGGGCGGAGCCTCATCTCCACACTTGTTCCTCATCTCCACACCTGTGCTTGATCAGGCTGATTAGTCTGAGGCTTTTTCAGAAGGCTTCTCCTTCGGTTCGGGGCCAGATTGTTTTGTTCCCTCGCCCACGCCGCTAGTTTGTTGGACTTCTTGAGTTTCTTGTGTTTCCTGGATTTTTACTTTTCTGATTAAACTATGGCTGGAAGCATCTCCACTGGTGTTCTGCAAATGGGTTGTACATCCTCCCAGTGTGGACAGCCCCAAAGATGGTGCATCCTTGATCCTCAGAGGTATGCCATGTCTGTTTGTGATTTTGTGTGTGTGTGTGTGTGTGTGTGTGTGTGTGTGTGTGTGTAGTAATTGTTTTGATGTGCACCCCTGCTCTTATGTCATAAGTCACATATCAGCGCTGCGATGAGTGAAATGAGTCTGATCAAATCGGTAGGAGAAACATTTCTCAGCTTTCTGAATTGAGATTCTGATCTCGAGTTTCCAAAATAAGATTCTTTTTTTTTCGTTTCAAATTAAAAAGATGTGAAGTATTTGGAGACGGTTTTGACGAAGAGCTCACCTATTGGGGAAGTGACTTGGTAGCTGCGCCACTTCACCAATAGCATCTGGATTCGTTCGGGCCACGGTGCAGATATCCAGCTTACTGTAACACTCCTCTTGGACCTCGGATATCATTCTTTGGAAGGTGGAGCAGCGGCGAATGGTGGGGAATGCCTTTGAGGTGATGCCATTTGCAATGCACTTAAGGCTCTCCTTCACAAATGCTTTACCCTGCAAAAAAACACAGCAGCGCTTCATTCACCCTCACCCCCGACACACATGATCCGACACGTCTGACATGCAAGTAGCAAAAGAGACAAACGTGTACTGTATGCACACTTGCTGAAATGAATCAGAAGGTGTACCTGAGTGTCAAATTTAGCAGCACTGTATAGGAAGGACTTGCAGATGTCATGCATGCCATCTGTGTCGCAAGTCGAGTTTTCCAGGCAGGCGAAAGCTCCGCAGCCAACTTGGAGGGCACTGTTGAGACAGCGTGCCACATCTGCTGTGGGCACAGAGAATGGACCATCAGCAGGGGGCGGTGAGGGGGGCGGGGGGGGGGCAGACAACGGGTTCACTGGGAATCACTGCGCACTCCCCGAGCTCGTTACATAAGGGTTGCCAGGGTTTCCTCTTGAAAATGTGGTTAACAAAAGGGATTTTTTTTTTTAATACTTTGGTGATTCACAAAAGACATGCAGTCACTTGACTGGTGACTGTAGATTGGATACCTTACAACTCGCTGAGTCGTCGACACTGTTTGGCACAAGTGCACTTTTCTCTTGGCAGGGACCTATATTCCACTGTTTGGTTCTTTTCAGCAGAACTTGGACAAACAGAACCAGAAATACCAAAGACTTTCCTGAAAATTGCTGGCATGCCTGGCGACCCACACAAACATACACTTGTACACACACACACACACACACACACACACACACGCTGCCAGTAGACTCTGTCTTTAATTTTTACACACGCTGTAATTATCAAGCTGAATTTGAGGCCTCTGCCTCCAACCACTTCAATGGTCTTAACGATTAACGAAGGACAGACTGGATAAATATGCAGAATTAATCCCACGGACATCTTTATAATGAAAAGCACATTCAGAAAATGCTGCCATATTCGTTTCAGGGGTGTCACATGACGGGCATAGTTATGAGGCTTATTAACCCGCAAGTAACCCTGGGCTCAATGTTTGCAAAGCCTCTGAAATCCTGCAGCATCATGCGGTCCTTCAGTTCCACAAAATCATCACAGCGCATCTCTCAATCCACACCATCAACTTGAATTTTTTTTTTTTTTTACACCCGGATGGAGCTACAGAACCAAATCTGTAAATCAGCGCATCCACATAGTTGGCTTTCCTTCATCTTCATCCTAGAATCTACTGCGATGGCAAGCTGCCCGACTCCAATCCTTTTGTAACCACCATTGAGAAATGTCACAGCGGAGCCTATAAGCCTACTTGGCAGACTTCAAATCAGGGGCCCCATATTGACCTGCACTGTCAGATAAAGTCTACTGGCCCTGAGGGACCAGAGATTGTTCTCAAAAATACAGAGAGTGAGCTGCAAATCTCATGATGATGAAACAAATCCTGCAGAAGCGAATCAGCATCCCTGTTTCCCACCGCCTCTTCACACTGGGCTGTACCTTTGTGTTAAAAAGGGAAAAGTCCACATTTGAATGAAGCCATGCAGGTTTTATGCCTCATGGTGTCTTTTTCTGAATGGTTATGAGGGAAGATGACTTAAATGAGAGAAAATGATTCTCTCAGGTGGATCATAAATGTCATCCTGACAGGGATGCATGATTTAAAAGACACAACTGATGCATACAGGGAAGAAAATGGTGTAGCCTAGTTCTTTTTTTTTTTTTTTTTTTTTTTTTTTTTTTAAATTTGAAGGCTAAAGCTTTTATCATTTAAATAAGAAAACCCTTCAAGTCCACTATGCAGAACAGTGGGACCTATGCAGCAGGCAAAGCCATATCAGCATGACACAGCCTGCGCTCTCAGGTGTCAGCAACAAGCTCCATGCTCATCTGTTGCCGGCAGGACACCGGCAAAAACCACAGCGTTAATCCTGCAGCCTTCTCTGTGAATCAACGCGCTCGCTCGGACTGAAAAGGCTGCATAGGCCAAAAATAACATGAGAAAAATCCCTTCTTAGTGTGCAAGCAAAGGTAAGGCTGTGCATATATAGGAAATGTGTTTTTCTTTTATAAAAAAAAAAAAAACAACAACAGGCAAGCAGTGCGCTCTGAGATACGCAAACGGAACGGTGCGTTACTTACAAGGGCTATTGGCAGAGAAGCGCGGTCTCCTGGGCGAATAAGACTCGTTTTGATCCAGTTCATAGGCTGATGCGTTCAGCACCAACAGGAGAAAAAGTCCGGTCCTCAAAGGCATGGTCCTCTCAACACAGATAATACAACTAAATATAAAGAGACGCCTCCCGCTTTGAGCGCAATTCATAAGAATGACGCTCCAAAAAGCTTCTGCGGCGCAGGATACAGACCAAACGTAGGCTATTACAACAAGCTGCCAGCAAATTTCTTTACATTACCTCGCTATCCTTTGGACTTGCATGACAGATAGGACCGATATGAAGTCTGCATGGGTTTATATGGGAGCGCTGAACATTACGAGTTCTCCGTTTGGACCAATCGGAGCGCAGTATTCCAGACCGTGGTCCTGGTCTTTCCACTACTAATTGATAAAAAAAAAAAAAAAAAAAATCGTTTAAATGAGACAAACTGTGGCTCTAACGCCTCTACTGGAAGCATATGGGCATAATATTTATCAAGCACCGCATGAAACAGGATATAAATCTATTTATATTCCATTATATACACCGGATACTTCTAAATCCCCAGTTTTCCAATCGTTATTCCCATTATTTCCTTTCACCCTCTCTAACCACCTGTCGCGTTGGCTTCAGGCAAGATTTAGCCAATCACCAGTCACCTTTATTCCTCTCTATTACTGCATGAACCAGTATAATTAATGGAATAAATCTCTTCAAGAATGAGCCCCCTCACGCTCAAATAATGTACGTTTTCTATTCCTGGCGTGTTGCTATCCATCTGGTATGCCCTATTAAACCGTGCTTGCTTAAATAATGAGTCAGGGACTGCAACGCAACCATTACAGGTTTATATTTAATGTCAGCCTCTTCTAAATTTATGGAGATAATAAATGCTGATGCTACAGACTTGTAACTAAGATCACGCTGTGGTTGAAACTGAAACCTGTGCTTCAAGTTACATCTGAAAGTTGTTGACCTTTGGAATGAAACATTTAGAAGTTAAATTATCAATGCACACATGTTCCCTTTTTTTTTAAAAAGTACAGATCATTTCTAGAAGAGGTGGATGAACAAAGGTGGAAAGGGGTCTTTCCATAATAATAATAAAAAAAAACCCTGTGTCAACCAACGGTTATTTTAGACAAATATGGTGTGCACTTTGCCTAAATGTCACCTCAGATTATTCAAATGCTTTGTCTTTTATCATCCTGTCATTCTCCTGGGTCGTGTTTAATGATGACATCGTCGCAGCTTTGACTTCATGGAATCTATGTGAGATAAACCAGCAGCGTTATTGACATAATGTGTAGGAAATGATCGCCGTTGACCTCTTTCCTCATAGAGTTCTTCCCAAGTAAGTGAAATGTTGGCTCACCGACTTGCAGCTGCACGTGCCAGCATACAGAGGATGATGTGTGGGACTCTAAGCTATCATTAATCACGGAGGCCTCACGCCTCTTCACCCAGTGCGATGCTTGACTATAACAGACAGTATCACTTGCTAAGAAGTCATGTGGAATAAAAGGAAGTATTTATTCACATAAGAGAAACGTCTTTATTGGAAGAGACTTAAACTTCTCCTCTGAAAGGATTGGATATCACCACACAGTTTATTACAGGTGTTGTGTGCGCCAAGCACGAATCGCTCGATTTAATTCTCCCATTAGAGGAAGATTTATGATATATGTCTTGCATGTTTTGTCAAATCACTTTTCCTTTCGTGTTTCAGACAGCAAAAAAAAAAAGAAAAAAAAAGGACTCTTTGTGTGTCTCTCTTGCTTTCTGGCTGTCTCTGGGAATCATCGTGCTCCAACTCTAATTTCTCCCAGACCGTTGTTAGTTGAACATGATGTCAAGCTGCTGGCACTTTATCTCTGCTGGGGAATCCAAATATGGGCTCCTGCCAGCTGCACCAATATCCTTTGTAATGAAAAGATAATATGCGAGTAACAACCTAATGAATGAGCTGTTATCTTCTGTCCCGATCAATCACGGTTCCCTGAAGGGCACACGTTACGCGTCACATGTGATTTTTGAGACTTGTCAGACTTCAATTTGATTACAGTTAGCATCTCTTTCTGGAGGTCCTGCATCAATGAGTCTATCACAGAGGCGCCTGCCTGCTTTGCTGGTTGTGTCAGCCCTCCCACCCCTACAACCCCACCCCCCCCCTCAAAAAACCCCAGAAGAAGATGTAAAATTTGAGTCAGACATTGAGCTGATATTCATGCTTTCGACGAATATATTGCTGCTCTAGCATTTATTGCTTCCCTATGGTGCTTCAACTCAGGTGGTGATGTGTGTGTTGGGGGGTGGCGGGGGGTGGGGGGGGTGGGGGGCTGCATCTGAGATGAAACTTAAGACATGAACCGAGAGTTTATTCATGAGTTTGGAAGTTGGTCTCGTCCTTGTTAGCACATTACTGCAGACTCTTACTTTTTGGAGCGTAGCCATATACCGCAAACATTTGAGAAGACCACTTCTGTGTCCTCTGGGAGGGGAGGGTGGTGGTGGGGGGAAGGATAATGAATTCCTTTGTCAGGTAGAAGGGGGCAATTCTCATTTTTCCAGAAATATAACAGACAACATTGGCATGGATAGAGGGCAGAGTTCACGGAAAGGACAAACCGCTTATAGAGATGCTGCAGCATGAGGGTTTTGCATTAATTTACATTGAAGTGGTTGAACTGATTTTATGATTAGAGGTCACTTTGCATCAAAGGTAAAGTTTACCCTGAGGTTTGTCTGAAGGCAGTTTCCACTGGAATTAAAAGATTATGGGATGATGTTCCAAAAAATTTGCATTTAGCGTAATAATGAGAGGCAGAACATTTGAAACAAAAAACAACTGCTGCTATTGCTAATGCTAAATCCTTTCATTTAATGGGTTATGGTGAAGCATAAAGGTGTGGTGCTACCTGTGTGTTACACATTACTGGGAAGGAGGGGAGATCACTCACTAGTGATGGGTTTGCACCTAAATTTTGATGTGTAACGTTTGCTTGGGGGGGGGGGGGGGGGGGGGGGGGGGGATAATGAGTTTTGCTTTCTGGAGGCAGATACTTACGGGGTGCTCACATGCAATTTTTTGAGGAAATATCCTGAGCAGGAGGTGGGCTGTCAACAGCAGCTCCTCTCGCTAATGGCAAAAGCTTCCAGGATCCATCCCTTAAGGGACAGCAACCAGCGGTGCCGTCAGCTGTCAGAAAATTGTCTCTCTTTAACCCCCATGGCTAAAAGAGAGACAATGTCACTTTCATATCACCGGGATAGATTGGAAATACACATCCTTTCAAAAATGCTCTGAAAATGCTGAGAATCTGGAACAATTATGAGAAAAAGCTGCCACAAATTAACCACGCTTACAATCTGTATTGTTGTAGGCAAGTCTATTGAGACACCAAAGTGGAGCAGCCGAGCTGAGAGTTGGTTTCTGTGGGCACGCTAAACAGAAAAACACATTTACTATTGTAAGTAACAGTCACTCCTCAGAAAGGCTGGAATCAGCAGATACCACTGTGTGTAGCTCTCATTTTGTGGCGGCCTTACAGGATTCGTAAAGTAGCCTCATCACCAGAATGGAGGGTGTAATGTTTCAGTTTATTTCCCTAAGAGTGTTAACTTAATTTCATCCTCCGTCGTGTTGCTGGTAGTCATGGATGCAGTCTCTCCTGAAACAGATGTCTTGAGCGTAACACAAAAAAAATTCAGGGGATCTGCATTCCTGAACATGCTTCCATTACCAGTTGCATAGCAGGGCTATACATCTGGAGTCTGGAATGAAAACACACTGCAACATGAAGCTGCAGAGTTTATCCAAATGTGACTAAAACTAGATGCTTGGAAGCGCTCGCATTCGCCAAGGCAGCGCAGATTCTCCTTTATTATTAAATGCACCAACTTTCAAAACGTCGCGATACAACTCTCTGACGGCGATGCACCAAAAGTCAAATTCCAAAGCTTAATTTTAATGCTAACAATATTAGCATTTAAAGATTTTAAAGTCACTAGATGTAGAATGTGTTCGCAGAAAACATCTGACAACACAACTCCTCACATGGTCCTCAGTCCTGCCTCCTGACGATAGTGTTTCTATACAAACAATTTGCCACAACAATTGTGTTTACAATCACTTCCTGGATTGTGATCTGACAGCGATTAATCGAGTGAATTAAACTCTACATTTGTGTGCAGTAGAGGAGTCGTAGATGACTGGACACAACATCTAGATGTGGAGTTTAGATGTGCTCCTCATGTCCATGTGCCCCCCCCCCCCAGCAGGAGATCCAGCCTCTGCTCCGACTTCAACAACATAAAACACAGGTGCCTAGATATGAAAAGTGTGTTAATGCAAGCATGAATGGTTGTTTGGTGGATGAAAGTCCACCGAATGATGCTGTGCATGTTAATCTGGATCAACATTTCCCTTCCTAACGTGGTTGTTGGTAGTTTTTTTCTTTCCTTTTTTCAACCGATAACTTGATAAAGTCAGTTCAGTCAATGTGACAAAAACTTAAAGTCGCCAAGACAATGAATGAATGTAAGTTTAACCTACAAAAGCTACAAAAGCAGAGTTCAAAATCTGAAAATTATCAGAGCACTTTGAGTTGAAGAGAAAATTTAAATTGGCGTAACTAAAAGGGCATCTGATGTTTTACAGTGGGCAAATTGGCTGAAAGTAAACACATTCATAAGACCAGAATATAAATAACATCAGAAATAAAAACAAAGACTATTCAACAAATATTAACACAGTTAAGATCCCCTGATCTCCATCTTTGTTGTTCTGTAGTGGCGCCTTGACTTTTCCTTCCTCACATGAAGGCTGAAATGACTTCTTTTCTCCTCCGAGAATGAAAAGAATCGGGCAGATCGCCGGCCCAAAGACCAGAAAGAGTGTGGTTTTGGTATCGTGAGTGTTTCGCTGTTGCTAATTCTGATTGGAAACATTTTTTAGGTGGAATGCTTTTGAAGACGGTGGAAATAAGTCTTGTCTCATTGCGTGAGCAGTGCCGCTGAAGATACATTCGAAAAGCATTAATTTATCGAACCCACACTCTTTCCCAAAGGGCAGAGCCTTTCACAGAACTCTTTGAATCGCTAAATGAGCGGTATTATTCCCAGAACTTTGCTTCTTATCGTGCATTCGCTCTTTGAAACACCTGCCATCTTACTGTATATCCACTAGGGGCAGGTGAGTTTACGGGAGCTCTGCTCAACAGCAGCAACGTTGATTTTAATGGAATTTATAACTTTAATTGAACTTTGTTTGAGCAAATGCCCTTAAGATTCTGAGGCTACATCATCAGAACCTCTAGGATAATGAGGGAGCAACCGTTCCAGTCAGCTGGGGCAGCTTCAAACATGGAAGGAATACGTTTACAATTTCATCAAAAATAAATACCTTTTAAATCTAACAGCTAAACATCTAATGCTTCTGAATCGCTCTTATGTTTAAATGCCAACATCTTTCTTGCAGCAAAACTCCCACTAGGAGTAGTAAACTTTAATATTCAAGCATCCTAATAAATCTATCTAATTCAACTTTGCCATATTTATGTCGACCTCAAAGATGAGCTTGTTGAATATGCATTAAGTAATAGATGTTCTATAACCCCTCAATAAATATCATCAAATAGTCTTTTCCATGGATTTGATATAATTGGTGCAATTCTTCTTCTGTTTACGGTCCATCTTCTGAGTGCACATTAAAAATTAAAATGCACACGGAGCAAATTCACCGTGGCTGAGTCTTACAAGGAATCCGTCTTCTGCGCTACATGCAGGAGTACCAGGGCTATGTTCCCTTCACCCAGCCATCTGGTTTCAGTTCAGACCCATCTGGATCTGTCTCCAGCTCAGGCATCTCAGGAATACATTTTGGAGGGGTGCCCACATCCGTTCACACAGACAAGTGTTTTCAATTACTCAATTTTAAATGTCTCTAAAACCCAAGTGATTGAGTGTTTCTTTTTTTGAGGAGGCAATGGTGGTAAACACTACTATAAAGAGTTGCTTCAAAGGGAGATGGATGATTGGTGGCTGAGTCGACTGAGGTACACCTTGATGACTGGCGCGTCCCTCCAGGAATTCAGGTTTGCTGATTTCAGAGCTACTGTAAATATCCCATCATCCTGCTATGACAGAGAAGCGGGAAGTGATGAGAACCATGCGAAGGGCTCATCTCGTACCGTAAATGACAGGAGGCCCTCCCCTACTCCCACCCCCCAACCAAGACGAATGTGTTAGCTTCATGTCAGTTTTTAGTTTTGCAGCAATTTTTTAAAAGTATGTGGTTTGGTATTCCTGGATTTCCAATAGACATCACCAATTCACCAATCATAAATTAAATTCTTTCTTATTCTAATCTGCGTTCATACAAAATCAAAAATGTGTGTTTTGGTTTTGTTTCTTGAAGTTTCATTTGTGCAAATTTTTTTGTTTCCTAAGTTCGTCTGAAACATCTGTCGGGTCGGCTTGTAATTATCTCAGCCAGCTGTATTTTCCATCACTGACAAAAACCCCGTTTTGGTGAGGGTGTGAGTGTGTTTGTGAGAAGGTGTGTGTGTGTGTGTGTGTGTGCCTGCGTCACATCCTCACATTAATCCATCCTGATGAATTCTGCTGTGTCAGAGTGATGCTTGTACCTGAATCTATTTTAAAATGTGACCAAAAGCACATTTTAATGACTTCTATGACTGAACCAGTGGAGAGCTCCCTCAGGAAGCCCATGGGTATGGACTGTACTCTTACAGTATTTCACTTGGCTGTGTGATAAGAGCTATGGTCTAGCATTTATGTTTAGTCACAGGCAGAGGCTGTTAATCCAAAGGAAATACTGCCTGTTTTTCAATTTGCATGCTAATACCGTTGCAGATTTAATCTTGAATGCGCTGCACAGTCGTGAGTAGTTCATACATGGTTTGTTTGCGCGTCCACGTACACCTGCAGGTGTGTGCACGTGCACGTGCACATGCTTCTCGGTGGCACCATCTTGCACAAAGGGTCTTTACTATTTCATGCTGTAGAAAACTAACTTATAACTTTTGGAATCAATTAGTGACATACTTTAAAGTGTAAATACCTAGTCATAACGGAAAAATTGAGTGTCCTTTGTATTGGATCTGTCACTTCTCCATTAGTCGCAACAACAAATACTGAAAAGAAAAAAATTCGACTGTCGGGGTTCACGAGGGTTCAGTCTGACTGAGCATGTAGAATGAAGAATGTTCAGTTTCCACATTTCCAAAATAAAAAGCCACCTCTTCTCATGTGGCGTGTGTGCACAAAGTTTTTTGAGTTACAACCCCGAATCCCTCATTTGACATTAATGACACTCACACTGATAATCTGTAACCATAGTAACTAAATCCTTAAATATCACAAGGTACCAATTTATGACATGTAGATGTGTGCATAAATTTCAATGTGAAAATATTGAACAGTTTTTTAGTTAGCACTCTGTCTCTGTAATATTTCGAAGTGTCTGTAATAGTAGTTGTGTTAGATTAGATTAGATAATCCCTAGTATTGACGATGGGGCCACAAAATCAAATTCTGCTCTGAGTTGAATTTGTGTGTGTGTAAATTCAAACTTCATTCATTACATACATCATGCATGTTACAGATATTTCCCAGAACAAAAGCTGTAGTGTTGCTGCTGTATCATAAGCCTTTTGTGTGCACAGCCTGCTCCTTTAGAGATTGATGGCTAAAATCCTTAAATCCGTCTATCTGCTCCGTCCCTCTGATTTAAATTCCATTTGATTCCCCCGGGGGTTACATTTGTGTCTGCGTATACAAGTGTGAGTGTGTTGTGGCTGAGAAAGTAAATGAAGTCCTAAAATTCCATGTACACCATCAAGCCATAACTCTCACCTTCGCAGTGATCCCCATGTTGTTAAATGTATTTTATATACAGCTTTAATTTTAATGAACGGAGCCTGAAATGTGGAGAATCGTTGTGGTTTTGATTTACAACGCCGGAGCATTTTTCAACGGTCTTGTGGTATTCATCGCATCTATGCATGATCCTTAATCAGGGTTATGTACATAGCACTCCATCAAGAGGCCTTCAACATTTCTTGGAGAATGTTGACTTTGTAATTGAATTTGAGAACAGCTTATGACAGCAACATAAGCCAGATGCCAGGATGTTTATGGCATTGTTGCTTTGTGGTCAACTGGGTACACAATCTCTGTATCTTGTTGCAGCCACATTTTCCATGTCCATTTCATACTTATTGCCAAAAGCATCTTGAGCGACGTAAAGAAATTAATTTTGGGCTAGCAGTTATATGTGCATTCATTTCACTGCTGGCAAAGAAAGTGATAAACTGGGTGGAAAAAAAATCCAAAGATTCCCTGCAGAACATGAGAGTCATAGAAGAGTTTGATGACGTTGGGGGTCCATTTTAACTCAGAGGTGAAGAATAAAATGATGTGAATCATCGTCAGATTGACACATAGGAGAATATCTTCTCATTAGAGTTGGAACAATCTGTACCGCGCAACATCATAGCTGCTCCAGAGGCCCTTGGTGACTCAACACCTTTACTGAGACTTTGTGCATCAGATCAATTATTGGTGAGAATGATGCACCTATTGTCAGAATTGGCTTCTAATACTGGATTTGGCATGATCATTAATTGATTATTAGCTGACAAATTGAGCACAACGTCTTGCAGTGCTAAAGAAAGACAGTAAATGATTCTTGGATCTGTCCCTCTGTCATGATCTGTACCAAATCTGAGTGAGTTCCATCAAAGGCCCCCTAGGAAGTTTCATGGAAAGCAGTTCAAAGAATAGAACAAACGAGCTCAGGTGGATCTATAATCTTGATTGATGATTCAAGTCCTCTGCTGATCCATTAATGAGATGAAGCAGATCCCCAAACTGTTGTTGTGTTATTTAAAACGATCTGACTCATAGAAAACCCATCCATTTGGACTGGTGTTGTTCTCAAAGCTGTGACCCATCATATTTTCCAGCTAATAAGAGTCTGTTCTAGGTCATCTGCAAGTTAATTTTTATTCCAAACGTCTATTACTCAGTGCCTGTACCACTTACCGTGAGTCTGACTGTCGGGGAAAATATATTATCTTTCAAAATAGACCAAAACCACGCATGCACTTTAAATAGGCCTAGTTCAAGAACGGCTTTCAATTTACTGTGGTTTATGCCTGGGATACACACTTTCTGATAATTTTACATGAATTTCCAGGAATGGTTGGAGGCTCCGGCAAAGCATTCTCCGCTCCAGACCTTCTGCTGACTGTAATTACCGTGCTCTGTCGCAGCGTGTAAATGAAAGCAAAGTCTCCCACTCAGTAACAGACAAATAAAAAAAGAATAACATGTTTTGGTTTTTACACAAATGAATAATGAAAAACAATGCATTAGTTTTATTGACGCCTAATGAAACTGAGCAGACCAGCGTCTGAGAGATGGATTTCGACCCTCGGGGGATGCAACCACCATGACGACCGCGAGTCAAACCAATGTGGCCTCAATCAAATTACAGGCATTATATGTGATTGGACTGTAACGAGCCAAAACACATCAACACAACCGAGCTCTTTACAAATGAGTTGGATACAGAATAGAATCTCCAAACCAGCGTCTATTAATCCTGCACCCGCAATCATGGACTCTGCAGCCAAATGCTGTTTTTGCATCGCAGTTGATCGACTCAAAATGTGTTGGTTTCACTTTCCCAAAGTTCAATTTAAGAAACAGTTCCCCCCAAAAATGAAACTTCAGTTATTATCTTCTCACCCCATGGCGAAGGAAAGTTTCTTCACCCACAAAATGTTTCTGGAGCTCCACGGTGTTACATAATTCCTCTTAAACCGATGAAGTAGATGGGTACTTGTTTTAAAACCGCTCACAGAAATTACTTACACCTTTTTTTTTTTTTTTTTTCTCAAGATAAAATCTTCATTGGAGCCTCACAGCTATCAGCAGCTGGAGGTGACTCAGGCAGATATGGGGAAAATGTGCAAACTCAACACTGAAGGGTCAAGGTTCAACCTCAGAACCCTTTTGCTGTGAGGCAACAGTGCCAACCGCTTCACATCATAAAATTAAATTCATTATAGTTACAAATTTAACTGCTTTTACTGCTAGGCCCGTAAAGCACAGCCGTTAGCTTAATTTGTAAATTGAGCACGGAGCACAAAATAGAGTAGGAAGCGTTATCGAGCTATGGTCCGCTAATTCCACAGCACACACACTATCCACACTAACGCGCTGCTGGATAACGGAGAGATGAAGGGGATTTGTAGTAAAATCTGCGCATCCTCACTGAAACACAACCTCCGTGTCTTCCAGAGCCTCGGCAGCATGGCCGATCGCTGTTGAGTGAACACAGATGGGGAGGAGATGCCCAGCGGAGGGAAACAAGGAGTAAACGGGCTTAATGAAAGCAGTGTGGTACAGCGAAACGCCAGTCTAAGACCTGAGTGAGAATACCCTGGGGATAGGAAGATGGGCTGTTGTGTTTTTCTGGGGCTGGAAGCTTGCCTAGATCCAGGAGCTCTGTTGGGCCTCCGCGGGATGACGGCAGTCCACTCCAGCATCCGGGAGCAGCCAGAAACCTAAAGGTTCAGTCACACACCGGAAAAATTAGATGCTTAGTTGAGAATGGCAGCAAACCGAGTTAGTCTTGCAAAGGTTTGGTGTTGCTGACAGCGTCAGACCTACAGTTGCATGACTGGCGTCCATCGTAAGCTGTTCAAATACGATTTTCAGCCAATAGATTAAATTCACAGCTGTGGGCGGCCTGATGTTTATATTCAAAAATGAAGGTTTGGTGCAGCTGAAGCAATTTTTAAAGCACTGTTCAACAAACAGGTTCGGATCCTGGACTCCTCAGGACTAGCATGGAGTAGTCAGATTAACAGAGTGAAAAGGAGAGAGTAGATTGGGCTTAGATTAGTAAATAAAGAAATCTCACGTCAATTTTAAGGTTCTATGTCTTTGATCGGACCACCGTAGCGTCCAGCTGGACCGGCGATGGGTAACGCAGGTAGGTTTACAAGCTGTTTAACATCACTGGAGAAATCAGCGATTGCCAGAGTGATTATGATCACATCCAGCTGAAAGAACATCTCTGCAGGCCTTCCTCCAAAACTCCCTGTGTGTGTGTGTGTGTGTGTGTGTGTGTGTGTGTGTGTGTGTGTGTGTGTGTGTGTGTGTGTGTGTGCGTGTGCGTGTGCGGATAATGCACAATGGAATTTACAAATTTGTGTTTTTGTTTCATAAAGATGAACACGGGACACTGGTTTACAGTTCTGGTGCCATAGCAACTGAATTTCAGGTTTATGTAACTTTGATTCACAGTTGTTGATAAAGATCTACAGTATGCATCCCTGGCACTAGTCTTAATTTAGCATACTTGATTTGAAGTGTTTTATTTCATTCTTCTCAACTTCCTTTTAGTTGCAAAGTCGTTCATTAAAAGCCATTTTCTCTCTGCTCAGGGTGAGAACGCAACCTTCTTGAAGTTTATTTTCTCCAAGGCTCTGGTATACAATACCACCTATTCACTGCCTGATGTCTGCCTGATTTACCTCGCGATCCCTTTATATCCACGTGTTTCATTTTTTGTGAAAGAAAAGACTGGCTCTAGCCCACTCGCACACACGTTGGGTGGATTATTGTTCAGTTTGTACGGAGCTCAGTGAAAGTCAAGCTGAGCAAAGCCTTTGTTCATTGTTGGAGTCATACGGGGGAAGTCAGAAGGAAAATCGTCTGCTTGCTAATGACTTGACAGATCAGATGAGAAAAAGGTGGGGTGTAAAATCTTAGGAGAGCCAGTGGCGTGTTCATCAACGGTAGCGTGTCCTGTTTTTAGAGCCAGACAATGCTTTTTCACTCTTGGTAAATTCCCGTCTGCCTAAAATGGAAAGGCTAAAGTTTTCCTGAGCATTTTCAGTGTCAGCTTCACTGACAGAAAAGCTATTTACAACTGCCAAATATATCCTCTTGTATCAAGTAAAGATGGTGAAGTTGCCATGCATTTTCCACTTATCCGTCAAGAACTAAATCAAACTGAGGGAGCGCAAACAAGCCGAGGCTGGGTCACAGCCTCCTTTCTTTGTCTCTGTTAGCAGGAGGGCGGATGTCAAGCCATCAATGGGAGATAAATTAACAGGTGACACAAAGAGAAAAGATGCATGCTCTCTTACTTTTAATCTTATCACTCATCTCTATCAAAACAGATCCTCTTTAATGAGATTATTGTCATTGTTCAAAGCTTCTAATATTTACCAAGCTGCTGAAATCATGCACCTTCAACAAACATTACTCTATGTTTAGTAATAAGGAAATTATCCATCCATCCATCCGGGTCGGAGGCCTCCAGGACACCTCCTGCTTTTTTTTTGCAGGCATGTCCAACTGGGATTGACCCAGAACTTCCTGCAGGGATTACTCATCTGATCTGGCCTGGGAACACCTTGGAATCCCACTAGGATAACTGGAAATTGTTTTTGGCATGAGGAACATTTGGAGAACTTTTCATTGTCTATTGCCACCATGAGCTGAGTGTGGATTATTTGGAGAAGATGGATGGATGGATGGATGGATGGATGGATGGATGGATGGATGGAGAACTGGACAATGTCAAAGATACAGAAGCTCTTGGCTCTTTCTTTGTCATTGCATCAAAGTGTTAATTAAGCTGAATGGGTGATCTTCTCATTGTTGCGTGCTTTAGTTGGGTAATAATAATAATTATAATTAATTAATTCTCTTTTGTTCCATTTATAATCTGCCAGCTGCACAAACTGTTCCCATCTCCGGGTGAACATGCACGATGTAGGAGTTAAAACCTGCATCCGATGGCTTTGGCACATATTTACAACATCTTTCAGAGTCTTCATGGGACCTGTTTTGGAAAGTTTTGAGTCCAGTTTACTCCTCGTGTCTACAACCATTAGATCGAGGAAGAAAAAGACCAGAAACTCTTGTTGAAGGTATTTTCTTGCGTGGCTGGTCTACATGTGAGAGTCAAAGGGAAAGTAAATGAGTGCTGCTTTTTTATGAGTCCTTTTCACTTTGGCCCAATGGGTTTATATAACTGAGGAGTATAAACCATATTTAGCGCTCATATTGAGTGGGAAGAATAACGCAAACCTTTCATGTGAGCATTCTTGGCAAATCCATCTTCACTTCCCTGAGACATTTTAAATTTCATCTGCCCGGCTGGAGGGCTCTTGAAAGGATTGGACCTGTGATGCATATCGTATATATTGCTCAGGAGCACATGGGTAGTGCTAACACCACTGTACTTTATAAGCACATGTTTAATAGAATTGGCCGTGTTTCAGCTAAATTTATGCCCTTTTTTTTCTGTCTACATACCAAAAGGGTTTAATATGTTGGTTTGAGCTCACAGCGAAATTGATGATCTTAATTCTGAGTGCGTTCAAAATCCTCAGTTAATTATTGAACCGGCTCCAGCAGTGAGTTTCATGGCGTTCTTCCCTGGTATTTGTTAGTGAGTATGTTTGCATTCTTGTCTAGGATGACATGATGAACTAGCTTTTGCTTGCATGGAAAGGAGAACTGAAGAATGGCTTTGTGCACAGAGGGGAATGCGTAAACCACATTTCCTGCAAGTGTCCTCACCGGACCCCAATGAGGTCCCTACAGTTTAACAATTTAATGGATCACAAACCCAGCTGGCAGAATGTGGGCCTATCCGTCATAGTTCTATCTGACACAAGTGGATTTTTAATGTTATTTATATAGAGCTGATTTTGGTTGTAGACTCTGAGTTTGTGGGGCAAGACAACAAGCAAGAGCTTCTAATAAAAAGCCAATTTTCAGGATTGTAAAACTCCTTCCTGGTTTCATCCTTCAGCTTGAAGGACGTGAAGAAGATCTGAACACACGTGAGTGTAAGCAATCATAAAAGTCGGACTCCTTTTCAGTAGTGGCGAGATTTTCTACTAGAAGCTTTGATGGATTTAAGTTATTCAGTTAACTGACGTGATGTAACATGAATGTCATAAGAAATCGCTGCTTGAACAGAAATTTCAACCAATATCTAATTTAATTTATCTCTTTTGAGCCGCATGAATCATCTAAAAGCAGAAAATAACCTTGTAGAGGCTGACGTGGATGTATTTAAATCAAGTAGCATATAATAAACTTTTGGTTAGGAGCCCAGGAAAACTCATGATGCAGTTGTTTCAGCTTGACCCCCTCTTTTGGGGGGGTTACATAACAAATCACTAAACAAGTTCTGTAAGTCCCACAAAGCTTTAAATATACTGGTAAATGGATTAACATCACTGGTTAAAGTCATTAATACAATGCAGCTGCATAAAATTAGAATAAAACACACATAATACTTAAGCTCTTATAAAAAAATAGAATTTTTCCTCGTTTCTGTTCTTGTTTATTTCTTTTCTCCTTTTCAAGCCCCTGATCACACCGACCGGCAGGGAGACGCAATAATTCTGGTAAGTTGAACTGAAAACTGCACAAATTTAGAGACGCTTGTTTTATGTGGAAAAGGAGAGCTGTGCACTTAGTAACAGCAGCGGCGGTGGCTTTGTTGGGGTGAATATTTTCCATTGAGAAATTCATGAGCTAGTAAACAGCTCATGTCCTGGGAAGCATAGTTACATCTGGGATGACAACCAGCCTGTTTGGAGAAAAACCTGTAATTTTGTTTTCATTGACATGTCCTGTTCTGTTCTTCTGCACAAAAATAGTTCCCGGCTCGACGCCAGACACCATTCTGTAGAAAAGATTGACCTGTATTCACCTCCACTCAGACGTAGGAATATTCTAAAACCATTTTCAGTAGGTAATAAATTGAGTTTTGCCTTCTCTTTCTGTGTGTGGATATCTCGGGGCTTGGCAACCCCTGCTGCATGTCAGCATGCAGGTGCACACAGATCACCACGCTGACGAAGATGAGTCAGGACGTAGTCACTTAGCCGCTTTACACAGGAAGTTTGAAAACTTTAAAGGGCCACCTGCGAGCAGCCATGAAGCTGCCATTGTGCCAAGCATGTGTAAGCTGAGTCACGTCATTTCTGCTGTGCTGCGCAGGTTTCTCCTGTCCATTGATGCTAAAACCCTTCATCAATGTATGACAATTTCTTGACTTGCGTGCAATAGATTGTTAATGTGAAACATGAAACTAGGTTCATTCAGAAAGCACAAAACTCATCCAAGGTAGCTCAGTTCCCCCATAATGTCATTGCCCTTAAAGGCAGCAGTCCCATCATAGTGTGTCCTTTTTAATGTGAGTCTGTGTCCATAAAAACCACTACATATCACTGGTGTCATTGTTTGTTTGATACATTTTCCATGAATTCAGCTTTTTTTAAGTGGAAGTTTTCTGTAGGATGTGGCTCAACTTTATGTACAGGCCTTAAAAAAGGGGTTTCAATCAGCATCTGTCTTTAGCTTCATTTGTGGGACATAGAGGGAGAACGGGTCCGTGAACCTCAGTGATAGTAAGGGCTACATATTTAAAGATTTAAAAATATGCAGATTCAAAAGTGGCTGTATCATTCTGTCATCTGACAGCAGTGAATTTACTGTGAAACTTGTAAGTTCTAATGGTGTAGATCACCAGATCTAGAATATTTCCTGGGTCCAGATTCAACAATGTGTGTGGTAGGATTGGGGTTTAGGGTTAACAACCTCTATTCCTTAGTGTTTCAGAGTTCTTTAAAATGCTCTGGCTCTAGATGATGATCCAGATCACCATTAAACTCTAATGGATTGTTCCTTGGACCCTATCCTGCCACCTCCAAAAAATCCATTTCTAACTTTTTGAGAAGTCCTGCTAAAAACAAACCAGACAAACAAAATTAATGACCGCAAAAATTGCTCTTTGGCAAAAGCAATAAACCCATTTGGACCAGAGCTTAATGCAGATATTACTATAAGGAGATACGGGACTGGCAAACTGAATAGGTCTCACCATGTCGTCAGGCTTTAAGTCTCTGCTGGCAATGGAAACTAACAGGCAAAGACAAGGTCATGGTCTGGACCCAGAACCAGTCTGCATTACAGAATAATTACTTATTCTAGTGGATATTTGTAAACGATATTTTATTTTGGTTTTTATACCTTTAATTGGGTGCAAACGTCTGGCATTAATTTTCTGTTCCCTGCATCACCATGTGCGGTGCCAGAGGTTCTGAAGCTAACCTTCCTGGAATGTATCGGTTATTTCGCTAAATATGAGGCCCGCTGTTAGTCGGTTTAGTACCTCTGATACTCTTAATTTGTGTTCTGTGGAAACTCTGGGCTTTTATGATCGAGGACAAAAAATGACTCAGGCCAAAAAAAAGGTACACAAAATACCTTTATCTGTAACAATGTCAAATAAAAGACAGTGCTACTGAATACGATAGTACTTTGTGTAGGATACAATTTAATGCAGGCTACATTCGGCTAAAGTTATATGGTACGGTGTGTATTTCCTACAACTGATCAGTACCACCACTGACAGAAAATCCACTCAATTCCTAACTGTGTTGTTTTTTCGTGGGTGTTTGTTGAAGAATGGCTGGTTTTTTATGTCTATGTCATATTTTTGGTTCTCTCCTCCATTCATGGGTTGTTATTGGATTAAAAAACAGAGTTCCAGAGTGATTCTGAGTTCTGCTGATTCAGAGGTGGCAGTAGTTCAGTCGACTAGGTCTTGGGCTGGGGGCTGGTTCAAGACCTGTGTGGGCCAAAAGAGTGAAAAAAAAAATTATTTCCCTATGGGGACTATTAAAGTATAATTCTTCTTTTGGATTTTGTGTCAACGTGACTATCTTGTATTTTGACTTTTATGAATAAACAGGATTTTAAAAATCTTCTTCATGAAATCTAAATTTAAAAAAATATATATTTTAAAATAAAAAATAACAGCTTCACTCTTCAGGTACAGTGTGGTCACAGACATCCTGATGTTTTGTCACTTCACTGAATGTGAATTCAGCAAATAAAAATAGCAACAGCAAATAAAAACTTGATTCCTTTCAGAGCGGTTAGACATGACTGATGAAGAATTGTGAAAATCAAGATGAAATAGTTATGTCTCATATTTTTCTTATCAAAAAAACTTGAAACATGCATGCATGAACATATGCGACACATTTAATTATTTTTATTGTATGATTTTGCCCCGTCCAATAGAAAAAAAATCTAGTTGCACAAAATATGAGGAAAGCCCTAAAAGAAAACTGTCTTTGTTTTGCACAGGAATGTAGGAAATACGAACTTTCCTATGAAACAGTTAGCGCGTCATTTAAATGAAGCAGTGCTGCATTGTTATGCGTGTGAGAATTAATGATAACCCCCCATGAATTCCAAGAATCTGTGAACCTCTCAGCACTCAGAACCACTAAAACCAGGTATTCACATCTTCAGCCGGAAGCAGGGCCACCTTCCTGTTCACTCGACCTCATTTCCTCCTGTTGCTGTTACTGCATTGTTTATCCTGTGTTTCTTCCTCTACTAGTCTATCCATCACAAAGACTTCAAACAACTTGTCCTTCAGTCTGCACTCAATACTCATGCCCTTTCACACTTAAGTTGGTTCCCATGTGTTTGGAGAGCAGTTCAATCCTCACTTGGTCATCAGCATCCCAGAGCCTCCAGGATGTACAGCTGCTTTTCTGCACTCTGCTGGCTGGAAAATCTATTTCTGTGCAGATAATATTGGCCACATCTCCTGTTTACTTATTGCTGAAAACTGGATCATTGTGTGTGGAGCAGTTAAGGTCCCTGGTGGCTCAGAATCATGGATGCAGGGAGGATTCCCTTCAAGATGAGGAAATCAAACTTTTTTTTTTTTTTTTCTGCACAATGAGCCATTTCATAATCATATCCAAAAAAAAAATCAAAAAATCTTAAAAGCATTTTTGAGAAAGCAAAAAATGTTTTCTTTCATTGGAGTTAGACTCACCTTCTCCTCAGGCGTCAGTCCCCACCGCAGCAACGTTATTGTCACATCTACGTCATTCTTATTCCATCGCGGGCTGCTGATTCTGTTTGTACGTTTCTTTAAAGGTTGTTCAGGGTTTTTAATGTGTGAGCTGTCAAATTCAGCATTTCAAAATTGGCATCTCATGTAAAGCAGGGGAGAAACAGGGGAAATAATGCAATTTGGAACTTATTTTATCTTGGACAAACAATGAGTTGTTTATGAAATGGGGAGATATCCTTCCTTGTTGCCGCTTTGTGACTCAACGTGAATAAGGTGGAAGCATTGCAGGGCAACAGGGACCCGGTGCTTTCCTTTACGTTATGAGTGCAGATTCAATGGATGTTCTCTGTGAGTCACAGATCCTCTTTTCCCAGTCAAACTGGACCCAATTGCATAAAAAGAAAAAAAAATGTTCATCAAAACTGCTGCAAAATGAGCCCCGCTTTGACCCGCCTTGTAAATCCACGTTGAAATAAACGCTGGATCAATCACCTGAGTTTTAAAGGATAAACTTTTCATAAACCCGGCAGAAATTAGCGAGAGATTGTTGCTCCAACACCTCCCGTCCATCGAAGACCAACAACGTCCATCGTGATAAGTGAAGACCTGACTGCTTTCCTTGGCATCATGTCGTACTCAGTGAGATATTTTTGGCCATCCTGTATGAATTAGGCAGTGTTCAGTGTTCTCTCTGTGGGGCAGTTCAGATCTACCTGATTCAAGGGTGGCTATTAGCCCTTCTAATAAAGGCCAGATTGTGGGAAAACTGGTAATTAATGTGACCCGGCTGTGGCTTGCTGACAGACGTTCCCACCAGCGGTGGAGGACAGAGGCTGCTCCATTTTCCTATCCACAGGAAACATGCTATCAGCTCCCTCAGTGCTGCAGACTCTTTACATGCATTATTTTCCCTTGAGAGATTTAATAGCCTTGTATCTTACTCTTGACATCAGCTGTAAGATTCAATGACTCAATTTTCAGTATGAGTCAACTCGACTCAACAAAAACCCGGCCATATAGATTCCACCGAAAGTGACCGTGACAATGGAGAATAGTGTTTTCTCATGCAAATTATCTCCAAGGTCTCAGGTTTTTAAAGACCTATACACCAGCAGTTAGCGCCAGGGGTTTTCAGCATCCACTTTAACTCCCCCTGCAAAGATATCAATTCATGCTTTTGGCTCTGATTTCTGTGATGACTACAGCAAACAGGCAAACACAAGGCATTGTGTCATCCCCAAGAACTTAATCATCACCCACAGACTACTTTGCCTGGACATGCTGGCACTTGTTGGAGCTGTATATACTCGGCTCCTTGGCGCCTGGGTTTTATCTCACACTTTTATCATCTAAAGTTCTCTTTGTCACATCAGGCAGGAGAATAGTAAAGTGGGAAGTAGCCACAATAGGAGAGGAGGTGATGTCCACCTTGCGTTTCCTATCAAACAGCTTTAAAAACATTCTGTTTATTGAGAGTTTTGGGTTATTTTTATCATTGGCTGTTGATTTAAAATGAATAAATTAAAAGATGTCGAACTCAGGAGTCTTGTCAAAATCTACAGCACATTTTGCAGTCTTAACTTTGCTCTTTTAAATCACTGTCTCTGTTCTTCATCTGCAGGAAGATGATTTCCCTTAAGCTGAGTTCCAATAACAAAAATTATAAGTGCAAACAAATGTTGCAATAGTAGGATTTGTAATAGCTTTACATTAATCAGATTGTAATAGAATGACGACTAATGTGGCTTTGTGTACATTTTTAACTGCTTATTAACAAATTCCCCATGAAACTAAAAATGATTTCATCATAAATATCCTTTTAATGATCATTAAAGAAAATGTAATTGAAACATACACATGAATCTTGTTGAGTCTTTTTTTCTTCTGCTGACCCCTAGAGGAAAAAAAAATACATCAGGGATCAGAATGAATGCTCAGTTTAGCAGTATAGCTTTTAACCACATCACTTGCTTTGTTGTGAGTTTCCTTGGAGATCTGCAGAGATATAGCTGATCAGACAGCGCCTCATCTGCGGTGGAAAATTAAACAGAGGAGTCTCACAAGATAATCCTCACATTGTTGATGTGAGCAGGTTTACACAGAAGCTGACTTCTCTCTGGACAACGTCACCGTTTAACAGAAGTAAAGGAAATGATTTCTGGAGCGAGGCGTGACTGTTTTTGTTGGCAAAATCAACGTGTCATCACATCATCCGACCATCAAAACTCAGCAACTCACGTCAAAACAATCTAGAAGCATAAATAATACCTCGGGTGAGGGGAAAATTGTATTATGAATTTGTTTATTTCATTTGACTCTTGGAATCAGCAGGATAAGATGTAAATCTAAAATATAATTAAATGTATATAAATATTTTTCAATCAAAATTGGCCTGATAATAATTAAACAAATATCTAAATTGAAGTGTTTATTCGTTTTTGTGTTTAAGTTGCTATCAAATACTTGGTAATTGACATTTTGTAATGTTAGAGTTGATTAAAAAGATATAGATTTTTTGATTGGGGTGTAAAATTTTATGATTAAATATCCACTTAGCCACTGTGAGGTTACAGTTGGGTTTGCTGTTGGTTTTAAGGTGTTATTTATCTATTATTATTTGTCATATTTATAATATTTGCATCATAGCCAGTCAAAAGCTTCTGCGAACAGACTTCATTGACCACAATGCATAGCCATCAACTGGCAAAGCACTCCCTTGTGCTCATTATGCTATCACTTATAATATTCCATGCAATTTTACAAGCCTCTCAGGGTTGTCCTGAGGCATTGTGGGACATAAAACTGAAGTGGAAGCTGGCAATGAAAGCTGAGAATAATGTTAAAACAATTAAAACATAGTTGATGCCAGGTGCATGAATTCCATTGCTTTTAACAATTAAAAAAAAAATCAAATCAAGTTACAAAACCTCTAATTGGCATCCAGCTTTGGGAACTAAAGCGTCAGACACAACAGGAGCGTGGAGGAACATGCCAGTCTCCGTGGCCTTCTCTTAATGGGACAAGCTTGTCTGCATGAGACCGACTAATTCAAGTTGATAATTCCTTCTGGGTCTGGCTGGTGCCAGGCCAGCAGGTGAGGGCTCCACAGCCAGAGCATCCGGACCCATTATCCAGAGAGGACCTCCAGTCTTGTTCCCACAGTATTTTTGTTAGCAACCTGGCTCATTTCTCAGAACACGGAGGGATGGGTTGTGTGGAAACAACTGCATAGTCCATTTCTGATTCTGTTGCGTTTCTTTTCTCCTCACATCTCTCCATCCCTTGTCTTCTCTCCTTACGTTCGCCACCTCATGCAAATATCGGATGTGGATCGATGCTCCCATTATGAACATCATTGTCATCAAATTTACATATATTTTGAATACTTTTCTGGTTTTCGTTGTGTCGCCTGTCCTCTTTGGAGGCATATTTGCGTGCTGGGTGCACCATTCCACCACCGAGGAGGTTATGTTCTTGTTTTTAGCTTCAGTCATATTTTTATCTATCAGTCATCTACTGTTTTTATTGACTTGAACTTTGAATTTCATTCTTTTTTAAGTGCCACACTCGAATAGTGTATGTGGGCCCCACAAACGTCCCTCAGCATATTCCTACAGAGCAGTTTAGTGGGGCACAACCATCCCTCAGGTTGACAACGCGCTTGAGATGGCATTTTTAAAAATAAATATATATCTGGTTCCTCTTGGAAGATAATGTAATGCTGGAGGATGAACATTAATCTAGCCTGCTGTGAATGAAGTGGCTGTTCTCCTCAGGATGTTGGATTTATTGAAGGAAAATGCCACATAAAATTCAGACTCATTGTCACCATCCTGGAGAGATCTGTTCATTTTGATTTCTGAAAAGAATGCATCAAAATGCACCTTTAACATAAATCATGATGTATTCACTTTTACAAGACAATTTTTTCATCACTCCTCAGAAGACGAACAGTGTCTTTGTGGGATAGAGGAACAGAATCAATGCAGGCACTAACCCAAATCTACTGCATTGGAAATGCTTGCATTGTTTATTTATTTTATTTTATTTTTTAGGCAAGGAGCTTGTATCATTAGAGTAATAATGAGTATTTTGATGTGTTGCAAAGGTGATAGTGAACTGCAGTGTTACCACAGTCTGTTCAGGGTAATTACCATTTATAGAGCACTATTGCGAACAGATGATTCGGCCCCTGCTGTGGAGGGATTTACTTCCTGTATATGCGTGTGTGTGTGTGTGTGTGTGTGTGTGTGTGTGTTTGTTTACTTGTTGTTAACACTTTCATGTCTATTGCTACATGCACAGTTGACATTAGAAGAAGCTTCAGATGACAGGAGAATGACGAACCTTGAAAGTTCCTGAAAGACAAGAGAGATATACAATAACGGCCAGAGGTATAAAGTTATTTCCCTCTACCAGACCCACCTATAGGCTGTTCGGTGTGGTCCTGTGTGTCAGCTCTGCATGTAATGGATGATATAAATACCTGTGCACAAAGGCTCTTTCAGAGTATTTCAAATAAGCTCAGTCATTTGATTACATACCAGACGATGTAACACAAATGAGTGAGAACCTTCCACCCTGCTGCTGTATATTTGTGCTCCTCAGCAGCAAACACAAAATAGATTCCCTAAGCTGGAACAATGTTTTTGGAGTTTCCTGATTTAGTTTTAAGAAAAAAAAAAGTCTTTTTCATAAGCAAGCTCAATAATAATCAACAATAATCAATAGCTCCTACAACTCTGTAAGTCATAAAACAGAAAAAGGTTGAATGTAAATTTAGTGGTTTTAGGTTTCTATTTTTGTAGGACAGATTGTAATAGTTTGCTTTTCAAATTCACTTCTTCAGGCCTTGATATCTGTGAAGCATAGACGAGTTCTGTGTGGGCAGCAAAAGGGCTGCATGTGAAAAAAGGTCTGAATGTGATGTTCGATAAAATATTCCTGTTATTAGATATATTATCTTCAAACACATTTCAAATCAATTCATATCTATGGTAGGAGTCCAGATCAAAGATTTTCAGCCAGCCAGGGACTTAAAAACACCATATAGCCCCTTATCCCACGATAAAGTCGTCATTTATATTTTTATTTGTTTCCATTTGAGTATATTCATGTCCATAGCACAACCCAGATTCAAAAGCTAGAGGGCACTCAGTGCCTGATTGATTGATTGATTGATTGATTGATTGATTGATTGATTGATTGATTGGTATTGGTGTCAATTAATCAATCAATCAATCAGTAAAACCTGAGTATATCATAATAGGAAAATAATCCCATCTCTTATGGTGATGTTTTGCACCATTCCAGCTGTTCCCAGACTTGCAGGTTGCACCTGCACCTGACCACTCCTCCACCTGGCCTAACCCCATCTCTGTCTCCAGCTTGTGCCCCCCCCCCACCCCACCCCCGCCAGCCCACCCTGTCCCTGCCTCAACTCTGTATGCAAACAAGGCCAGATTTCGCCTGGTTGGAAGTGGAATGTTTTTACTGGGAAGTTCGGGATTAGACAACCATTGGGATTTTCATTCCATCTCTCGGTAGCTGCTCTCCAAAGGAAGCCACGCCCTCGTCCTTTCTTTCTCTTGTATGACTTCGCTAGCACCATTGTGGATTAATGAACTTTATCCTATGCAGAAAAAGCAAAAAAGATGGAAAAATTGCTGCACAGAATTCATTAACTCTCATGAAACAGTTTTGTAGCACATTACGCTTTCTCATGTAAGTGGTTGGAAAATTAATCAGTGAAATCTGAGTTACAAGTCCTTTTTTTTTAAAAATCAAATTTCTGACTCAACTTGTCTATTTTGGCTCCAGCACCTCAGGTTACTGTATTAACTCCTACCACCCACTGCGTTCTACTCTTGAGCTCATTCAAGGCCATGTGGCCGTGTGACAGGGCGAGATGGACATTCATTTTCCATGCAGGACACCCCCAGGAACTTCCTGTATTTTTGTAACCCGGATGAGAAGCTGTTGATAACGAGTGTGTGGGTGCCAGCGGGGAGGGAGACATTAGCAGCAACTGAGAGGAAGAGGAAGTCAATCAGCAGAGTGAAAGGGAAGAGGGCAATGGTTGTGTGGCACGAGAGGAGAGCCAAGTGGGGAAAGTGGGAGTCAGTCTGAGACACACATACACACACACACACACACACACACACACACACACACACACACACACACGCACACATGCACACACACACACACACACACACACACACACACACACACACACATACACACACACACACGCAGGTATTCCTTTCTGTAGGTCAGATGGTATCATCATATGCTTTGTCTCCATGTGTAATTCAGGTCTGGCGTGTGTTTTCGCACTTCTTTGCTCGTGTGTGTCTGCGTGTTGTGTGTGTGTGTGTGTGCACTTATGAGATTGCTCAATCATCTTTTCTGCACCTGGCCAGGCTGCTGGTGAGTCAGCGGCGATGACCGGTTAAGCTGTATCCCTGTCTAACAGTTGTGTTAACCTTTGAGACAAAGGACTGTGACGCGTTTGGGCTTCTGCTAATCCTGTGAAGAAAAGAGCCTAAATGTCACACATTCCTCTATCAGCCAAAATCTGATATGAAATATGTTTGCTCATCATATCTGTCTAATTTGTAAGAGTAGTTTGATCATTGTGAATCCAGCAAAGTTCTTTAAAGAACAGTCCACTTCAGGTTTTCATCCAATTTACTTCACAGAACTTGATAATTTTGGAGTATATTTGTCTTTTAAATCCTTCTTAACTTCTTTTTTTATCTTGTTTGTTCATTGATTTAGTCTAGTCAAAGCGCAGATTAAGAAAAATAGGACTGGAAGTGCAAAAACCTCAATGTCATATTTGATTTTTAGAATATATGTTGCCCCTGTTTGCATTGTGTGACTAAAAGTCAAAGTAAAGCAAATATCTGATGGGGCTTAAACCCAAATAAGGGTGGGCTGGATAACGTTATTCCTGATGGAGATCATTACCTTTAGTAGCCTGGAAAGACTTTAAATTTAAACAGAAGATATTAACCCTTAGGTGGTTAAGACAAAAAGTAGCCTGCAAAGAAGGTGGTTGCCATGGTAAATGTTGAAGGTTGAATATGAAGCAGATGGATGTTTATTTGGGTTGAAATAAACTGGTGGGGAGGATCTGATAGGAAAAATCTCACGATGACCCTTGTAAGCTCAAAATGTGAAGAGGCCAGTCACATAAAATTGTCAAAACTGACCAAACAGACTCACAAACATTCAGCTAAATACCAAAACTCACAGGACTGCAAGGATGGAACATAGTTATCCATCACAGACAGCCGGATATCTGTGCAGTACAACACAGCATGAAGCAGTATCTTCAGCACAGGGGCCAAAATGTCACACGTATTTTTTTCTCCTGGAAGAACAAAAGGCTGTAATGTGATGCGTGATTTCCTGCCAAGTCTGGGACATCATCTGGGCTGCGTCATCAATGCTGGCAACAACAGCGATTGTACACCTGAAAAAGCAGTCGTTCGGGCTGACTGTGACAACTTCCTTTTTCTTCTTTCTCTTTTCATGTGGGCAGTTTTTAGTTGAGTCAGTGAAAGGAAGTGATACAGTTGCCAGGAGATGACGAGATCAAAGGGTCTTAATCCGCTCTAACGGACCGCAAAAGTGATGCACAAAGAGGAGGTGTGGTTGAGAAAATAATGTGACAGACAGGGAGGATGAAAGACGAACTTGATGTCTTGTTAGACAATAACTGGTAGGCAGGAAAGTGAAATCAGAAAAACCACAACACAGAGAGAGTTGGCTATTTTCACTTGTGTTTAGGAAGGGCTCTATGAAAAACCAGCTTGGAGGTGCAATGAGAAGGATGATCTATCAGTCTGGAGGTTAATGGCATCAGGAGATCTGTTAGGAACACTCTATGTAAAGAAACTCCTGCCCCCGGGGTGAACTGTCACATATTTGTTTAAATTCTTTTACTTTGACCACAAAATGAACATTCTGTGGGAGTGGGGAGGAGGGTTAGGACTATTTCCATGAAACACAAGATGACGAACCAGAATCACTTACAGTGTGACTCATGAGCTTCACATAGTCACATTTACATCATACGACCCTTCTGAATTCAGAAAAGAAATGAAATAATTATCCCCTATAGATGGGGATTTTGAGTAGTGGTGAAAGAATGGTGATGACAGGCCAGGACACATAGGACACATAGCTCAAATTTAACTTATTCCAGACAAATCAATGAAAGGTATCCGACCCATGGATTTTTTTGGGGTTTTTTTTGTTAAGGCCATCATGTGCACGCCAAAGACAATCAATCCCGCAATACCGCCTCAGTGGCTGCTCACTCACAGGGTGAGAAAAAGTCCCAGTTTTGCTTGGATTGAGGTAACAGCATCATAAAGTCAATTTTTGAAATCCAGGATCCAGGATATCCTGTGGTCAACCACCAAGCCAAGATATCCGATTGTCTAAGCAATAGGAGAACCCACTTCTGTCATGTTGTCGGCGCTGATCGATGGTGTAAGGATGTTGGAGGAGAACTCAAAAACAACAGTGACTCCATGGCCTTTACCCGAAGTTGAGTAGAGTCGAGTCTCTGACAAGTTTATTTGTGGTTGATTCTTTTGCAAGATTTAAGCCAAAATATTACTATAAGTACATAACACAACAATGATTGTCCTACAGTTTAGAACAACCAAAATTATTCATAGGCCAGTGTTCAGACACGTTGTGTTTTTTGTGTCCTATGTTGGAATCAGCTGCTGTTATGATTCGAGGTGAAACAGGCCCAACCCTGACTTCATAAGAGCCACTTTCAGACAGACATGGTTCAACAGTGCCTCAATGAATTCTCTTCTCCATGACCCCTTTGCTCTGTCCGAACTGGAGCCACGACGTCACAGCGCCACCTAGGCATGTGCGTCACAATGATTATCAGCATTTCCACAACGAGAACACAATCACAAAAGTGATGGTGAAAGCTGACAAAGCTGGACAAAATTCAGATCAACCCTCTCTTTAATTCTTCTTCTCACCTTTTTACAATCTGGCTGTGAAACATTCCTGAATGAACTGTTTGTGGTGAATGAAAGCACGCCTCCAATGGCTGCTTGCTTTTAAACTTTTTCTGTATTTGCTGTGAATCAAATCCAAATATAATGTCTTTCCAAATGTCTCTCTCTTGATAGACTGCAAGCATAATTGTTTTTGTCTTTCGTTTGCTCTTCCATTATATTCTTTGCTGTCGTGTATGCACAAAGAGAAAGGGCAAAACGATTTAGATTTAGGTTGGGGTGAATTGTCAAGTCTAATCGTCTGCCTTAACTGATCCTGGAAGGATTCTATTGTAATGTAACACCAGTGGACACAAGCCAGAAAAATAGAAGATTACGCAGCATGAGCACAATCCATCCCTTTATTGCTGTGTTTTCTACACTGTCAATCCAGGAAGTATGGTTGGGCATGTGAGGGCTGGATGTAGGCTAGATGTGGACGGCAGGAGTGCTGAGGTAACCACTCTGATAAGTGATGCGTCTCTGCGCTGCATTGTGCATTGTGCTTTGACATGACAACCCCAAAGTGAGGTGCAGTGCAGAGTGAAGACGCAACAAAGGCTCATTCTTTTCGCAGAAGGAAAGGTCAGGTTCCAGCCTGTCAATGTTTTAGTGAGGCAGGAGCATTTTCACTAGTGTGAATTCCACACATCTTCAAATTACTATTATTAATAATCAGTATAATATCTTTTATAATAGCCTGGTTATGATAATGTTTGATTACAACACGAGTATTGAATGCACTATTTAAAACAATCTAAAATGATCCTTTTCCGTGAATTAGACATCTGCTCTTGAGTTCTTTGCCTTGAATTTGTTTAATACTGCAATATATAATACAAACTTTCTGAGATCCTTCCTTTTTTTTTTATTTCTAAGCAAGTGCCAGTAGCCTCAGAGGTAACAGATCAATTTTCAAGCTGTAGAAGAGGAAAAAAATCTAAACTTCCTTTTAGCTCAAAATCTCTTTCCCAAAACTTACGGGCATTTTGTATGAACTGAATGTCTAATATCCAAATGTCCTGTAGATGTGTGGGTCTGGAGCAGATGTTTGATGCATTTTCTGTGTTCTAATTCAGTTTAAGAAGGAAATAGTGGTTGAATTTGACAGAGAATATCGGCACTGGATCAAGTTGGGGTTTGGAATGAATGACCGGACTCACTCTTGTCAAGGTTTGTTTAAAGACACAAAAAAGCTACATGTAAAATCAGCAAAGGCAGATTTTCTCTCTCATTCTGCCATAAGACATTCCCTTTTATGATATTTTAAATCATGTGTTTAGTTATCAGAGATGATTCGTTGAATGTGGTTTTCTAACACTTGCTGTGCAGGTGACTGTCAACTTTTATTTCTTCACTTGTCTCGAGGAGGAAGTTATGTTATGTTTCTTTCCCTAAGAGGCTGATGGAAGGTCATGACCCTGAAGCCACTAGTGCTCCTCTTCTCTAATCCTGCTGGTGCTTTGCTTTGCTTTGTGGATCACTCCTCCCTTGGTCTACTCATGAGGGCTCCACCCAGAGCAAATCCACGTAAACCTGCAGGACCACCATTATCCCTTTACCCATGAGACATGTAGAGACCCAATCCAGGACGCTCAAATGTTTGACTTGCCCTATAAAACAGAGTTGAAAACAAGCCTGTTGCTTGCTACCACCATCAACGACTGACACAAGCTTAAAGAACAGGAGAAATTACATGAAATATATGCAACTCCTTACAAGTAATTGCTGTGACTTTTCTTTTACTACTTCATTTGTATCTGAAAATTGTTTAGCGGGTGGCAGCTTAGAGGGTAGCGGCTTAGAGAGTGACTCGTGTTGTGGACAAAACTAAAGAGCTGTTTGTGTGTGGAGATTCTCAGTTGCCCATGTCATATTAGATCTGTGTTTAATAAAGTGAACTGGGCTTGTAGGAAAAGTTTGAAGACTTTTCACCTCTCACCTCTCATCCAAGGAATGGCTCCTATGGGGACCCAAAACCAAATTCAGAATGCTCAGGAAGTCTCTGCACAGAATTTGGTTAGGGTTATTAATCTTCTAAGGTTCTGTGGACTTAACTCTAGTGGAAGCAGACAGAGCCTCAACAACAAGTTGTAATGCACCACTTTTTCAAGATCTACCAAGTCTTTATTTACTAACAATACACTGTTAAATCAGGATCTGCTAGTTTTACAACAATATAAGACTGCCTTTCCCAATAATTGGTCAGCATACATTGGCTCTTTGCACTCATGCTCGGTAGACATGAGTTAGACTGACTTACTGTAGTGTTGGAGAGGTGGACATTGTCCAAATTAAGGGCTATCTTGACACTGAGTACCATCCGCTCTATGTAACATAAATGGGAGTTCGAAAAAGTAGTTTGTTCAGTAGTAGATGACCCTTCCTAAATATAGTAATGAACACCACAAGAAATCTTTTAGTTTGATGTATAGTGTGATTGTACAGTTTGATGACATCTGGCCATAACACTGTAAAATGCCTTACTTTGACATTCGTGCAGTGATGAGGAGGAACGGAATGGACAGTAAAATCTAAATATCTGTATATGTGTTTACATATTCTTGTGTTTATTTTCTTATTTATCCCTAATTTCTTTGCTCTTTTTTCTTAATTCTAATTTTTTTATTCTTATTCTAACTTTGTCCTTACATTCTAAAACTGTAACACAAAACAATCTCTCCCTTTAATAATTCATGAAGTACAGTGCGCCCTCCCACATATAAGCTCGCGACTTCACCTCGTTGCAGATTTTTGGTGGGGTCACGTGATACCGTACGCGCATTCTATTGGCTGATGGCATCCGGAAGTGTGCTGCATTGTGTGAGTCTCGAACTTCGGTGAGACACAAAAGTGCTTTAAACAGTCAATAAGAGTGTGGGAAAAGGTGATACAGATAGAAGGTGGTTTAATATCAGTATGGGGACGGTCCTAAATAGTTAAATTACTGTAAATAATAAGATAAATAGGTCAGACTGAGATGGTTTGGACATGTCCAGAGGAGAGATAGTGAATATTTATTGGTAGAAGGATGCTGAGTTTTGAACTACCAGGCAGGAGGCCTAGAGGAAGACCAAAGAGGAGGTTTATGGATGTAGTGAAAGAGGACATGAAGGTAGTTGGTGTGAGAGAAGAGAATGCAGAAGACAGGGTTAGATGGAGGCAACTGATTTGCTGTGGCGACCCTTGAAGGGTAGGGGCAAGAGGGTCCATTCTGGACATATCGCTAGCGCATAAAGTAGAAAGTCATGTTTATAGCGGATACGTGCATATACATTTAATGTGAAGTAACTACAGAATTGACAGAATTGGCATCATAATAAAAATAGTTTTTTAACTTTTTACTTTCAAATCCAAATTCTTGTTTTCCTGTTTTAAAACAAACAACAGACTTCTGAAATAAAGGTGGGAATTCTAACTTTATTGTCAAATCTAATCAACTTTTTGTTCATGTGTTCCTGACCCTCTTCCATCAGGGAATTCAGTACGACAAATTTTGAATGACTAAGAAACAAAGAAACCTCTATTGGATCATCCTCTCCCTCCTGCCAGACGTAGCCTGCAGTCATGCTGCAGAGAGCCAGGTGAGCCAGCTGTAACTCATGGTGGTTCTTCAGAAACCTGCTGCTCAGCAGCGGCATCTGAACAAATGGAATACTAACACTTATCCAAATGCTGCATCAACATTGTGAATTGTGTATTGACTTGACTCACTTTGTTGACATGCGAACGCAACTCATGAGAGTCCATAAGCTCTGGGATGTGTATTGCAATGTCCATCCATGGCTGGTAATAAGCTGGAAGCTTGTCCTTTGGAATTCAAAGCAGATTCCATAGAGACAGTTCATCACATCTCAAATCTAAGTAGAGCATTGCTGTCAGGTCAAACGAGCCTACATTTGAGGTCAAACAAGTCTAGGATCAGCCCCACCCATCTCTCCCTGTTTGTCCCATCTCTCCCTGTTTGTCTTTCTCTCTGTTCTTATTGGTCCTTCATGACAGGCCTACAAGTTCAAGGGTTCTGTACAACATTTCTAACTGTTCCTAGGACTGCGTTCTTCTGCATTGAGGCTTCATACAGTGTTCTGGAATCTGCTTCCAGTTTGAGGGATCACTGCCCCAAGTTCATTAACTATCACAGGGACCAGATTCAGTGACGTTCATGGCTGGTGAGACACTGATTTCAGCATAATTAGATATACAAACATATGAAGCTACAGTGTAGCTCATTTAATTTAATTTAATTTAATTAGCAACAGTGAGTGGGTTATTTTTAAAGTTTTAGAGCAAAATTATTTACACATACAAACTGTGACACACAAATAAGCACATTTGATTAAAAAAAAACTTTATGCTGTTACCTACATGTTTCTTTATGTGTTATGTTTACTTATAAATGAAGTCAATAAGCAGCTACTTCTGAACGAAACCATCAAAAAGATTTTGAGTTGAGATATGTAATCCTCCGTTTTTATAGTAAGGCGAGGCGAGTGGAAAACAAATGAATGGCTGACACTTGACTCGCTGACTGTAAATTGTAGTTTGCTTTCACTTCCGAGGAAGAAGAATCCTCGGTCGAATCCCTGGGATCACCAGTGCCCCCTACCATGAGGCAGGAGAACTGCATGCCTCACCTTTTCCCAGCGGTTTCAGGACCGCTCAACTCAATAAGACGTTACACACAGGCAGTTGCTGACAAAAAAACACTGTACATTACATACATTAGCTAAATTACGGAAATTTAGTTCATAGAGCAAACTTATTTGACCATTTTAATCGCGACATATGGAGATATAGCATTACGGTCCCACTGTATAGCATGCCAGCACAGTTAGCTGAGCTATTGCACAATCCATGGTGAGGCTCTGCTGGCTGGTGCCTCACCGCAGGTCTCTACATGTACACACAGAATGGACGGAGTTAAACCGGCTATAACAGCTCCACGTCGAAGACGTGTTGATAAACATGCTTGACAGTTGGATATTTGTTCCTCTGTTTCTTTCTTTATGAGTCAAAAAGTTTATATATATTTATTTATTCATTTATTCATTCATTCACGTTCCTCGCCAATGCCAGTTCTGGGTCAGACCTGCCTGCTGGTGGGAGAACTCAGTGACGGAGGTCGTCCTCCAGGAGGAACGGCGTGATTTTCCACATGTCCCGGTCCTGTTCTCGGAGTTGTTCTACTTATAAATGTGTTGATCAATGCACTTGCAGCTACGCATGGACATGCTGTGATTCAGGTAGTGGTTCGGTTTGTGCCGCGAGTTTTGACAGCGATGTAAGGCTGGTGTGTGTGTATGTGTGTTTATTGTATACGTGTGCATGTGCAAGCATTTAGAGTTAAACAAAAATAATTTCCCTACGGGGAATTATTATTAATAGATTTATTTGTTTGATTTTTGATTTTTTACACACACACACACACAGACACACACACACACACACACAAAACTCATGCCAACTGATGTTTTAGCATCCAGTAGATGTCGTTCTGGAGCAAATGAAGCCTCATGAAGCTTCAAACCACAGTGAACCGATTCGGATGAAAAGCTTCAATGCTTCATGGGGCTTCATCTGCCCATCACTAACTACACATGGACTTCCTAGTTAACATGATTTTAGAGTGTCCTAACTGTTCCAACAATTTTCATGGCAGTGGTACCTTGTTGGAGGTACCGAACCCTGCCGGTTTCATATGCTCACTCACTGAACCCTTCTTTAGTAAAAAAATAAAATAAAATTTTTCAAATTTCAGAAATAAGTATATGTTTTACTGGTGTATTTCATGAATTGTGCATTAATGTCACCTTTTTCAAAGAACAAAACCAAGACAGTGCATGATCTCACATGAAATGACCTACCTGCAGGTCAGTGTGACCTCTGCTGTTGTTATTGAGAGACCAGTTCAGATATGCGTGGCAAGTGCTACTCTTATGTCATTTTCACAGCAAAGTCAGTTTCTGTTGTTTTCCATGCAGCTTAAGGAAGTGTTCCTTTACTTTTGCCAGTGCCAGACTAGAGTTACTCAACTTCACATTACAAATCATGCAGAACGCTGACTCCCATCATGTTCCGTTATAGAGTACATGTAAATTCACGTTGTACATATTCATCCGACCACTTTTTTTTGATCAACATAGTTACTAGGAGCTAAAATATTAAGAAAGCAATCAGATGACGTACCATCATGACAGGCATAAATCGACTACTGAGTGTGCAAAATCCTGTGTAGCACAGGTAGGCTAATCGATGTAGCGTCACATGATCACCTGCAGCCAGTGATGGCTAAGGGGGTCATGTCATCACAAATTGACACGATGTGTCAAATGTACACAGTGATTTGTGTATGTTCGGCAAAAACACCCGACACATCGTGCCAGGTGTTTTATCTAGACCTCCGTCTCCGTCGAACTCCTGAGAACGACTCACCAAACCCCTAGGGTTCGATCGAACCCAGGTTAAGAACCACTGAGCTGTGGTTTGGTAATGCCTATTGGACCCACATTGGATTTGTGAACTTGAATTGTTTAACCAAGGCAGCAACGAGACACCAGAGCATGACTAGACATTTGCAAGCTACATCATTTTTAAAAACATTTGGGGACACGAGTGGATTTGCAGCTCAGTGAACAGGTACGCAACTACATGGAACTTCTTTTTTCTTCTTGAGCATGACACAGACCTGCATGACCACTTGTCCAATAACAGAGTGTTTACTGGGACAAAATACAAAAGACCTCATTCATGCTATTTCAGAAGTGACTGGAGAAGATATCAAAACAAATCAAAAAGCGCTTTTTGTCGCTGTAATGGTGGATGAGACAACAGATGTGAGTAACGCCGCACAGCTCGCTCTTGTCTTGCGCTAGGTAATGGAATCGGGTGTCATGGATGCATCAAGTGGCCGGCGATCTACAGTACAGCTACACTACGATTTGTTTTTTGAGTGTTGTAATGCAATGGCCTGTCACCAGGTGGAGTCCATGCATTTAGATAGACTGCCTTGCACATTCTCCTTCCATAATGTGTACCAGTTAATGTATCCTGTTAGAAAAACATGCTCTTCGTCTAATTCAATATTTACCTCTTTACAACTTTTATAAAAGCCTACACATGGTACACGATATGCAAGTTGACACATCAGGTCAAGTTGACACATCAGGTCAAAACTTCCGTCACCATCCAAACAGTAGACAGAGTTCACTGCGTACACTCAAAAAAATAATACTGCATGTTACTTAATTCAATCAGTAAAACATTTTTACACTTACAAATATTGAGTAGACATGAAAGCTCTCAAATCTGTTAAAACAAAACCTGAGTCATGAGTAAAATCGAAATTAATATTTTCTAGTACGTCTGAACGAATTGATTTGGTTCAATTACCTACACAAATTAAGTAAATGTAACTGAATTTCGGGGGGTCGCAACCCAAAATGAGGGGGGACGGCACCTTGCTCAAGGGAGCCTCGGCAGTGGGTGGGAGGTGAGCTGACACCTCCCACCGTCAGCTCACGCTCTGAGGGATGTCCTGGTGGGAGCGGGATTCGAACCACTGATGGCTGGGCGATTTGTCTTCAAGATATTTGTTAATATATTCCCAAAAAGGTTGGTGAAACATGCACTTATTATTACAAATAGTTAAACCATGTAATCTGTGAGTCAAATTAATACTTTATTTTAAGTAAGTAAACTTAATTTACATGTGTCCATTTCACACAAATATTCCTGTTTGAGTTTTAAGAATTAATTTTGATGTAGTCAAATCAAATACTCATCATGATGATATTCAGAATTTTTATTGAGCATGCATAACTATATATTACTGTCACATTTACTAGGTCCTTGAATCATTTTTATAGTGTATTTGGTCAACTCCTCTTGACACCCCCTGCTGACCGATCAAATCAAAAACAAGTTCAAAGAATTCAAAAAAATAAAATTAAAATAGAAATTCTAATGATTGCATTTACATCCAATTTAATGTCATTCATGCAGTCCCATTATTGACACCTGGTTTAATCTGTCACCTGTTGAGACATACTGCTGACATATTAAACCATAAATCAAATCTATGAATAAAAAAAAAAGTAATAGAAATTCAAATGAATACATGTACATCCAATTTTGTGTCATGTACACAGTCCACATATTGACACCAAATTCAGAATTAAATGTGTCTCTAATTTCCAAATATATGTTAGATACATTCAACCACATACACTCCAGTGATTATATTGATATATCTATTCATTGCACAGATGAACACCAAAATCATGATTGAATGTCCAAAATATATAACTACAGTATATGTTATCACATAGTACTGACATTTGTATTTAATGCATTTTTTTCACTTGTTATAGGCAGTACGGTTTGTTTAGTTTCATTCCGAACCGTCTTCAGGAAGGTCATGAAGCTGGAGCCTCCGGTGCCCAACCCTTTCGATGGTACGGCTGTTTTAGAAATTAACTGCCCCTTGTTATGGGCAGCAGTTCGTTTAGCACGAGAAGCAGGTATAACAACAAAGCGACTGGCTATGTTAATATGCTGGTTGCGAAATGTCAACAGCTTTGTGACACACTGGGTAAAGGCCTGGTTTAGATCCTCATTGGCCTGCTGCTGGACAAATGTCTTCAGGGAGGGTTGCAGGGAGATGTCTTCAATAAGTTTCCTGTGTGGTGGTAGCATGTAGCTCCTCATTCTGGTTAGAAAAGCACCTAGGTAAGGACAGTGTTATCACAGTGAGTCCTCTTTATTCACCTCTAGCACTGTTGGAAGCGATCACCTTTGTCGTAAAAAAAAAAAAATCCTGTCATCTCACCACCATGTCCTTCATGTTTGACTCCCAGAAGTTCATCAAAGCAGTGCAGTAAACTGCCCTCTGCTGCACTCGCACCTGAATAGTGCATTGGTTCTGTCTGGACACCTTCATAAATAAGACCGTTTGGCATACAAGGGTTGTCTCTCCACCTGTTCGTGGACACAAGCATAAACTTTTCAAGATCAGGCTTCATTTTACAAATGAATGAAGTCCAATAATATGAAGACAATCCTCTACCCAGACAGGACGACCCTCAAAGTTCCGTAGAAGACTGAGGGTTCCACGTGCACTGGAGAAAAAAACACATTAAACAAACAACTTTCTGGTGAGGAAATACTTACACTAACAGGACATGTCAGAGTGATTACCATGCATTAGATTGAGTCTATCTGTCATGTCCTGGATTGACTGGCTGATGACTTCCAGTCCTCTGATCACAGCCTCAGTGTCTCCAGACCTGACACCATTGATCACAGTAGGAATGTTCTGTAACACAGGTCCAGTGTAAGTGGGTTTCCTGTAATATCCTGCATTTTTTTTGTGATTTTCACAGATTTAGCCATCAAGTGAACTATAATCACAATCAGGGTGAAAATACAGTATAGCTTTACCTGCAATGCAGGGGCTGCAACCAGCTCTACCAGTAGGGAAACAGTGAAGAAACCTCTGGTGCTGTCTCCACCTGGGAACTTAAACAACTGCTCCAAGTTCCTACATGATGGAAAAACAACACACACAATTGTCTCATATAATATCATTATTATTGTTATATTTCAATTTGGACAGTCCATTGACCGTAATTCAGTTGAAGTGTCCTTACTCTATGGTCAGAGGCCTGGAGCAGGATACACAAATTTATATGTGGAGAAAAAGAAAACATCGAATTACACTTAAAACTTGTTTTAAAGGGTCAAACAAACAACATACTGAAGAATAACTAGCCTTACCCTTCTGGATTCTTCTTTCTCCAGTTTGTTAGAACTGCATCTGCATAAGTAATGATCGGTGGAAGTCCTAAGCGCTGAGATACCTCCCAGAGGGGGATGGCCAGGTTACATGGCAGCATCTGAGAGCAAGATTACTTATGATATAAAGTCCATCCATCCATTCATCCATCCATCCATCCATCCATCCATCCATCCATCCATCCATCCATCCATCCATCCATCCATCCATCCATCCATCATTTTCGTGTAGATGTGATGACTAATCATCTCATCAACAGCCGGTTTTCCACTTGTTGCTGGAGCCGATCCCAGCTGACTAGGGACAAGAGGGTCCATTCTGGACATATCGCCAGCACATAAAGTAGAAAGTCATGTATATAGCGGGATACATGCATATACATTTAATGTGAAGTAACTACAGAATTGACAGAATTGGCATCATAATAAAAATAGTTTTTTAACTTCTTACTTTCAAATCTGAATTCTTGTTTTCTTGTTTTAAAAAGAAACAACAGACTTCTGAACTAAAGGAGGGAATTCCAACTTTATTGTCAAATCTAATAAACTTTTTGTTCATGTGTTCCTGACCCTCTTCCATCAGGGAATTCAGTACGACAAACGTTGAATGACTAAGAAACAAAGAAACCTCTATTGGATCATCCTCTCCCTCCTGCCAGACGTAGCCTGCAGTCATGCTGCAGAGAGCCAGGTGAGCCAGCCGTAATTCATGGTGGTTCTTCAGAAACCTGCTGCTCAGCAGCGGCATCTGAACAAATGGAATAATAACACTTATCCAAATGCTGCATCAACATTGTGAATTGTGTATTGACTTGACTCACCTTGTTGACATGTGAACGCAAGTCATGGGAGTCTATATGCTCTGGAAAGCGTAGGGCAATGTCCATCCATGGCTGGTAATGAGCTGGAAGCTTGTCCTTTGGAATTCAAAGCAGAGTCCATAGAGACAGTTCATCACATGTCAAATCTAAGTAGAGCATTGCTGTCAGGTCAAACCAGCATACATTTGAGGTCTAACACGTCTAGGATCAACCCCACCCACACTCTCCGGTTCTCTGTATCTTTTGTCTTATTGGTCCTTCTTTACAGACATGGAAGTTTAAGGTTTCTGTCTAACATTTCCAACTGTTGTTAGGGCAGGTTTGAGGGATTACTGCCCCAAGTTCACCAACTACCACATGTACCAGATCAACTTTAACCTTCCAAATCTCTTCTGGGTGCTCTTTCAACTCTTGTGGCTTCTCAAGCTTTTTGTGTTTTGGTTTGTTGTACTTGTTCTGTTCACTGACAACAAATTTGAATCAAAAATAATGGGAAAACGGGAAATTATAGGACTTATTAGAATTAATTCTAAGGCTATTTGCCCAAATTAGTAATTTATCAGCTTTTACTAGTACATGTCGGGAGGCAGTAGCTTAGTCCAGTAAGTCTTGGCCTGGGGACCACAGGGTCACAGGCCCAAGACCCATGTGGGCCAAAACATTTGGAGTGTGAACTTTCAGTGGGAGATGCCATTTCACCTCCTGAGCACTGCTGAGGTGCCCTTGAGCAAGGCGCTGTTACAAGCTGCTCATGGTGCGCCTCACGTGACAGCCACCCACCACTCTACCTCCAATTATCTGCACGCCTACAGGCCCTGTGTGTGTATATGGGCCTGGACGATATATGTACTTGTGTGAATATTTATTAATCATTGCCAATGCCTGCTTCTTCTGCTGTCACAGGTCTATGGGTGCTGGAGTCTATCCTAACAGACTGGGGTTGTGAGGCAGGGCACACTCTGGGCGTGACGCCAGTGCACCGCGAGCCACGTATAGACAACCACACACACATACACACACATACACACACACACACACACACACACACACCTAAGCGCAGTTTGAGACCAACCAATTTGCCTGACGTGAATGTTTTTGGGGTCAGAGGAAGTTGGAGAACCCAGAGAGAACCCACACCAAAACAGGGAGAACATGCAAACTGCACAGAGCGAGACTCAAACCAGAAACCGCCTTTCAATATGTAAAATCTATGTTAGACTTGGCAGAGGCAAAAGTTGGAAGGTGTATTTGTGAACTCATAGATTTGTTGATTACACAAAGCAGAGACTAATAATGTCGAAGTTCGAACTTCCCATCATTCTGTCTGAACGGATGCTATTTTCCACCTACCAGAGGATCAGGGAGGATGAAACCAAACTCTTCTGAGACATGGTAGGGGTCCAGAGAGAAAATCAATTTGGAGTCTGATTCAGGACCAGCCATGGAAATCACGATGCAAATCCAGAGACAATAACGATCCTCTGAGTGCCTGAGTGGTTAAAGAGTTCTAAATACCTCTGTACTCCAGTACAGAAGTAACTTGAATGCTTTTAGCAGGAATGACTGCAGTTTATAGAATCTGCTGTTGCACAATTCCATACCAAAAGTCCCCAGTTACCCTTTTTGAATCATTAATCAGAAATCAGTGTTTGCATTTGGATAAATAGTATTGCAAATTCTCCTTGTAAACTGTGTACCAGTTAATGTATCCTGTTAGAAAAACATGCTCTTTGTCTAATTCAATATTTACCTGTTTACAACTTTTATAAAAGCCTATACATGGTATACGATATCCAAGATAGGACACATCAGGTCAAAAGTTCCACCACCATCCAAACAGTAGACAGAGTTCACTGCGTATTTGGTCAACTCTTCTTGACACCCCCTGCTGACCGATCAAAACAAAAACAAGTTCAAAGAATTCAAAAAAATAAAATTAAAATAGAAATTCTAATGATTGCATTTACATCCAATTTAATGTCATTCATGCAGTCCCATTATTGACACCTGGTTTAATCTGTCACCTGTTGAGACATACGGCTGACATATTAAACCATTAAATCAAGTTCTATGATTAAAAAAAAAAGTAATAGAAATTCAAATGAATACATGTACATCCAATTTTGTGTCATGTACACAGTCCACATATTGACACCAAATTCAGAATTAAATGTGTCTCTAATTTCCAAATATATGTTAGATACATTCAACCACATACACTCCAATGATTATATTGATATATCTATTCACTGCACATACTAACACCAAAATTATGATTAAATGTCCAAAATATATAACTATATATATCACATAGTATTGACATTTGTATTTAATGCATTTTTTTCACTTGTTATAGGCAGTACGGTTTGTTTAGTTTCATTCCGAACCGTCTTCAGGAAGGTCATGAAGCTGGAGCCTCCGGTGCCCAACCCTTTCAATTGTACAGGGGTTTTAGAAATTAACTGCCCCTTGTTATGGGCAGCAGTTCGTTTAGCACGAGAAGCAGGTATAACGACAAAGCGACTGGCTATGTTAATATGCTGGTTACGAAATGTCAACAGCTTTGTGACACACTGGGTAAAGGCCTGGTTTAGATCCTCATTGGCCTGCTGCTGGACAAATGTCTTCAGGGAGGGTTGCAGGGAGATGTCTTCAATAAGTTTCCTGTGTGGTGGTAGCATGTAGCTCCTCATTCTGGTTAGAAAAGCACCTAGGTAAGGACAGTGTTGTCACAGTTGAGTCCTCTTTATTCACCTCTAGCACTGTTGGAAGCTCTCAACTTTTTTGTAAAAAAAATTAAATTCTGTCGTCTCACCACCATGTCCTTCATGTTTGACTCCCAGAAGTTCATCAAAGCAGTGCAGTAAACTGCTCTCTGCTGCACTCGCACCTGAATAGTGCATTGGTTCTGTCTGGACACCTTCATAAATAAGACCGTTTGGCATACAAGGGTTGTCCCTCCACCTGTTCGTGGACACAAGCATAAACTTTTCAAGATCAGGCTTCATTTTACAAATGAATGAAGTCCAATACTATGAAGACAATCCTCTACCCAGACAGGACGACCCTCAAAGTTCCGTGGAAGACTGAGGGTTCCACGTGCGCTGGAGAAAAAAACACATTAAAAAATCAACTTTCTGGTGAGGAAATACTTACACTAACAGGACATGTCAGAGTGATTACCATGCATTAGATTGAGTCTATCTGTCATGTCCTGGATTGACTGGCTGATGACTTCCAGTCCTCTGATCACAGCCTCAGTGTCTCCAGACCTGACACCATTGATCACAGTAGGAATGTTCTGCAACACAGGTCCAGTGTAAGTGGGTTTCCTGTAATATCCTGCAATTTTTTTGTGATTTTCACAGATTTAGCCATCAAGTGAACTATAATCACAATCAGGGTGAAAATACAGTATAGCTTTACCTGCAATGCAGGGGCTGCAACCAGCTCTACCAGCAGGGAAACAGTGAAGAAACCTCTGGTGCTGTCTCCACCTGGGAACTTAAACAACTGCTCCAAGTTCCTACATGATGGAAAAAAGACACACAATTGTCTCATATAATATCATTATTATTGTTATATTTCAATTTAGACAGTCCATTGACCGTAATTCAGTTGAAGTGTCCTTACTCTATGGTCAGAGGCCTGGGGCAGGATACACAAATTTATATGTGGAGAAAAAGAAAACACCTAATTACACTTAAAATTTGTTTTAAAGGGTCAAACAAACAACATACTGAGGAATAATTAGCCTTACCCCTCTGGATTCTTCTTTCTCCAGTTTGCTAGAACTCCATCTGCATAAGTAATGATCGGTGGAAGTCCTAAGCGCTGAGATACCTCCCAGAGGGGGATGGCCAGGTTACATGGCAGCATCTGAGAGCAAGATTACTTATGATACAAAGTCCATCCATCCATTCATCCATCCAGCCGGTTTTCCACTTGTTGCTGGAGCCGATCCCAGCTGACTAGGGACAAGAGGGTCCATTCTGGACATATCGCCAGCGGATAAAGTAGAAAGTCATGTATATAGCGGGATACATGCATATACATTTAATGTGAAGTAACTACAGAATTGACAGAATTGTCATCATAATAAAAATAGTTTTTTAACTTCTTACTTTCAAATCTGAATTCTTGTTTTCCTGTTTTAAAAAGAAACAACAGACTTCTGAACTAAAGGAGGGAATTCCAACTTTATTGTCAAATCTAATAAACATTTTGTTCATGTGTTCCTGACCCTCTTCCATCAGGGAATTCAGTACGACAAACGTTGAATGACTAAGAAACAAAGAAACCTCTATTGGATCATCCTCTCCCTCCTGCCAGACGTAGCCTGCAGTCATGCTGCAGAGAGCCAGGTGAGCCAGCCGTAACTCATGGTGGTTCTTCAGAAACCTGCTGCTCAGCAGCGGCATCTGAACAAATGGAATAATAACACTTATCCAAATGCTGCATCAACATTGTGAATTGTGTATTGACTTGACTCACTTTGTTGACATGTGAACGCAAGTCATGGGAGTCTATAAGCTCTGGAAAGCGTAGGGCAATGTCCATCCATGGCTGGTAATAAGCTGGAAGCTTATCCTTTGGAATTCAAAGCAGAGTCCATAGAGACAGTTCATCACATGTCAAATCTAAGTAGAGCATTGCTGTCAGGTCAAACCAGCATACATTTGAGGTCAAACACGTGTAGGATCAACCCCACCCACGCTCTCTGGTTCTCTGTATCTTTTGTCTTATTGGTCCTTCTTTACAGACATGGAAGTTTAAGGTTTCTGTCTAACATTTCCAACTGTTGTTAGGGCAGGTTTGAGGGATTACTGCCCCAAGTTCACCAACTACCACAGGGACCAGATCAACTTTAACCTTCCAAATCTCTTCTGGGTGCTCTTTCAACCCTTGGGGCTTCTCAATCTTTTTGTGTTTTGGTTTGTTGTACTTGTTCTGTTCACTGACAACAAATTTGAATCAAAAATAATGGGAAAACGGGAAATTATAGGACTTATTAGAATTAATTCTAAGGCTATTTGCCCAGATTAGTAATTTATCAGCTTTTACTAGCACATGTCGGGAGGCAGTAGCTTAGTCCACAAAGTCTTGGCCTGGGGACCACAGGGTCACAGGCCCAAGACCCATGTGGGCCAAAACATTTGGAGTGTGAACTTTCAGTGGGAGATGCCATTTCACCTCCTGAGCACTGCTGAGGTGCCCTTGAGCAAGGCGCTGTTACAAGCTGCTCATGGTGCGCCCCACGTGACAGCCACCCACCACTCTACCTCCAATTATCTGCACGTCTACAGGCCCCGTGTGTCTATATGGGCCTGGACGATATATGTACTTGTGTGAATATTTATTAATCATTGCCAATGCCTGCTTCTTCTGCTGTCACAGGTCTATGGGTGCTGGAGTCTATCCTAACAGACTGGGGTTGTGAGGCAGGGCACACTCTGGGCGTGACGCCAGTGCACCACGAGCCACGTATAGACAACCACACACACATACACACACATACACACACACACACTCACACACCTAAGCACAGTTTGAGACCAACCAATTTGCTTGACGTGAAATTTTTTGGGGTCGGAGGGAGTTGGAGAACCCAGAGAGAACCCACGCCAAAACATGGAGAACATGCAAACTGCACAGAGCGAGACTCAAACCAGAAACCGCCTTTTAATATGTAAAATCTATGTTAGACTTGGCAGAGGCAAAAGTTGGAAGGTACTATATATTTGTAAAACTAGATTTGTTGATTACACAAAGCAGAGATTAATAATGCCGAAGTTCGAACTTCCCATCATTCTGTCTGAATGGATGCTATTTTCCACCTACCAGAGGATCAGGGAGGATGAAACCAAACTCTTCTGAGACATGGTAGGGGTCCAGAGAGAAAATCAATTTGGAGTCTGATTCAGGACCAGCCATGGAAATCACGATGCAAATCCAGAGACAATAACGATCCTCTGAGTGCCTGAGTAGTGAAAAGAGTTCTGAATACCTCTGTATTCCAGTACAGAAGTAACTTGAATGCTTTTAGCAAGAATGATTGCAGTTTATAGAATCTGCTGTTGCACAATTTCCTGCCAAAAGTCCCCAGTCATCGTTTTTGAATCAGTAATCAGAAATCAGTGTTTGCATTTGGATGAATACTCCTGTTGTCAAACATATGACACACCAGCCAGCACCAGCCTACCAGCGGGTCCAGTCCAGCCCAAGATTTTTATCATTTACTTATTCTTTGTTGTAATACAAGGAATGAAAGTGGACTTATTGTTACTGAGATTATTGGTTTGATCCCACTGAGATCAGATTAAGCTGTATGCGGCTCCCAGACCAAAACAAGTTTGACACCCCTGTGAAGAGCATGCTGTTCCTGAGCTCTATATTAGTCCATTGTTTACCTTTTTACAACTTTCACAAAATCTACCACTTGGTACACCATCCTTTGTGGAGCTGATTATTCATCCAAGTTACAACATATTTTTTGTGACAAGGTGAACTGGAATTGTTCTTCCATCACATTTTGTTTCAAGTGTCAGCTAAAAACACAGCCACCTAATCATGGCTATCGTCATGAGTGGAAGCTCGAGCAGTGCAGAGGAGCATGGACATGTAGAGACAATCAATGGAGACAAGGGAGTGGCAGAGACGAGGAGACAAGGCTAGCAGCACATGTCCACTTTTGGAACTACCGGAGAATTTGTGGAAGGAGACTGGACAGAGTACTGGACAGAGTGTGAAAAGGTTGGGACACCTTATTAGTGCTAATGGAATTGCAGAGGAGGCTCCTTTCCACCCAGCCTCCAATGGATTAGCAGAAAGAGCTGTCCAGATGGTGAAGGAGGGTCTGAAAAGGATGAGAGGTGACTCGCTGAGCACTGGACTCACTTTTTCTCTTTAGGGGGTTTTATTTTTTAAAAAAAACAAATTTTTCTTGTCTCTACGTGAAAATAGTGGTCCTCTCTAACCCTACCAACTCTTAGAATATGGAAAAAAAATGGGTCTTACATCGACTTGTTATTTTGACATGTTGAACTGTTCCTGTTTTGATATATAGTCATCCCTAGTTACTTGTGGTTAATGCGTTTCAGGACCATCCGCCAAAAAAAAAATTCCGCGATAGAGCGACCAAATATTTATTTTATTATTGATAAACTGATATACTGATATAAAAAAGTGGTTAAATGCATTACGAGTGTACCACTCAGTTTGAACAGGGCAGATTATTTCCTGATCTGAAGTTCAAAGCAAATATTTAAGCTCCAACGTTTGTCTTCTTTTATTAATTACATCTTGTTTTGATCGATTAGTAGTCCTATCTGAGGTGAAGCTTGACTGCTCGCTGCTGCACTATGTGTCACTGTAATACTGATATTTAACCACCTTATATCTGTACTACCTTTTTCCACACTCTAATAAAATGTTTAAAACAATTTGGAATTAAAGGAATACGTTTCTTTAATATACGGAAGTACGCTGCGCTCCGTGAGTCTCGGAATGCAGCACGCACACGGATGCTGTGAGCCAATAGTATGCGCGTACGGTATCACGTGATTACCTACTAAAACTCGGCAATGGAGTGAAGCCACAAATCTTGAAGCACGAAAAAGCGAGGGATTACTGTATTACTGTGTTGTTAACTGTTATTATATTGCCATGTTCGCAATGTGTTGATAAAGAAAGAAAGCTGACTGAATTTATTGGCCGAAAGAATATTGAAATGGTGCTGCCACTAAGCTAGTATGGGTATGGTAGGATAAATAAATATACAGCTAGCATAGGAAATCTTCACAGGTAGGATTTTGATGAACAAACTCAAATATGTTATCGTCCATGGTGTTTGCTAGGGACAGTAAAAGGGGGCTATAGTATGATTTGTTTTTGGAGTGTTGTAATGTAATGTCCTGCCATGAGGTGGACTCTGTGAATTTGTAGACCTCCTCACACTTCTTCCTTGTATAATTTGTACCAATTAAAGTGTCCTGTTAGAAGAACATGTTGTTCCTGAGATCTGTCTGAATTCAATATTTATCTGATCACAACTTTTATAAATGCAAACACTCGGTACATCATCCTTTTTGGTCCTGGTTATTGTGCAAGTTAGCAAACATTGGGTCAATAGTTCCACCACCATCCAAACAGTCGACATTTACTGCATACTTGGTCAACTCCTGTTGAGACTTACTGCTGACGGATCAATACAAAGAACAATTTCTATGAATTCAAAAAATAAAGGTTTAATAGAAATTCCGATTATTACATTTACATTCAATTTTGTGTCATTGAAACAGTCCATGTATTGACAACAAATTCATAATTAAATGTCTCTAATTTCCAAATATGTGTCATTCAACCACCTCCGGTTGAGACATGCTGCTGACAGATCAAATAATTAAAAAATAAGTTCTGTAAGTTCCAAAAACATTATTTTAAAAGATATTCCAATGATTGTATTGAAATGTCATCTATTCGTCCCATAAATTGACACCAACATGTCTCTCTAATATATATTTTAACACATAATGATAATATTTCTACCTTAGTGCATTATTTCACTTGTTATAGGCAGTGCGGTTTCTTTAGTTTCATTCCGAACCGTCTTCAGGAAGGTCATGAAGTTGGAGCCTCCAGTGCCCAACCCTTTTGATTGTTCAGGTGTTTTGGAAATGAGCTGTCCCTTGTTTTGGGCGACAGTTCGTTTAGCACGTGAAGCAGGAATAGCAATAAAACGACTAGCTATGTTAATATGATGGTTACGAAATGTCAACAGTTTTGTAACACACTGGGTAAAGGCCTGGTTTAGCGCCTCGTTGACCTGCTGCTGGACAAATGTAGTCAGGGGGGGTCGCAGGGAGATGTCTTCAATAAGTTTCCTGTGTGGTGGTGGCATGTAGCTCCTCATTCTGGTTAGAAAAGCACCTAGGTAAGGACAGTGTTATCACAGTGAGTCCTTCTCATTCCTTTCTGGCACTTGTAAGCAATCAGTTTTAAAATTCAGCCATCTCACCACCATGTCCTTCATGTTTGACTCCCAGAAGTTCATCAAGACATTGCATCAAAGTGCTCTGTGCTGCACTCCCACCTGAATAGTACATTGGTTCTGTCTGGACACCTTCATAAACAAGACCATTTGGCATACAGGGGTTGTCTCTCCACCTGTTTGTGGGCATAATCATAAACTTTTCAAGATCAGACTTCATTTTATAAATAAATAAAGTCCAATAATATAAAAAAAATTCTCTACCCAGACAGGATGATCCTATAGAAGAACTATAGAAGGCTGAGGGTTCCACGTGTGCTGGAGAAAAGACACATTAAACAAAAAAGCTTTCTGGTAAGGAAATATTTACACTAACAAGACATGTCTGAGTGATTACCATGCATTAGATTGAGTTTATCTGTCATGTCCTGGATTGACTGGCTGATGACTTCGAGGCCTCTGATCACAGCCTCAGTGTCTCCAGACCTGGCACCATTGATCACAGTGGGAATGTTCTGCAACACAGGTCAGTGAGTTTTCTATACGTTGATCGCGATTGACCTGTCGATTGCGACAAAAAAATAAAAATAGACGTTTTGAATCTAAGTCACTGTGCATTTGTGAACAGCAGCGCTAGGGCCATCAATACTAACAAACTTGCTAGCAATTTGGTAGATCGCATGACATTAAAATAGATGTCAACCTATCAGCCATCCCTTCACCTGGTTGACACACAGGGTAGGCAATCAGATGACACCTTACTTTTTTTTAACTTAGGATACCACGGATGCACATACACGGAACGTGTAGCGGCATTTTCGGACTGTTCCTCCAAACTATGATACTCACTTTCCACCGAAAAGTGAGCTGAGTGAGCTCATTTTTCTCACAGCCAACTTTAAAAGTCAAAGCTTCCGCTGAAGCATCATTCCAGGTGAGTCATGGTTAAGATCAAGAAGTCCTTTTAATACAGAGAGATGGTAAAAGAGGCATTCGTTGAAGCAGCTGACTTTACTAATTAATAAGTAATTACTGCTGTCAAAAGAAAGATGCCGCATCTCTCCTCAAAGCTGCAGGACCATGAATTGGCAAACTTCCAGAAACTGGCATCAGAGCTGGAGATTCAAGGGAAATGGATGTTGCACAGAACAGATTGATAGTTGTCTGGTGGAGTTTAACAACCTTTTTCAAGACTTTTTTTGCTCGAGCCAGTTGCAACATTCATGTGCTGTCCTTTTCAGAAAGATGTTGCGGTTGACTCACCCGCATCAAAAATTGTAGAACTGTTTCATCTGAACTCTTCTGGTGTGGAAGATGGGATGTTGACACTACAAGCTGACAGGCCGTTCAAGTCCAGTGCTACTGGACAGGTCTGGACCTTATTCACAAAGGGAAAGTACCCCAACATGAGGAAATGTGCTACCTCGTTGACTGCATTATTTGACTCCACCTATTTACGACAACTTTTTCCCAAATTAAGATCATTAAGTCCAAGTACCGTTCCACAATGACTGATGATCATTTGGAAGTGTACTTTAAGCTGTCTCTCAGCACTATCCATTACTTGCTGATTCCATTCAGCGCAAGTCATCAGAGCTGAGAAATATGCACAAAAAATGTGCATCATTAATTGTGTTGTGTTGTGTAATTTGGGCTTATGCAGTAATGCATGAGCCCATGTTGCTTCGGGAGTATGGGGTTCAGGGGCCTTTGCTGGGGGCTGTCTAGTCCCTGTATGACCGAAGCCAGAGCTTGGTTTGCAGTGCTTGGCAGTAAGTCAGACCTGTTCCAGGTGCATGTTGGTGAGAACCATTGGTTGCCCCCTAACCACCGGTTCTGTTCATAATCCTTATTGACAGAATATCTAGGTGCAGCCAGGAAGCAGAGGGAGTGTGGTTTGGGGACCAAAGGTATTCATCTCTGCTTTTTGCAGATGATGCTGTCCTGTTGGCCTCATCAAGCCTGTACCTTCAGTGTGCACTGGGGGGGGGGTTGTAGCTGAGTACCACGCTAGTGGGATGAGGATCTGCACCTCCAAATCCGAGGCCATGGTTCTCAACAAGGAAAAGGTGACCTTCCCCCTCCAGGTTAGTGGGGAGTCTTTACCCCAAGAGGAGTTTAAGTATCTTGGGGTCTTGTTCATGAATGAGGGAAGGACGGAACATGAGATTGACAGATTGGTGCTGCTTCTGCAGTGATTTGGTCATTGTATAGGTCTGTTGTGGTGAAGAAGGAGCTGAGTCATAAGACAAAACTCTCGATTTACCAGTCAATATACTTTCCTACTCTCATCTATGATCATGAGCTTTGGGTCATGACCGAAAGGACAAGATCTCAGATACAAGCGGTTTAAATGAGTTTTCTCCGTATAGTGGATGGGCGCACCCTTAGACCCTTAGGTCCTCCTCCCTGAGGACCTCAGTCACCAGGGAGGAGCTCGAAGTAGAGCCAGTACTCCTCCACATCAAGCAGAATCAGCTGAGGAGGTGCGTGCATGTTTTGGATGCCTCCTGGACGACTCCTAGGGAGGTGTTCAGGGCATGTTCAGGGAAAAACTGTGAGCACCAATGCTCTATAAGACCTTGAATATCATTTTTATGGTTACCCTTACACTTTCACCCTTCACATAAACTACAGTCAAAAAACAGACTCCATTTAATGAAGAATAAAAATACAGTATAGCTTCACCTGCAATGCAGGGGCTGCAGCCAGCTCTACCAGCAGGGTAACAATGAAGAAACCTCTGGCACTATCTCCACCTGGGAACTTAAACAACAATTCCAAGTTCCTGCATGACACAAGTAAATCAGTCACTATATATAAGATCATTCTTATTGTTATAAATTTTATTTTACACAGTCAATTGATCAGAATTTAAGTTGAAATGTCCTTACTCTATAGTTAGAGGCCTGGAGCAGCATATATAGATTTATATGTGGGGAAAAAAGAAAGCATTGAATTAGACTTGCAAGTAATTTGAGAGGGTCAAACAGACCACATGCTGAAGATAACTACCCTTACCCCTCTGGATTCTTCTTTCTCCAGTTTGTCAGAACTGCATCTGCATGGGTAAGGATTGGTGGAAGTCCTAAGCGCTGAGATACCTCCCAGAAGGGGATGGACAGGTTACATGGCAGCATCTGAGAGCAAGATTACTTAGGATAGAAAGTCATGCATATACATTTAATGTAAGGGTTCTCTACAGAATTGACCGAATTGGGATCCCACAAAATGAATTTATTAACTTCTGACTTTAATTCAGACTTCTTATTGGTTTGCTACTTCTGAAACAAACAGAAAACAATCAAACTTCTGCACTTAACATGGAAATTCTAGCTTTATTTTCAAATCTAATAAACTTTTTGTTCATGTGGTCTTCCTTCAGGGAATTAAGTATGACAATATTTAAAGAGAGACAAACAGAAGAAACCTCGATTGGATTATCCTCTCCCTCCTGCCAGACGTAGCCTGCAGTCATGATGCAGAGAGCCAGGTGAGCCAGCCGTAACTCATGGTGGTTCTTCAGAAACCTGCTGCTCAGCAGCGGCATCTGAACAAATGGAATATTAACATTAACCAAATGCTGCAAAAACATGTTGAATTGAGTATTGACTTGACTCACCTTGTTGACATGTGAACGCAACTCATGAGAGTCTATAAGCTCTGGAAAGCGTAGGGCAATGTCCATCCATGGCTGGTAATAAGCTGGAAGCTTGTCCTTTGGAATTCAAAGCAGGGTCCATAGAGACAGTTCATCACATATCAAATCTAAGTAGAGCATTGTTGTTGTGTCAAAGGAGCCTACATTTGAGGTAAAACAGGTATAGGATCAGCTCCACTGACCTCTCTCCAGTTCTCTATTTCTTTAATCTTATTGGTCATTCATAACAGACCTGGGAGTTTAGGGGCTCTGTACAACATTTCTAACTGTTCCTAGGACTGCGTTCTGGAATCAAATAGACCCGCACTTCCAGTTTGAGGGATCTCTGCTCCCTGTTCACCAACTACAACAGGGACCAGATCAACTTTAACCTTCCACATCTCTTCTGGCTGCTCTTTCAACCCTTGGGGCTTCTCAACCTCTTTGTGTTTTCATTTCTTGTACTTGTACTTCTGTTCACTGAAAACAAATTTGAATCAAAACTAATGGAAAAACGGGCGGCACGGTGGCGCAGTGGGTAGCGCTGTCGCCTCACACGGCGGACCCGGGTTCGAGTCCCGCTCTGTGCGGAGTTCGCATGCTCTCCCCGTGTCTGCGTGGGTTCCCTCCAGGTTCTCCGGCTTCCTCCCACCTCCAAAAGCATGCATTGATTGGCCGGTCCCAAATTGACCGTAGGAGTGAATGTGTGTGTGAGTGGTTGTTTGTCTCTGTGTGACTCCGCGGTACACTGGCGTCGTGCCCGGAGTGCCCCCCGCCTCACGCCCTGAGACTGCCGGGATAGGCACCGGCTCCCCCGCGACCCGCGTCAGCGGATTAAGCAAGTTAAGATAATGACTGACTGACTGACTGACTAATGGAAAAACGGGAAATTATTGGATTCATTAGAATTAATTCCAAGGCTATTTGCCCAAATTAGTAATTTATCAGCTTTTACTAGTACATGTCGGGGAGGCAGTAGCTTAGTCCAGTAAGTCTTGGCCTGGGGACCACAGGGTCACAGGCCCAAGACCCGTGTGGGCCAAAACATTTGGAGTGTGAACTGGCAGTGGGAGGTGCCAGTGTACCTCCTGAGCACTGCTGAGGTGCCCTTGAGCAAAGCGCTGTCCCCTTACAAGCTGCACATGGTACGCCCCACGTGACAGCCGCCCGCCACTCTACCTCCCATTATCTGCACTCCTGTGTGTGTATACGGGCCTGGACAATATATGTACTTGTGTGAATATTCATTTATTTATTGTCAATGCCTGCTTCTTGTGCTGTCACAGGTCACTGGGTGCTGTAGCCTATCCCAGCAGACTGGGGTTGTGAGGCAGGGCACACTCTGGGCGCAATGCCAGTGTACGCCGTAGCAACATATAGACCAGTGGTTCTTAACCAGGGTTTGATCGAACCCTAGGGGTTCGTGGGAGACAGAGGTCAAGACAAAACACCCAAGACGACGTGTCGTGTGTTTCAATAACAACAACAGAAGTTACACTGATTTACAGGTAGGTAATTTCATGTGAGTTCATGCACTGTCTTGGTTTTGTTCTTCAGAAAAGATGACATTAATGCACAATTCATTAAAAGCACTAGTAAAACATATACTTATGTCTTAAACTGGAAAAAAAAAATTTTTTTTTACTAAAGAAGGGTTCGGTGAGTGAGCATATGAAACTGGCAGGGTTCAGTACCTCCAACAAGGTTAAGAACCACTGATATAGACAGACAACTACACACACATACTCACACATAAGCGCAATTTGAGACCGAAAAATTTCGCCTGACGTGAATGTTTTTGGGGTCGGAGGAAGTCAGTGAACCCAGAGAGAACCCACGCTGAAACAGGGAGAACATGCAAACTCTGCACAGAGCGAGACTCAAACCAGAAACTGCCTTATAATACAAAACGTATGTTAGACTTGGCAGTTGAAAGGTATATTTGTAAAACTCAATCGTTGATTACACAAAGCAGAGACTAACAATGCCAAAGGTCAAACTTCCCGTCATTCTTTCTGAACAGATACCATTTCCCACCTACCAGAGGATCAGGGAGGATGAAACCAAACTGTTCCGAGACATGGTAGGGGTCCAGAGAGAAAATCAATTTGGAGTCTGATTCAGGACCAGCCATGGAAATCACGATGCAAATCCCAAGACAATAACGATCCTCTGAGTGCCTGAATGGTTAAAGAGTTCTAAATACCTCTGTACTCCAGTACAGAGGTCACTTGAATGCTGTTAGCAAGAGTGACAGCAGTTTATAGAATCTCATGTTGCATAATTTCATACCAAATCTCCCCAGCCACCCTTTGTGAATCAGTAATCAGAAATTAGTCTTTGCATTTGGATATGTAGTCTTGCACTTTCTCTTTGTAAACTGTACAAGTTAATGTCTCCTGTTCAATACTTCTGTCTCCTGAACATGGGTGTCAAACATATGGCACACCAGCCTGCCAGGGAGTCCAGTCCTGCCCCAGACTTTTATAATTTACTTATTCTTTGTTGTAATACAAACAAAGAAAGTGGATTTATTGTTTATTGAGTTTATTAGTTTGACCCCACTGAGTTCTGATTAAGCTTCATGCGGCCCCCAGACCAAATGAGTTTGACAGCCCTGCAAGGAGCATGCTGTTCCTGAGCTCTGTATTAGTTAATTATTTACCTTTTTACAACTTTCACAAAATCTACAACTTGGTACACCATCCTTTGTGATCCTGATTATTCATCCAAGTCATAACATTGTTCTTCCATCACATTTGTTTAAAGTGTCAGCTAAAAACACAGCCACCTAATCATGGCTATCTTCTACTCACTTTTCCTCTTTAGAGGGGTCCTATTTAAAAAAAAACCCACATTTTTCTGGTCTCTACGTGAAAATAGTGGTCCTCTCTAACCCTACCAACTCTTAGAATATGGAAAAAAAAAAGGGTTCTGCATCGAATATTTCAGCATGTTGAAGTGTTGTTAAATGTTATTATACTGCTATGTTTGCAATGTGTTGATAAAGAAAGAAACCTGACTGAATTTAATCAGCCAAAAGAAGATTGGAATGGTGTTGCCACTGAGCTAGTATGGGTATGGTAGGATAAATAAATATACAGCTAGCATAGGAAATCTTCACAGGTAGGATTTTGATGAACAAACTCATGTTTGTCGTCCATGGTGTTTGCTTGGGACAGTAAAAGGGGGCTACAGTATGATTTGTTTTTGGAGTGTTGTAATGTAATGTCCTGCCACCAGGTGGACTCTGGGAATTTGTAGACCTCCTCGCACTTCTTCCTTGTATAATTTGTACCAATTAAAGTGTCCTGTTAGAGGAACATGTTGTTCCTGAGCTCTGGTCAACTCCTGTTGAGACTTACAGTACTGCTGACAGATACAAACAAAGAACAAGTTCTATGAATTCAAAAATAAAGTTTTAATAGATTACATTTACATTCAATTTTGTGTAATCGTATTGACACCAAATTCATAATTAAAAGTGTCTAATTTCCACATATGTGTTAGCTACATTCAACCACATCCCATTGAGATATGCTGATGACAGATCAAACAATTAAAAAATAAGTTCTCTAAACTCCAACACAATATTAAAAGGCATTTCAATGATAGTATTGAAATGCCATCGATTCATCCCACATATTGACACCAACATGTCTCTCTAATATATATTTTAACAAATAATGTTAATATTTCTACCTTAATTCATTTTTTCACTTGTTATAGTCAGTGCGGTTTGTTTTGTTTCATCGCGAACCGTCTTCAGGAAGGTCATGAAGTTCTGGCCGGAGCCCAACCCTTTCGGTTTCAGGGATGTTTTGGAAATTAACTGCCCCTTGTTATGGGCAGGAGTTCGTTTAGCATGAGAAGCAGGTATAATGACAAAGCGACTGGCTATGTTAATATGCTGGTTTCAAAATGTTAACAGCTTTGTGACACACTGAGTAAAGGCCTGGTTTAGATCCTCGTTGGCCTGCTGCTGGACAAATGTCTTCAGGGAGGGTTGCAGGGAGATGTCTTCAATAAGTTTCCTGTGTGGTGGTAGCATGTAGCTCCTCATTCTGTTTAGAAAAGCACCTAGGTAAGGACAGTGTTGTCACAGTTGAGTCCTCTTTATTCACCTCTATCACTATTGGAAGCGCTCAACTTTTTCGTAAAAAAAAATAAAATTCTGTCATCTCACCACCATGTCCTTCATGTTTGACTCCCAGAAGTTCATCAAAGCAGTGCAGTAAACTGCCCTCTGCTGCACTCGCACCTGAATAGTGCATTGGTTCTGTCTGGACACCTTCATAAATAAGACCGTTTGGCATACAAGGGTTGTCCCTCCACCTGTTCGTGGACACAAGCATAAACTTTTCAAGATCAGGCTTCATTTTACAAATGAATGAAGTCCAATAATATGAAGACAATCCTCTACCCAGACAGGACGACCCTCAAAGTTCCATAGAAGACTGAGGGTTCCACGTGCACTGGAGAAAAAAACACATTAAAAAAACAACTTTCTGGTGAGGAAATACTTACACTAACAGAACATGTCAGAGTGATTACTATGCATTAGATTGAGTCTATCTGTCATGTCCTGGATTGACTGGCTGATGACTTCCAGTCCTCTGATCACAGCCTCAGTGTCTCCAGACCTGACACCATTGATCACAGTATGAATGTTCTGTAACACAGGTCCAGTGTAAGTGGGTTTCCTGTAATATCCTGCATTTATTTATTTATTTATTTGTGATTTTCACAGATTCATCCATCAAGTGAACTACAATCACAATCAGGGTGAAAATACAGTATAGCTTTACCTGCAATGCAGGGGCTGCAACCAGCTCTACCAGCAGGGAAACAGTGAAGAAACCTCTGGCGCTGTCTCCACCTGGGAACTTAAACAACTGCTCCAAGTTCCTACATGATGGAAAAAAACACACATAGTTGTCTCATATCATATCATTATTATTGTTATATTTCATTTTAGACAGTCCATTGATCATAATTCAGTTGAAGTGTCCTTACTCTATGGTCAGAGGCCTGGAGCACGATATGAAAATTTAAATGTGGGGAAAAAGAGAACAATGACTTAAAACTTTTAGAGGGTCAAACAAACAACATACTGAAGAATAACTAGCCTTACCCTTCTGGATTCTTCTTTCTTCCAGTTTGTTAGAACTGCATCTGCATAAGTAATGATTGGTGGAAGTCCTAAGCGCTGAGATACCTCCCAGAGGGGGATGGCCAGGTTACATGGCAGCATCTGAGAGCAAGATTATTTATGATATAAAGTCCATCCATCTATCCATCCATCATTTTCTTGTAGATGAGATGACTGTAATCATCTCATCAACAGCCGGTTTTCCACTTGTTGCTGGAGCCGATCTCAGCTGACTACGGGTGAGAGGGTTCATTCTGGACAGTTCGCCAGCGCATAAAGTCATGTATATAGCGGATATATGCAGATACATTTAATGTGAAGTAACTACAGAATTGACAGAATTGGGATCATAATAAAAATAGCTTTTTTTACTTCTTACTTTCAAGTCCAACTTCTGAACTAAAGGTGGAAATTCTAACTTTATTTTCAAGTCTAATAAACTTTTTGTTCATGTGTTCCTAACCCTCTTCCTTCAAGGAATTAAGTACGACAAACGTTCCAAGATAGAGAGACAAAGAAACCTCGACTGCATTGTCCTCTCCCTCCTGCCAAACGTAGCCTGCAGTCATGCTGCAGAGAGCCAGGTGAGCCAGCTGTAACTCATGGTGGTTCTTCAGAAACCTGCTGCTCAGCAGCGGCATCTGAACAAACGGAATATTAACATTAACCAAATACTGCAATAACATGGTGAACTGTGTATTGACTTGACTCACCTTGTTGACATGTGAACGCAAGTCATGAGAGTCTATAAGCTCTGGGAAGCGTAGGGCAATGTCCATCCATGGCTGGTAATAAGCTGGAAGCTTGTCCTTAGAAAACCGAAGCAAAGCGTACATCATAGCATTGAAGCCCCAATCAGAAAATGTAGATGAACGGAGAGGTCTCGTTTCTACTTCCGGCACATGACACCACTTTTAGATTAAGCCAGAGCTAAACTAAAAAAGGGAATTAGGTTGAGAAACACTTCAACTCCAACCCTGGTCGTATGGGGTAGAGCAGCCAGGCCATCATGGATTATAATTCCATCAGTAAGTCCCCCCCAGCCACTGAGCACTATGTTTTAGGCCAAACAGGTCCAGGAATAGCTTCCTCATAGCTGCTAGGCAGGAGTCCTAGAGGAAGACCAAAGAGGAGGTTTATGGATGTAGTGAAAGAGGACATGACGGTAGTTGGTGTGAGAGAAGAGGATGCAGAAGACAGGGTTAGATGGAACTGATTCGCTGTGGCGACCCCTGAAGGGAAAAGCCGAAAGTAGAAGAAGATATAGTTTGCAACGCAATGATTGGCGTCTCATCCAGGATTTACCCCGCCCGGAGCCTGGAGCCAGCTGGGATAGGCTCCAGCAGAACTTCTTGTTGTTGTCACATCTTGAAGATGAATGAATGATTTATTTAATATTGATTCGAGTTACCATTTTCATATGTGAGACTAACAATTATTTGAAGTCACATTTCAAGAACTTTTCAGAAACTGTCTATCCCTTGCAATAAGATTTATTTACAGCTGCTTGTGCGTAAGATAAAGTTGGAAAATTTTTAAATAGAGAAAAGAAATATTTTTGGGGACTCGACCCTGAATCAGAACACACAGTCACATATAGTCACTGACATGAGATGATGTGGTTCTGAGAGAAACATAATGTGTGCTTTACCCCTAAAGAAGATGTCAAACTGCCCATTTTCCACCTACCAGAGGATCAGGCAGGATAAAGCCAAACTCCTCCGAGACATGGTAGGGGTCCAGAGAAAAAAAGCATCTGGAGTCTGATTCAAGAGCAGCCATGGAAATTACAGTACGAATCCACAGACGATGATAACAATCCTGAATGGTTGAAGAGATGTAAATATCTCCGCATGCCACAGTGGTCAGTGGAAGAATATTATCAAGAGTGACAGCAGTTTATAGCATCTGCTGTTGCACAATTCTATATCAGATGTCCCCAGCCACACTTTGTGAATCAGTAATCAGTATTTATCAGGTCAGTACTTCCACCATCAAAAGCATATTTGTTCATCTCCTGTTGATACATACTACTGTCAGATCAAAACATAAAAGCAAGTTCTATTAATTGAAAAAGTAAACTTTTCATAGAAATTGAAATTAATACACTTACATCCAATTTTGTGTCATCTATACAGTCCAAGTATTGACATCAAATTCATAATTAAATGTCTCTGTAACTTTTATCCACCATGAACATCATCACATCACAGCTACATTAGATGGATCAGCACTGCTCTCATTACAATCAGCCGAATTGCTGACAGTGTGTGAAGGGGGATCCTGTTGACATTCATACTGACGTTCAGTTTTTGGGATTGGGAGTGAAATTTGGACTGTCAGCCTCCCCTGGTGGAATAGACAAAACACTGCAGGAGAAAAGATATTACTGTTATATTATATACACTGGATACACTCAAGAAGATTACATCCAGACCTGTTTAAGTTATGAATGTTTACATAATCAATCTATCTACCTATCGTGATATGCCATTAATGTAACTATCTTGTGATTCATGCATTAATGTCTGTAATTGAATCCTGGTCAATAATAATATTGTAGCCGCTGCAAAACTGAGGACTCAGAATAGAGTCTGGGAACATTAAATGACTACATTGGGAGACTTGTCTAAACTCACCAACAGGCTATAGATATTGAAAATTGACAGAAATGACGGTCCAATAATGGTCAGAAACAATGATCTTCCCCCAAGACTAAAAATATTATCAAAAGAGAATAAAATCAACAACATAAACACCAGACAGTTCCACTGTCACCGGCCCCGCAGCACTCATGCAAAGGAAAGAACAATTAAAAACATGTTAAAAGTTAACAGGACTGCTGCCACAGTCCAGTATAATGTCTTGGGGGGAAAAGTAAATACAAGCCTTGAATAAATACAAGGACTAAAAAAGGGTACAATGACCTAACAAACATAATGGAATAAAATAAAACAATGAAAACAAAACAATGAACCAAAACTATGAAAATAAAACAGCAGTCTGTCCATAATGAAAGAAGACAGGTTAAATAAATACTTCTGCCAGATTAACTAATTTGTACACATAAGGAAATTGGTCTTTTACCTCCGACGGACTAACTCTTTCCAGGAATCCACCTCTGTGAGCAGAAGAGAAGCCACTGAATAAAACCTAACGTGTGCCAAATAAATCTAAAGAAAAAAAAACATACAAAGCTCATTAACATTAAAAAAAGAAGACAATTTACAGCAGCATATGCAGCAATCAGCTCCTGAGCCTAGTGATGTCCGCTTTGTTTCGGCGCTCCGATATAAGCCCTGGACTCCGGAGCTTGCTTCAAACATGGAAAAACCACGCGTGACTGATGACGTTTGGCACACAAGTGCGCCGAGACACTGGTGCTCCATTCACCAGGCGAGACACTGGCGCTCCATTCACCAGGCGAGACACTGGCGCTCCATTCACCAGGCGAGACACTGGTGCTCCATTCACCAGGCGAGACACTGGCGCTCCATTCACTAGGCGAGACACTGGCGCTCCATTCACCAGGCGAGACACTGGCGCTCCATTCACAAGGCGAGACACTGGCGCTCCAATCACCAGGCGAGACACTGGTGCTACATTCTCCAGGCGAGACACTGGCGCTCCATTCACCAGGCGAGACACTGGCGCTCCATTCACCAGGCGAGACACTGGTGCTCCATTCACCAGGCGAGACACTGGCGCTCCATTCACCAGGTGAGACACTGGCGCTCCATTCACCAGGTGAGACACTGGCGCTCCATTCACCAGGTGAACCAGTTTAGTTGTCCGGATCAATGGGTGATCAGAAACACCGACGAGTCCCAGATGTGTTAGAATGGATGAAACAGAGTGGTGCACTGCCAATCGTGTCAATATCCCTTGGATTGATCACATTAGCCTTCCGATTGCTGACAGATAGTTTACGTCATAATTTCTTTACAATGGATCAACCAGAAAGAGATCCCAAGTCTGGGAACATTTTGAACTGGTGCCGCTGAACAAAAGATTTTAATTTCTAAGGAACTTATTTTCAGGCTCTGTTGCTCACAAAGTAGGAAATAATAAATCACACACACACACGTCATTTTAATCTGCAGGTGTAGTGTCTGCTTTGTTCCAGCACCTGACGTACAGTAACAACACGTCATCAATGATGAGGCGTTACCGATCCAGACGTGAGAATGAAGCCAGTGGTGCTGTTATGACGTCTCAGGATTCAGACTTTTATCTCACAACATAGACCTTTTGTTTTTTCCAGTGACAGTAATCACCCTATGTGACTCACTCACACGAACGATATGTATATATTTATATTAAATATACATGTGTGAACATGTAATCTATGTCTCTTATTGCTTTATTGAACCCTGCAAGGACCAACGATCATAAAACAATTTCCTTTAATATATGGCTACAATATAGTAAGCAAGGATTAACACATTGAATTTGATTATATTCAGTTTTATTCAGAAAAAAATACAGGAAATACAACCGTTGATAACCGTTGTGGTGGTTTTACCAGGGAGAATGAAGAGAAGGAGGTTTGTCAGTCAGTCAGTCATTATCGTAACCCGCTTAATCCGCTGACTCGGGTCGCGGGGGAGCCGGTGCGTATCCCGGCAGTCTCAGGGCGTGAGGCGGGGGACACTCCGGGCACGACGCCAGTGTACCGCGGAGCCACACAGAGACAAACAACCACTCACACACACACTCACAACAGTGTTAGACTGTTGTACAGGTCATCTTCTGATATCTGAGTTGAAGGCTCTTCATATATGATGCTGGATCACATACATTGAATATAGTGTATGCATATTTGTTGCCATGTGACTTGAATTTGAACAGTCATACTGGAATCCATGTTGTGCTGGTGCCCATTTTTAAGAACAAGGGAGATGTGCAGAGTTGTGGCAACTACAGAGGAATAAAGCTGATGAGTCATGGGAAAGAGTAGACTAAGGGCAGAACATAAATGTTCTGCCCTTAGTCTACTTTATGAACACTTTATGAACATTTAGTCACATTTATGAACATTTATGAGCAGCAGTATGGGTTCTTGCCAAAAAAGAGCACTACAGATGCAGTATTTGCTTTGAGGATGTTGGTAGAGAAGTACAGAGAAGGCCAGAGGGAGCTGCATTGTGTTTTTGTAGATCTGGAGAAAGCGTATGACAGGGTGCCCAGAGTGGAACTGTGGTATTGTATGAGGAAGTCTGGAGTGTCAGAGAAGTATGTTAGAGCGGTGCAGGACATGTATGAGGACTGTAAGACAGTGGTGAGGTGTGCTGTAGGTGTGACAGAGGAGTTCAAGGTGGAGGTGGGACTGCATCAGGGATCAGCTCTGAGCCCCTTCTATGGTGATGGACAGGCTGACAGACGAGGTTAGACAGGAATCTCCATGGACTATGATGTTTGCAGATGACATTGTGATCTGCAGTGAGAGCAGGGAACAGGTGGAGGAGAAGCTAGAGAGGTGGAGGTTTGTCCTGGAAAGGAGAGGAATGAAGGTTAGCCACAGTAAGACAGAGTACATGTGTGTGAATGAGAGGGACCCAAGTGGAAGAGTGAGGTTACAGGGAGAAGAGATCAAGAAGGTGGAGGATTTTAAGTACTTAGGGTCAACAGTCCAGAGAAATGGAGAGTGTGGAAAAGAGGTGAAGAAGTGTGTACAGTCAGGATGGAATGGGTGGAGAAAAGTGTCAGGTGTGATGTGTGATAGAAGAGTTTCAGATAAAATGAAAGGAAAGGTGTACAAAACTGTGGTGAGACCAGCGATGTTGTTTGGTCTAGAGACAGTGTCACTGAGGAAAAGACAGGAAACAGCTGGAGGTAGCAGAGATGAAGATGCTGAGGTTCTCTTTGGGAGTGACCAGGAAGGATAGGATCAGGAATGAGTACATCAGAGGGACAGCACATGTTAGAGGTTTTGGAGATAAAGTCAGAGAGGCCAGACTGAGATGGTTTGGACATGTCCAGAGGAGAGATAGTGAATATATTGGTAGAAGGATGCTGAGTTTTGAACTGCCAGGCAGGAGGCCTAGAGGAAGACCAAAGAGGAGGTTTATGGATGTAGTGAAAGAGGACATGAAGGTAGTTGGTGTGAGAGAAGAGGATGCAGAAGACAGGGTTAGATGGAGGTAATTGATTCGCTGTGGCGAATCAATTACCTCCTGAAGGGTAAAGCCGAAATGGAAAAGAAGAAGAAGATACTGGAATTCATATTCTTTTTCTATATTCACCAGTGACACGAATGACTCCTGGGGGGGAAAAACAAATTACGCGCACCCGAATCCCTCCGGAGGACAGATTCGTTCACATTAGAGATAGATATAAATTCAGTGATCAAGTCTTAGAGAGAGAGAAATCTGGGTTGTGTCATTTTCAGTTGCAGTGTGAACGCAATCTATGAGCACACACACACACACACACACACACACACACACACACACACACACACACACACACACACACACACACACGCGTACCCACGCACGCACAAACGACTCCCTGCTGAGTCGCACCTGCAGGCGACCATGTTTGCCCTCCACGGAGAGACAGCTATCAATTACGCTTAAGGAAACACGCTGAATCCCGTAGTGTACATTTTTAGTCGACCCAGCCTGGATCCACGCGTGGCGTGTAACTGTCTCCACCACCATGCGCACAACTTAAACACAGTATAAACCATGTGAAGCGCAATCCAGATTGGTTTAATGGGTTCATTCCTGTGCTGGACTTGACCTGTGCTGCTTAGGAGCTGCCGAATAAGAATTACACGACTTTAAAGTGGATCAGCGCTCTGTAATGAACGGCTTTTTTGGTCTGTGCGCCTGCCTATTATTAGCTACGGAGGCCTGGCGGTGAGTGGAGGTGGTTCCATGACGGTCAGAGCTGCTGCTCTGCGACGCGCCGACGAGCTCCGGGTCAGCGTCGGTTATTTTTGGAAAAGCGATCGGACTTATCGCGCTGATCCAGTGGACCTTGCCCGAAACGTGTATTTCCGAGCCTCGTTCACCGCGCCTCGAAGATGAAGTTCAAGTCGAGCTGCCGTCAGGTGCCAGCCGCATCCGATGGAGCCCTGCTTCCCGACGCGTTCATCGACCAGCCCCATGCAGCACTTCCTTATGTTGCGGTAAGAGGGACATATCCAGCGAGGAAATATAGGGCTGGTTTTTATTTACCTAGTCGGTGTTTTTTTTTGTTTTTGTTTTATTTTGTTATATCTTTGCAATGAGCCGGATAAACAAGCTCAAGAATCAGTGACGGGGTGTTACATAACGCGTAATGCAGCAGAGCCTGGTGTTTTGGTATTGGAGGAACAATTCGGTCCTACCGGGAGGACATGCATAATTTTATCATCTTTATGGTGGATGGAGCTGCAGGCTTGTCTGCCGGTGATACGGTCTCAAGTCGCGTTATAACGCATTATAATAAATTAGTTGGAGAGTTGCGCAGTGCCGACTGGAAAATGGAAAGGCATATAAATGAGCAATAATAGAGGCGGCGGGTCTTTACATCGTCAGGCCTCATCTAAGGTCACGCTGTTCATCATAAATATAGGAGCGCCTATGGGGATGTAGATTGAGCGCTCAATGAAAGGCTGTATTTATGAATGACTGGAAGAAAAACAATCATAGTAACCCTCAGTAGTAATCCCTGCGTGTGTGTAGATAATTAAAAAAAAAAAAAAAGAAAAAAGAAAAAAGGAGCTACTTGGAAGGGTCAGTTATTTTTCTTCCAGAAAGTATCTGGAGTCCTGGCAGGAAGCACCAGAAGCATCTGACCTCATTCATGAGAAGATAGCTCCAATCTGAGAATCCAGATGAAAATGAGTCTTCTGTGATTTCCAAAGCAGCAACAATGACTGTTTATGGACCAAAATCCTGATGAGGGTCAGTTTTTTCAGCATGTAGAGGCTGTAGATTGATTAATGGCATTGATAACTGCTGCTGTTATTTACATATACATACAGTATACAGTATATATATTTATAGATTTTTTTTGTTTAAAAGCACAAATGTATTAGAAGCTGGTTGTTTGGCTCCGTCCGTGAAAAGCAGAGACATGGGATACAGTTCCCTTGGAAACCAGTCCAGCTCCTTTCTTCAGCAGCCACCATTTTAAAAGACAGAAATAGTCTATTTACCTCTCTCTCTCTCTCTCTCTCTCTCTCTCTCTCTCTCTCTCTCTCTCTCTCTCTCTCTCTCTCTCTCTCTCTCTCTCTCTCTCTCTCTCTCTCTCTCTCTCTCTCTCTCTCTCTCTCTCTCTCTCTCTCTCTCTCTCTCTCTCTCTCTCTCTTTCTTTATTGCAAATAAATCTATGCATTTCTAGTTCTATACATAAAGAAAATCAAGGACTTGGAATGAACAGGGGTATTCTAGTACCGCTTATGATTTAGGGATGCAAGGATTAAAGATCAGCTCATGGTTGTTAGGATTCTAATGCAACAACCATAAAAATGATGACTTAAGAAATACAGAAGATTCACTAAATCATCCTATATTGACCCTTTCTTTACCTTAAAATCCATAATTGTTTGAAATGTCAAACTGAATGTTTCCCAGTTTTGAAATGGTGCCCGAACAAGGAGCCTCTTTTTAATTCACTTGTCTCTTTAAATTTTCTTTTGCTATTTTAGGGACAAGAATGGACTTGTGAATGGGCACAAGGAAGTCATGGGACCATTCATTGATAGCTCTGCAGGGAGAACAAGCAGTGCAGAAACAGAGTCGTCACAGTGTCTAATAACCCTATTGATTTATGTTCCTGTACTGTTAGGGGCAGCAGTTTAGGATTTCAAGCGCTGACGCAGCGTTCTGTCGTTCTTTATCCTTCGACAGGTCCCACTTGACAGATTCTGATATGGACTATGAGAGGCCAAACGTTGAAACTATCAAGTGTGTGGTAGTGGGAGACAATGCCGTCGGAAAGACCCGCCTCATCTGCGCCCGGGCCTGCAACGCCACACTGACTCAGTACCAGTTACTTGCTACACATGTGCCCACAGTCTGGGCAATTGACCAATACAGAGTATGCCAGGAGGTGAGTTTACACACTTGTCATGTTTTAAGATCGTCTACACCTTTTTGAGAAGTGATGATGTCACTGGGTTACGTCTTTAGGTCCATATAGCTGTAAATATTGATTAATATTCCTGAATTTGCCATCTGTTGTTAGGTTTTAGAGCGCTCCAGAGATGTTGTGGATGACGTCAGTGTGTCCCTTCGCCTCTGGGATACTTTCGGAGACCATCACAAAGACCGCCGCTTTGCATATGGCAGGTTAGATATTGTAAAATATCTTTCTTTCCTGATCCACCAGCATTTTGCTCACGAGGTTCTAGTGTTAAGAGAATTTTTACTTGTGTCTTCAGGTCTGACGTGGTGGTGCTTTGCTTCTCCATCGCCAACCCCAACTCCCTATACCACGTGAAGACCATGTGGTACCCTGAGATCAAGCACTTCTGTCCACGTGCTCCTGTCATCTTGGTGGGCTGTCAGCTGGACCTGCGTTACGCAGACCTGGAGGCAGTGAACAGGGCGCGCAGGCCTTTAGCTAGGTAGTAAGACTTTTTTTTAGCAATGAATCGATATTTTGATTTATTGCTTTTTAATGTCTTCTGTTTTCCTTTTTTTCAGACCCATTAAATCCAATGAGATCCTGCCTCCAGAGAGAGGCCGGGAGGTGGCCAAAGAGTTGGGAGTGCCGTATTACGAAACCAGTGTTGTTGCTCAGTTTGGAGTGAAAGACGTCTTTGACAACGCTATCCGAGCGGCGCTCATTTCACGCCGCCACTTGCAGTTTTGGAAATCTCACCTCAGAAATGTGCAGCGGCCTCTCCTTCAGGCGCCCTTCCTCCCACCGAAACCTCCCCCACCCATAATCACTGTGCCTCCTCCCCCAACCACCACAGAAGAGCATCCAATCGGCCTCCTGGAGGACCCGCACTGTGCTGACGTCATCCTGGTTCTGCAAGAGAGACAGAAAATCTTTGCACACAAGATATACTTGGCGACATCCTCTTCAAAGTTCTACGACCTCTTTATCATGGACACACATAATGAGGAGACGGAAAGGCCAGCTCGCGGTCCTCTGTCTGGCCGAGAGCTGCTGATGCGTGCCGCCAGCTTTGACGTTTGCGAGAACAGCGACGATGGAGACAGAGCCAACCTGAGGGCCTGCACCAGTGACGGCACCTTGAAAGACTCTGACGGGTGCAGACGGGGAAGAATGCTCTCCTCCTGGAGTCGAGCTTTCGTCAGCATTCAGGAGGAGCTGGTAGACGACCCTGTAACATACAGTCCCAGGCTCATGACTGTTGTGCACATGGACCAGTCCATGCAGCTCGGTCCTTTCCGCGCTGTACTCCGCTACCTGTACACGGGTCAGCTGGATGAGAACGAGAAAGAGCTGATGCACATTGCACACATCGCTGAGCTGCTGGAGGTCTTTGACCTGCGGATGATGGTGGCAAACATACTTAACAATGAAGCCTTCATGAACCAAGAAATCACCAAAGCCTTCCATGTACGGCGCACAAACAGAGTCAAAGAGTGCTTGGCTAAAGGCACCTTTTCTGGTGAGCGGACATGTATGTTTGTTCTTGAGTTCTGTCTTCCCAAACTGCAGATGTCATTGTCAGTGTCTCTTCTCCGTCTGCAGACGTGGTTTTCAAACTGGATGATGGGACGATCATGGCCCACAAGCCTTTACTGATCTCTAGTTGTGACTGGATGGCAGCTATGTTTGGAGGGCCTTTCGTGGAGAGCTGCACCAAAGAGGTGAGTCACCTATATCTCTTGTTTATTATTGGCTCTGCTTTATGACTTCAAGTAATTTATTCTGCGTAGTTCATTTTTTCCAATGGCACTCTTTTTTTCATTGAATTAATACAGCAGCAGCATTAAGATTTGATTTCTTTATACATGTAATTATATTAAGCTTGCTGGTGCCACAATGATCAGTTCATGTACCGACTAAAGTAACACACCAACGGACTTTGCAATCTGTTTGCTATGTGTAATTTAATTAGGGGATTGGGAGTCTGTTATAATCCAGTTGCTCTGGCTACTGTGATCCAAACTCACTGGAGTCTTGATGTACTCTGTCATGTTGATGTTGTTTGATCTTATTTTTAGACGTAATGACCAATTATCAGCTTAAACACCGGGGATGCTTTGTTTTTTCTTTTCTGTAATTGTTGATGCTGCAACCAAAGAAGAGCTGTAACCATCAGTTGGAAAGCAATGATTTTCATTTCATTACACCACAGGGAAATTTACATCTTAAAATCCTTTATCCCCTCCCCCCTTCCTTACTCATGACTGTCATGTGTTCCTGTTTCTAAGGTGCTGTTTCCCAATACAACCCGTAGCTGCATGAGGGCTGTACTGGAGTATCTGTACACCGGGCGCTTCTGTTCTCGGCCCGACCTTGATGCGATGGAGCTCATTGTTCTTGCCAATCGTCTTTGCCTCCCTCACCTGGTTGCACTTACAGGTATCACACTTCATATATTTACTATTGTCGACATTATGATTGTATTACATGAAGCTATTATGTCTGTGTCTATAACGTTTGTGTGTGTTTCAGAGCTCTACACAGTTACAGTATTGACGGAGGCAGCGATGATGGGGGCTGACATTGATGGAGATGTGCTTGTGTACTTGGATATGGCTCAGGTATTGAGACTCATTGTCCATTGCTAAGCAGGAATGGCACTTAAGGCTCTGACATAATGCTGTGCACTGTTAATTCTGTATAATTGGTAAATTTGGCTTTTACCACTGAGGATTCTTCTCAAGGGAAATTGTTCTTGAGGCAGAAATTATCTCTGCATTTCATTGGTGGAGCCAAAGTAGCCCACGGCTTTCATTTTGCATAATGAAGGGAAAGGGGTCTTTTGAGGGCAGTTGTTTAAGTATTGTCTCACCATACAAGCTTAGCACTTTACAGATGTGCTCTTCATTCAGCTGTCTTTTCACCTCGAGTCCATCTCACAAGGCTGGATTAACAGATGGAAAAAACAACAACAACAACACAGGGTGCACATGGGCGTTTTCTTTAAAATGAATTGTTTTGGAAATTCTCACAATTGCAGTGCAACAGTGAAATACGGATTTCAGAGAAAGGTGTTTTAAGTTATATCACAAATTTTTTTAAACTTCTATTAACTGTCACTCTTGCAGTTGCATTATGTTTGGAGCAACCAGAAGAAACATGGCCAGAGTCATATGTAGCTTTTTTGTCAAGCTCAAGTGTACTCTGTCACCATCAGCTGTGCTTTCTTAGTAAACAAACACACACCACTGTGCTAATATTAGATTTACAACAAATTTAAACATGACAATTCAAACCCAGTATACATTATGGTCCTGTGAAATCAATATTAAATTAAACTTTTTGAAAGAGAGCATTAGTTTAAACAACAAGATGGCAGCCTTGGAACACATATCAATATGCAAAACACAAACATGACAAATAAGGATTTTGTATGTCGACAGTTCCACGGTGCCCAGCAGCTTACTGGATGGTGTCTTCACCACATCTGCACCAACTACAACAGTGTCTGCCGCAAGTTTCCACGAGACATGAAGGCCAAGTCCACAGGTAACACATGTCAAATAAAAACAAGTTCAACAGGTTTCCAGGAGAGTTAGCTGATTAAAATTTATCTCAATAAACAGATACGGCTCAGGGTGTCTTTTCCCAAAGATAGTTTTAGCACATCAAAAGCAAAATAACTATTTTATATGATTAAACGATTCCTAAAAATGAATAGTTTTTTACGGACGCTTTATTAATTTGATCATTAATTAAAAATGTAGTGCATAATAGGGATTTGTCTTTTTTTATGTAGTATTGTATTGCTAGCATGTGGCAGCATGGTAGCACATTGGGTAGCGATGTCGCCTAGCAACAAGAATTTTTTAAGTTTGCGTCCTTTCTGTGCAGAGATTGCATGTGCTCCCCGTGTCTGTGTGGGTTCTCTCCGGGGTCTCAGACTTCCTCCCACCTCCAAAAACATGCAGCTTAGGTGAATTGACCAGTTCCCAAATTGTCCGATCATGTTGACACGCAGAAGCATTGTGGGAAGGAAACTAGCATCGACATAACAGTTCCATAGGTTCTTATAACTGTTTGTTTCCTTGTAGAGAACCAAGAGTACTTTGAGAAACACCGCTGGCCGCCTGTGTGGTACCTGAAAGAGGATGACCACTACCAAAGAGCACGCAAAGAGCGCGACAAGGAGGACTACCTGTACCAGAGACGCCAATGTAAACGCAAATGGCTCTTCTGGAACCTTCCTTCCTCCCCCAACTCACACTCTCCCTCCTCTGGGTCATCTGCCGTCATCTGACCGAGTGGTAAGGCCAGATCCACTCTGAGGTGGAGAGAAACACTGCTGGCTAAATACGCTCCAATTATTCAGGCACACCTTTTCTTCTCACAGTTGTTTGTCTTAGCAGCCAAATGGCGTCCCTTCAGGTGTGCAAGGTCAGCTCAATTTGGCAGTTGAAATAAGTTCCTTAAATTTTTAGCTTTGTGTACTCAACCCTCAGTGATGTGCACCTCACTGACAAATGGCACAAATAGCTGGTACAAATAGCAACTCATGCTGATTGTTATATGTAACACCACCTGAGTTTTGCATTTTTAAAAATAGGACTCTGCTGGCACAGAACATTCCACCTTATAATTCATTCTATCATCAGTTAACCTGAACCGATAACTAAGTGCTGCTTATCAGCTGCAACAACCAGCAATTCAACACAGAACTCAGTCTCAGAGATATAACACTTTGCCCTTAAGTGTTTGTACAATCTACCAAACTGTGTACAGTATGATCTCATCAACAGGACTTAACCAGTATAAAGAAAACCAGGCATCACTTACAGAAGTCATTCACTCCAACCATGCTGTTTACGATTATGATTGCATAAATGAAAATAGCGGGTAGTTCTGCTTCTGTTTGTTTTGGTTCAATCTACATTTGAGTATTTGTGTGTACGCCACCAAATGATACAAGTCTGGACATACTAAGCATTTAGTAATGTTCTTGTGGGATTTGTGGGCTATTGTCAAAAAAGGGCTTTAGTTTACATGATTGCATACAGTGACCTGAGACACAATAGATCTCTAATAAAAAAAAATATCTGTCCTTTCTGCATAATGCCAGCAAAAACAAACCAGATTGTTATTATTTTACATCCATAGCTTAATGCCACATGTTTTTCATCAGTCTTAAAATAAATAGTTCCATCGTCTACCACTATCATCCTGGAAAGCGACACACAATGCATCTGGGAGCCAGTGGATAAAATGACCTCCAGCCCTCTTTGACGGTACGTCTGACGCTTCTGTTGTTGGTGGCGATTTGGCCTTCAGTGGTTTGTGTTTGTCAATCATAGGTTGTCCTCTGACTGTTTGCACTTGGATGTGTAAGACTTGTATTGGCAAGAGGCTTCCTCATGTCTGGGTGAAGTCATCTTGAAGCTTCTACACACCTGGAGTGCTTTTTGGACTCTTCACCACAGAGACGCACACAAGAACTTCCCGTAGCAGCATCTTTGTGATTGGCACTAAAGACAGTGTGGTGTCATGACGAGCTGTAAAGAAAGGAACTGGGAAGGACATGGAATATGTGGTTTTTATGTTATTTGTTATTGATATGCTTTTGCGCACCTCATATTACATGTATTTGATCATGTGTAAGATTATCATCTACTGTTGTATTTGATTGTAGGATGGACTTGTCAGCATGGTGCTCAGTGATGGTGGTTAGTGTTGTAAATTGTATAGAATACCAGATGAACTGCAAGTAACTTGCATTACTCCAATGTTCAGTTACCTATTATTGTGCACTGCAGGCAGTATGCAGAACGATGTAGTATTACTGAGTAATACATGTACCGAATATAGACTTGATTTACATGCATTTAATTATTGTGCAGCTACATGTAGAAAATAACTCAATACTCATTGTGCTGACCTCTAGTTACATCTGTCATATACTGTGGAATACATGCAAATTACAGGCAGTTCAAATGAAAAGTTGTCTAATAGTAACATAGGATTACTGTGCAAAGTAAAGTGGACACATGTTACATTATAAAGACATATGGTTCTTTATAAAATGCCATTGTTTCTAAAATTCTGATTGCAGCATTTGCTTTTGCAGCACAGGTAAGAGGACTTTTTCAGTCCTGCATATGACTGCTTATGCTTTTGCTTCCATCTTTGAAGAGACGGATATTTAGAAAGCAACGTATATGTTAGGAAAAGTAAGTAGTGCAGACATATTTAGTGACAAAAACAATTATTTGCTTGTGTTAACAGGGCTCAAGCTAGATGATTATTCATTCCTTAAAGCGTACTATATACTGTAGTAGTGGTGTTGGAGCTCCAAGCAGTAACTTTAAATTATTCCTAATCATTTTAAATTTATGTATTGTTCAGGTAATATTAGAAGTTTGTTTCAAATTGTCTTAAATTCCTGAACATTTTGGGTCAGTGTGGGCAGACATTTGACAAAGAGATGGACCACCATCACTCTAATCTGAATGTTTTAATTTATCACTCATTTGACTAAGAAACAATCTTATATGGTTTATAGTCAGTGGGAAGGTCTATATGGTTGTGATTTGCCTTAGTGGTTTAAATGATCTATCCCATAGACTTGCTTTTCATTAGTACATTTTATTTATCTATGAATATTCTGCTGTATTTTGCATCAACAACACCTCATGCCTTAATGTACAGTGTAGCGTATGGTATCGAATGTAATGTTGTGGTACTGTGGTCACGACTTTGTTTGCTATATGTTTAGTTGCCTTGGTGCTCTTTAGGTTGTGTGTATTTGTAAATGTACATACTTTGTCAGTTGGATGTAACGCAATTGGTGTATGATTCGGGGAGTTTGATGTGCGTGTTTTTGTTCAAGTACTACGTGGGATTTATGTAAACATGAACCTAATTATAGACAATGGAGGCCACATGAGAGTAACATAATTACAAACCATCAATTTGTGACATTATCCATGAATTGAATGCAGGGATTTGTTTCATTATTTAAAAGTTGCTTTATGCTAATGAGTTTTGGGGTCTGTATAATTATAACTGTTTAGACACAGCCATTGGAGGTTAGATTGTAACTCAAATATGTAAATAGTAATTGCAAAATGACTTGCAATTCAAACTTGGCATAACAATTGATACAAGCTGTTGCATAGTTTAACATAGATACTTTTTTGTACTATGCATACTGAAATTTCTGACTTTGAAACTACAAACTTGCACTGCTTTGTAGCACCAGGTTTTATTCAAATTGCATTAGAAAGTCTTGCAACACTGTTAGATAAAGACAACATCAGGTAATAAAAGAAAAATATTAGATCGTAAATTACAAATATGTTATGTGTCCATATGTTTGGGTGCTAATATCACCGCTGCAGAGAAGCACAAACCAAAGGGAGCTTTAGCAGCACCAGGAATATATTATATATGCTGCACAATCACTACTGCATAGTTTAAGAGGCCTTGTTCAGAAATGGTTGAAAATTAAATTTTAAATAAAATGTAAATTAAACAAAAAAAACTTGAATGTTTTCTCAGTGTTCAAAGCCTAGATGACATTTTCCTTCGTCATCAGGTGTTTTTGTTCTCAAGAGCTGTTTCTATTGTTTGAGAGCTGTAAATCTTGAATTCTGTAGCATGTGTTCTTGAACATGTGTAAATAAAATATTTACTAAATAAAAAAAGAGCAACATGTGCCAATTGTGTATCACACCTGTTTGTTTTTGTTGTGTTTTGTTTTAAAGAAATAAAATTTTGTAAGGAAAGTAAAGACATTGCTCTGCACTCTCAACCTAGGATTGGATTATGATAACATGATGGGTAAATTCCAACTAAGAGTCAGTAAATGACCTTATTTTGATTATAAAACAAGCAAAAATTGGAAAAGCTGACTTACATTATGAAGACTAGAATATTTATTAAAAGCTGGGTTGAAAACAAATAAATAAACCCAACTGCTGGATAACTACTGGACCAAACCAGTTTGCATTACTCGTATCTGAAGGTGGATTTTTCTTTTGCAGGTGTTTAATTAATGTTTTTGTTCAAAATTGCTCACTGAAATCACTAAATTAAATGATTTTTTGCCTATTATGTCATTTGCTCTAGTATTTGTTGGTTACTATTGTGTGGGTGGGAATATATTATTTATTCCATATGCAAGGATGAGTTACATCATTGTAAAACAAATAGAGAATCTTCATTCATATGAATATCTACTTTTAAGTACTGTACTGTATATGTTAGGAAACCTGGGGGTGAGCGAGATTCGAACCTTCAATCGCGGCACGGTCTCCGTCCGCGGGGTCGCGTCATCTGCGCCCCGCCCCTTCACAAATGTGACATGAAACAGTTGTGCATCCGGATTGCGCATGCGCAGAAGCAGTGGGGAACCAGGACCAGACGGAGACCAGCGACAAGTGGGCAAGAACTTAGACATGGTAATATTAATCACAAATTAACTGTAGCTACACTATACTACCGTATGCAGTGAGAGCTAACATCTGCCTTAAGATATATTTTTAAATTGAATCTTCTGTGTTGACATGTCAAGTGTGACAGATAAACAAGGTACAAGAAAATAACACTTCACCAAAAGCGAACTTACAACAGATGTCACTAGTCATTTAATATAAGTCAATTTAATGTAGTTATTTTAATATGACTATATGAAAAATAAAGTAATGAACATGTAAAGATAATGACTATCGATCTGGTAGCATGATAAAGCTAAATTAGCTCATAGTATTATTTTTAGCGCACTTAGCAGCTACTCTTTGTAGTGTGTGGTGCCCCCCTGTGGCTAAAGGAGAGTGATGCACTTCACAATACAGTCAGGGTGATATAAAGTTAACAGTAAATTTGGTGAGAGAAATTATTTCAGAGTGGTTTTATAAGTAACTTTGGATTCATATTGGAGGTCTGTTGAAAATATGAGTTCATTAAATATTTAGAGCCACATGTATTTCTGGAGGTAAAATGCTAGACATTTTTTAAAAATCTTTTATAATAGTAAACACTTGTGGATACTAAACTCATTATCACTGTTTGAAAGTTTCTACTCAGACTTTTTTTCCGATTTCTGTATGTTTCATTTACAATTTTTTACTGTTACTTGATGGACAAGTTTCCCTTAACTTGACTTGAAGGTATTTTTGGTTTAGTAGTCAGCCTATAGTACTTCTGAGAAAAACAACAGTGTTTTTTCAACCCAGTCTGAAAACATTTCCTGCGCTGAAGGTATTTCTCTGTCATTCTGCAGGCCATGCTGGCACCGTCCCTGCTGTTATGTGCCAGTGTTTTGGGGTTGTACCATGTCGACACAACATCCAACACTCTGAGCCCTCTGGATTCTAATTTCTGTCAGTAGGTAGCCCATAATACTTAACATAGCTGTGATTGTAGCATTTTCAATGACAGGTACATTTTAGTCAAAATGAGGATGGCACACTTCAGCATGCATACGTCTCAGGGCCAAACAATCCTCCCTACGACTTCCCTGGCCCATGTCCCAAACATTAAAAAGTTTCACGAGAATGGAAGTGTGTTACATATGTGAAAATGCCCTCTCACAATTTTACGTGTTAAGTTGTAGAAAGCACTCCACAACTATTTGTGGAAGTTGGTTCAGTAGTTTTTTCATTAATGAAGGAAAATATTGACCAACGTCCCATCTTGTAATGTTAAAAAACAAATTACACTTTGTATCCTCGTACCAAATGTTGTGGAACTGTTCCTGTTGCAACACACTCATAAATGTCAACACTTATGGACTACCTAGTGAACTTATTTTAAAGTCTCCAAAGAAAAGCTTATTTCAGTCAAGTAACCATGTCACACAAGTCTAGTTCAGACTTATTTGCATGCATTTTTAAGACACCTCCAAAAGGAGTATACATGTTGGTCCTTGTCCATATACTGTACACAGATGCAGTATTTGTTACCTGGCATAATGTAACCGCATCAAAAATGGCTGAACCAAATTCAATGAAATGTCAAGCATGCTTTCTGGGGCCCCTGAAGGTGCACCTCTCATAATTGGTTTCTTCAATTAGCATATATATTAGTATATATATTTGTTTATACATTTTTATGATTTATTGAATTAAAGCTGTTTGATCACGTTAGTCTTTGATAGGGTTTAGTCTACTCACATCAGCTCAAGTGGCTTTTAGTGGGAGCATCTTTACTGTTTCTTACAGATTTGAGGAAAATATTAAGGAGTCTTACAGGAAAGCATTTGATAAGGTTGACATATATGACTCCTACTATCAGACAAAACAAGCAAAAACAAAAATGACATATGAAAAACATAACCCTCTTTGTAAAGGTAATAATAATAAGAAAGAGTATTAAATGAGATTATTTGTCACTCAGTTGTCATTTTTGCTTATTTCTACATTTTTGTCCCTATGCCCTTAATATGGAATGCAACTCAAAACAACAATCTTTTTTTATTGTCTCTGTTTAACAAAGTGACAGACTACAGGTGTCCTATCCAGGACTGAATATTAGCAAGTGCCTTGAAATTCCGAATGATCTGAAACTTAGAGAAAAAATCACCAACACTTGGACAGCCCCACCACGGATTTACTTCCCTGGAGCACAAAAGGTAAGAGAAGTATGTGTGTGTTGATAAGGAGGTGTCAGAATAATGAAATACTGTATTTCTAGTATGGTCTGTACTTGCATTGCATGTGCTATGATTATAATTCCTCTTCTGTTGGTTTTGAAGTTGTATTATTATGGCAAAGTAAATATTTTCTATATGCTTTGCTGATACAGACCCATCTCTTTGTTTCTGTTTAGCCTATTATTGTCTTACAATAAGTTATTATGATATTCTTGTCACAAAGCAGTCTGATTTATGGGTTTTACGTGTGTCTGAGTTGCGCTTATAAAATGAACATGCATTTGCTTATTTTTAACACTAGAGGGCGGTAATAGTTCTGACAAAAAAGTAAGTGGTTTTTCAACAAGAAACATGAAGTTTAACATTTGGAAAGAAAATATTCTGAAAGACATTTTTAATTCTTATGCTCAATATTATTTTGAGTGTATGAAATGATGTGTTGTCTACAGAACTTGCACTAATCACAGTATTCTCTGTCACCACAGGATGGTGGTATTACATTATAATTGCATGCCTTCCAGTGAACTGATGTGTTGAACAAACCTTATGTGTCTACAGTTTCTACTAGTAAAATCTCAGCTAATTTAAAATCTACAGTAGATATTAGTGTAATTGACACTAAATACAGTTACTGATGTTGACTAGTCAAAGCTCTGACATGTCAGTGTCAGACTCAGTTTGGTGTCATTGTCATTATCACATTGACTTTCACCAGACAAAGCTGTGCATGTTTTGGAGAACAAGTGTAAGATCCGGTTTTCGTTCGTGTTGATGCATGATTAGTAAATATATTAATGGAGAAACTCAAACCATGAGCTTTAAAACTGAGAGAAATTACTAATCGTACTTCAATCATTTAAAGATTTCAGCTGTAATTGAAAGTAATGCAAACTGCAGGTTGAAGTTGTTGGGCTGTGTCACATTATTTGATTCATTCACTCTTTCTTTAGTTTGAATGCGATATTAAATATGAAAGAAAAGTGCTGTTGGTAAAAAAAAAAAAGTGAAAAGAATGATATTTACAGTTCTGTTCCCAATTAACTTCTATATCACATGTGTTGAGAAATGGGTCAGTGGCACATGGTAACTATGGCAGATGTAACACACAGGTGATCTGAATGATAATACATGTTTTTTCATGTGTGTTTTTCAGGGAGTCACATTCAGTGTAGTTTTCAAGCTGAGTCACAAATTGAGAGAGATACATTTTCCAGTCGGCAGAACCCCTGATGAATTTGACAATGAAATTACATCAAGCAATCGCAAAATCCTATATCTGTAAATTGAAAACTTAAATTGAACGCCACCTTGGTTTAGGAGGTAATTTATGAATTCCAGAGCTAAGCAGTCTAGCCTGAACATGATCTATTGCCCTTCCATTGCCCAAACTCCTTTTGATCTATGGTCGTATTATCTGTAATACTCTCTGACATGATTCTCTTTTATTGCCAGAATGGGTGTCAGACAGAAAAACAGATTACGTGTTGGATTAAATCAATACAAACTTTATTTATAGGGTTCTGAAATGTAATTCTCCATTTCTCCTGACACTTAAGTAAACACATACTACTGAAGGATCAGATTGTTGCCTGTGTTTCTGTTCTTGGTCTTCTGGTCCACCACGCTTTCTGTCACTGAGCCATGCTGCCAGCACTGCTGCTATTCTCTGCCACTCAGCTCTTGTACCCAGTAGTAGGAACACAGAATAGTGGCTTGCTCATGCTCAAATCCACCCACAGTAACACCCAGTTCATTACTGGTATGGGATGCGTGCCTGCTGAGTAATTGTAATGGAGTGCAATGGGCTGCAGTCCCATCCTCTGGCCAGTAAATAGGTGATCATAACTAAAACAAGTACAAAGGGCCACAAATACTGCAGATTTATGTGTTCAAACTTTATAGTAATGATTCCCACTTGAACTTATGTGTTAGCAAAACTTGGCATGTGTGTTGAACCATTTTTAGAAATTCTAATTACACTGAAAAGCATCTACACTTCGAAGTGACTGGGAGCTGTACTATAGCTGCCATGACTACAGTTAGTCTTATAATGTTATTCAGTGCTTTTAAATACTTAGTTTATGAGTAAAGTAATATCTGATCTTCATAAAAACCTGTCAACTTGAAATGTTGTCATCTTCACTCTGAGCTGAAGGCTATCAGACATTACTATACCTGCTGGAAATATTAAAACACCATTTTTCTGAATCCATAATTGCTCAGCAAAGGGTGAGTATCTTTGTGGAAACTAAAGACAATACTTGAGATGAAATACTTTTAGACTTGCACCAGGTGTTCACAGTGATGCATTTAGGAATCAGAAATATCTGAACAAACACTTCATATGGCTATTTCAAAGGCTGCACAATCCAAATCCTGCTTAGTATTCGACTTTTGAGTGTAACCCCTGTAAATAAATCACCAGCTATAACAGGAGAGCCACTGCAGTGTTGTGAAGACATTAGTCCTGTTTATTGCTAACATTTAATTTACACTAAAGTGTCGTTGAAACACTTCTTATGAACAGGAACAAGGGTTGGGATTGGAATATTTGCACAATAAATATTTTTAGTTAGAAACAAACTCTTAGAATCATAATCTTGTGTTCTGGAAGAGGTCAGGAAGTTTTGCATTGATCATTGTCAAGTTTTTCCTTTTGTCTAAAACCTGTGGAAAAGTTATTTTTGTAATTTCGAATGCATCAAAATGAAGTTCTAATTTAGCAATTGCTTGATTAAGATTCAGTAGTATAGATCATTAGACTTACTGTGTTTCTAGGCTGGAATCAACATATTTTACAATTTATTAACATGTAAAATTATCTTGGTGCATGATATGGTTTCACTACTATTAAGCCATTTTCACCACGAACGTATTCTTTTATTTCTGCTACTCTGATAATTTGATGGCTTGTACTTGAAGGAAATTCACAAATTAATAATAAGTATTACTGTTACTTGACTTTAAAGCTGTTTTTCAATGTATTGGTTCTCAATTATCCCAGAAGTCTTCTGCATAAATTTCCTCAAACATTGGTACAAAATTAATGAAAAAACATTAAGCCACTTCAAGATAAAGAAATAATTTCAGTCTTTCAAAAAATAACCTGCTGAAAGGGCAAAGTTTGGTCTCACAAGCATTCATGAGAACATTCCATTATTTTTCTCAGCAATGATCACTGACATTAATGTGTAATTCAATTATGAGAATGGAGTACATTCAAGTCATGGGAGTTTGGAGTGGGTGTGGTCATATTACCATAGTGGGTGTGGCCTCAACCACACATATGTTTATTTACCCTGATCATGTAATCGGCAACCCAAAGAAACCTGACGCGTAATGTGTTGTCATTTTGTGTTGTTTTTCTTCCTGTTTTAGTTCGCTGCTAACTGCTAACAGATGATTTTTAAGTCGTCTAGTTGTGGGCCGCACACCATCAGAATATTGCCCCCCCCCTCCTGGCTTTCTGCCTTGTTTTTATAGAGACATCTGATTCTGAGTTGTTACTGCCTCCGCCACCATCACAGAGGTGGATCAATGCAGACCTCCCCTTATGCATTCATTGTGTTTATATTGAATGGTGGGGCAGATAAAAGGTCCACAAGTTCTGGCTTCAACAGGCTGTGTTAACGGGACTTTTGTTAGCATCTTATTATCTGGTTAGGTAAAAATGAAGGAATGAACTTTGCTAACACAAATACAATGGTGATAATATACTGTATGTTGGGAACAATTTAAAAGGCTAACCTGCAGTCCATGCTATGGCTCGTGTAAAACCTCGAAGTGCAAGTCTGTGGACAAAACCACACGAAAGAGCACGGAATATTTCAAATTAATCATCAGTTCATGCTTTTCCAGGTCTAATCTAATTGTCATGACAAACAGGACGGGAATTTGGTTCTGGGACAACTGGTTGTACATGAGAACTGTCCATTAAGTGTCAAGTCACCCAAGATACTTATTTAAAATATTTTTTGAGACCTAATTTTTTTTTTCAACTTTAACCAATGTTTGAACATCCCGGTCCACGGGAGCTATCTTTACCTCATAGTTACTAGAGACAATTTTTGGGTTGCTGTTTTCTTTTTTGAGTAAGGACCGTAGCCAGAGGGCACATTCTTAGACATGGGGGATTTCAAAGCCTTGTTTTTGGGTAGACGTTTCTTGCATCTGGTGGATGGAATGAAGGTTTAAACCATTACTGCGATTAGAGCTGCCTCACTATGATCTCTTGAGCTTGCTTACTGCTGCTAATAGCTGTTTCCTCTCTATTTCCCTCTATCTTTTTCTTTTTCGCTTTCTCTCTCTCTGTGAATGATTTTTATGCTTTGCTAAAACATGTGGGGGCGTTGAAGAGAGGATTTAAATGCAACGATCCCCCTCCTCTTTTTTTTTTTTTTTTTTTGGTGAATCTCAGCGTTCTATTCTGCAAGCCTCTGATGACGACAGGGCAGCTTTAAGCCTGGCAGTGCCCACGGCAGGCTGCCGTCTCAGCGCTGCCCACTCTCCACTGTGTTGGCATGCTGGAGAAAGCGAGGGTGGGGTTCCTCTTTAGCAGACCCTGTCATTCCTAGGAAAGCCTACATGTCCACCCATGCAGGATTCATGATAGGTCGTCATCTTAAGGATGTGAGAGCACAAAGATAGGGATTTTATTTTCAGTAAACACTGGTCTTCATTCAGCAGAGAGTCAAGAACGTCCATATAGATGTAGAGACAAGGCATTCCTAGAACCTTTACATAACAGCCAAGGTCAACAAGTGAAACATGTTCTGTAATATCCATCTAATTGCATTTTCAGTGTTGTCAGGTGGGTGTTTTTGGCTCGGCTGGATTAAATCAGAACACTTGGCTGAGATTCAGGGAGTTTATTTCCTTAGCTAATGTTCCCCTTTGTCATTGTAACACCCTGTTAAGCTGACCCGTGTTGCACGTCGTTCAGTCGTTGCCCATCACTGTTTAACATGTGTGATTCACGGAAGCTCCTGAAAATGAAAGAATTACAGCCCTCTGCTACCAGAAGCAGTGGATTGATTATAAATATTCAGGGGAATGAAGAGAGGAAATAAACCTCCTAAGCCACCTTTCCATTCAGGAAAAGAATAATTTGCACCTTGTGGAGTATGTGTGTGTGTGGCATGTAGACTGAATGTATGTTTAGAGGCTGTTGACCTCAACTCATCCATCTTACCCTTAAATGACAAGATCTGCATTGTCTGTCATTTATAAGTGAGATTGCACCTGACACATTTCAGTCTCATAATTTTGTATTTGTAGATACTTTTTTTTTTCTCACATTTTTATCCTGACTTCTTCATCCCTCCTCTCACCTTCTTCACTGTGTTTTTTTTTTTTTTTACTCTGTTGTAGTAGCACGGTATTCCTTCACCATACATTTGGTTTAAGAGCGTAGGAAGCAATACTTTTACTCTGTGGCTGTGAGTAAAATATGATTTCAATTACCATGAAAATCTATTGTATTATCAATGGAAGGATAAGAACAGATTAAGTGAGCTCTGGGATGCTCTTACAGATGACAATGGTCAGATTTCTATGCAAGCTGTGGCATTGGAGAAAATGATAGATTTTCATATTCAAGGGAAAAAAGCTCAGAGGAGAAGAGATTATTCAACATGTAAAGCCAACACAGCGCACCCGCTATGCTTTAGATGGCTTCAATACAGAGGTAGTTATTGTTGATACAGGGGTTAACTTTTTTAATTTACCACAGCTTAGAGATGGGCAGAAAATTTGGGGGTGAAGGATGATGACATGCAGCAAAAGGCCGCAGACTGGTAATCAAAGCTGGGTTGCTGCCAAGGCCTCTGCACACAGGCCACACGTGGAAACAGGTGAGCTAACCGAGTCCTGAAAGGTCAGCCTTTTTTTCATAACAGCAAAAATTATTAAATCAGTAAACCCATTCATACGTGAAAGAAAATGTTAACTCATTAATTTTACTTTAGAATCATAAAAAAATACCCACATGAGACTTCACATGACAATTATGAAGGTCAATCATTAATTAGATCCAAATTTGTGAAAAGCTTCAGTAATTAGGCAACACCAAAAGAAACAAAAACACTAGGTTGCATCCTGTGATTATTATTCAGTATTCACACAGAGACCCTCTGGTTCACATACATTGACTGCAAGATCTGTTCAAACAGACATTCATAATCTGCATGGGAAGTGCATCTGCTGCTGTAGATACTTAGACAAACATACAAGATTAAATTTCTATTTATATGAGGCTCAGAAACCTAACATTTACCTGGGAATCAGTCTAAGATCTGGAGTCGACTCGGTTGAGCCTTGGCACAGGAAGAAACTTGTAGCATTTATTAACTTGTGATTTGTCCGGTGGGGAGATTTCTGCAGTTTTGTGATCCAAAAATATCACCTTGAAAATTTTGTTTGTTTTTATTTCATTTTGACTTTGTGCAGTGATTTTTGTAAAACAAAAAATCTGATGTTGAATCTTTTGTACAAGCTCAGTCGTTTGCGAGAAAGTTCAAAACTGAAGTTAAAACAAAAATTGTAATTTATTTCTGTAAGAATTAAATTTAAAAAAGTTTCAATGGGGACATCTCGGGATCTTATGGACAGGATTATGATGGCACTTATGGTTGAAACTGAGGTAATTGACTTTCGTTTTCTTTGACAGCCTCCTTTCTTTAAATGCTGCTGGAAGTAATCGCAAAGTTAAAAATGATCATGTGAAGTTTACTTAAGACACAGATGCTTGGCTTAGTGGCATTTTGCCCAAAATGTTTTGTGCTTCTCATTTGTGGTCAGGCTCAGGGTTTAGTTACAGTTGTGTCCCAATCCTCTGATTCACCTTCTTTAGGAACAGCTTCAGGGCTGCTCACAATGCTTAACTCTCCATAATGCCACCCCCTTCATCTCCCCAGTGGTCTTATTGTCTTAACTCTGGATGGTGAGACAGTGTTAAGAAAAACAGGTTAATACACATTTGGCACACTGGAATAAAAGTATCTTCTTTAAAGATGCACTCAATTCAAGTTTATGGAGAATGTTTTTCATCAGATGTTTCCTGTTTCTCCCAACTTGTTTAGTTACCTCGTGGGGCTGTTTTTTTTTTACCGTTTTTCTAAAGCTGCATTACCAGTGATTCGTTTTGCTTTTGACATTAAAAGACTGTCGCTAATGGTAGCGGCAATCATGGGTCCATTGATGCATTGATTGATCTGAGAACAGGGGATGATAAAACTGCCTTACTTGTCATTTTCCTGATCCTGTAGTTTGGAAGCAGAGAAAATGTTATGCAAATGATTTGTTAATCCCTTTACATTATTTGTTCCATTTCTTCCTCTCGTTTTCACACTCAATTTCTAGCACAGGCAGCTGACAGGCGGACACCCTCAGATTGCTAATTCTTAAGAATAAAAGTCAGCCATCCATTTTGTATGTAGAAATACACAAGACTAGCTTCAATTAATTAATTTGATTCAAACAATTGAAGTTAAAATGTACAAAGAGATCCTGAAAGATCCTGAAAGCAATTTAGCAACTTTTCTTTAGAGACCTTCAACTCCAGCCTCTTCTGTGTGTCTTTGTGTATGAGCCTTAAGTCTAAGCTGAAAGCCTTATGGCACATGCGACCAATAATTTATTTATTTTTTGTTGTTGTTGTCCCAAAGGTTGGTGTTAAAAATAATAAGAAAGAGGTGGGATGGTCTTAGATTCAAGAAGCTTAAAATGCAAAATCTCAAATAAGCCCAATTTTCCCTGGCCAATCGCATTGCATATTGGTGGGTTTGTGTTGATACTCTCAACTGACTCACATACCGCCCCTCCCCAAATAAAAACACTACAGATTTATGTGGCTTTTCAAAAAAATGTATCTAGACATTTATCCAGCTTAATCTTCTTAACATATTAAAGTGATTTGCTTTACCCTGAAGTGGCTGAAGCTGCGAGCTCACCGCCCCTCATGGCACTAAGACCCGAGAGGCATTGTGGACATCTTTCTGCTCTTGAATAAGAGGGAGGTGGGCAGAAGTCAACCTGCTTCTCAGCCGAGGAGCCGTGGCTGTCCCCGCTGTGCGTCCATTTTATTTTTTTGTTCTGTTATTAGTCCAACTGTTGCACTCAGTCAGTGTTCTTAGGCACGCAGCTCTGCCAGAACTGCCCACACTATGGTGTGGAGGTTTGGAGCTCTCAGCTTTTGAGCTGAACTGAAAGAGCTCTCTCAATAAGTAGGTGTTGGCAGGATGCTTTGTTTCTTTCTCTGAATGTCATGAGAGGTATGGATAATGAGAAAACTAAAGAACAGTGATGGCACCGTTGATCCAGTTGCCAACTTTGTGCCTGACTGCATATCTGGACATTTTCAGATAGAGGATGTGCTTAACCTTTTCTTCAGACGCGACGCAAATTTCAGAATCAGAAGTGACGGTTACAATGTGCTGTTCCTTAAAACACCACTTCGCAGGCTGGGCAGCTAAAAGGTCTTGGTCAAATTCAAGTGTTTTTCATGTCCGTATTTGGCATAATGCTCTATGGATGCGCTTCAGGGTGTTAGGTTTGCCAGGTCACATCATTGGAACTGTAACTTCAAACTAAGAGATATTCATTATAGCTGAAGTGTGAGTCCATTTAGTTTTTTGCTCAAACTCAGACAAGATGGGGTCACATGTTGCTGTGTTATAAGCAGAATTTGTTTCATTGGGATAAGACTTTAACGTGTTTAAACTCTCTCTTTATCTCTTCAATAGAATTTGATGAATTTTTGCCTATGCTTAAGACGTGCATTTTGTAAGTAGTTCTTTCAGGTTTAGGATTAGGATTTTACATTTCTAGTCTCATTTGAACTGATTTTCCTGTTAGTTTACTCACATTCACACATGATAGAGGTTAATATGTATCCATATGAGCAGCTGGGCTATTTTTGACCTCAAACACAAAATTTTCTGTTATCTAAACAGATAACTTTGTTGAAGGACTGTCATATTAACTATCCAACTAAGCCAAGCAAAGAAATAGCAATGCACCATGTTTGTGAAGGACATCAAGTTTATAATTTAAACCACAAAACTTCTTAACATCTGTTCTAATTTGCGAATATTCAAATTCAACTTCAGTAAAATGTGTTTCTTTGGTTGGGTTTTTGTCTTGTAAGAGGGTGCTTGCTCTTGGTAGCTTTGCTGGCCACCTGGTTGTCCAAAGTAGATCTTCTCATGTGTTCAGAATATTTGGCTCGGCAACTGTTGAAATATTTTAACACATTAAAAGGAGGCATTCAGTTTTAGCACAACATTGTAAAAAGATATCTAGGAATAAATTAAGTGACAATTGGAAGTACAAAAATTTCAGGGTAGCATCCGTACACTGTTTATAGAAAATAAGCCATTGTTAATTTTCAAACAAATAGTTGGTTATCAAATGTATACTTGGATTAACTTCATCTTGACTGAATAATTTATTTCCACCTCCGTATTCTGGCACTAACTCTGCTGTTAGATTTTTCTAAGTTCATTCATTTACTGTGTTCCATCCCAGAACTGTTATGAGTGAGAAGAAAGAGTGGCAGATTTGAGTGGAGCGAACCTATGTCACAAAAAAAAGAAGCGCTCAAGAACCTCACCTTCATTAGTGAAGCCAAGCAAATTCACTCAAAACAAGCCAGAAGCAGCTTGTTTCTTAGTTGCTTTCCAGTTTCACCAAACAAGCTCTTCCTAAGAATCAGAAAGTTGATGCTCTGTAATGTTGAATTTTAGCAATGTGGGCCTACTACTGTAATACATGTTTAAAAAGGTGTGGTGAAAGAAACACCAAAGCAGGAGTCTGACCCACTGGTTTTGGCTTCTTCAATTGGGATTCAAATTCATCCAGATCTGTCAAACTGCGGTATAAATCATCCCAATGATGATCTGCTGGTCAACTGCAGCCTCTGCAAATATCAGCTCATCCATGATCTCATCTCTTTGTGGAATTCAGTTTTAGAATATGATACTCGGTCTTATTTGACATGGATCAAAATCTGTAAATACATTTTAGAAGATACCAGTTTTAAAGATGACAACAGAGGCGTTGCTGAAAATGTCTGTTGGTATCCCTTCAGGTTTTCTCCCTCAGTGGCCAAACTTGACGCATCAATCAGCATCAATGGTAAAGCTTTACCTCAAATCATCCCAATAATTGGAGTAAGTGGGTAAAATGGGCAGAATTAGCTTAAGATACGGAGAAATGTTTCCACCAACAGCTCACCTTTTCTCTGTGAGTTTGGTTTTCAGTCTCCACTCTTCCCAGAGCAAAAAGTTGAACTTTCAGCATTGTCAGAAATACATCTGTTCGAACAGCTTGGCAGATTCAAAGAGTCAGCCCATTGGACCACTCTGTCATTCTGAAAGAGAGCAGTATTTCATGTAACTGCCCCTCAGAGTACTGTCTTGCCACTTACGCCATTGGTCTCTTTAATATAGCAAAATGCAGGAATACTGCTACCTGTAGGTTAATGCCCTTAAGAGCAAGACAAGACTGCCCCAGTTTTTTTGTCTTTACTCTCTGTCATGTAATGTTGCCCTCTGCCCTCTCTTCCTCTTCCTCTTGCTCCTGGATGAATCTCATTTATACACCAGGTTCAGTGATTCTCAGTCTTTTCCAGAGGAACATGGACCAGAAAGTAATGAAATAATTGACTTTGTGTCGCTAAAATTGTATAACACGTTTCTTCCTCTTTATCTTTTAAATGATTTGTCTTTTATGATAGATTTATGATTTATGAAAGATTTATCGTTATGTGCAGTTAACCTGTAAAGGAGCGACAGTGCAAAGTGATGACATATTTGCAAAAAGCATATTTAACATGCTTGTTAGTGCTGCAGTGCATTGATTTAACGATGATGTAATTGACTAACTAGAAATGTAAATGTGTCCAATATTTAGGAGTGTGATGCTCCATCTGTAACTTTATTCAGACTAGCAGCCATTTGACCTCTTGTACTAGGACTGCATGTCTGACAGGTGTTTAAGTCATACAGAGAGGCCGTTCGTACAAAATGTTGTTGAACATAGCGCGGCTCCACACAGACGAACACTTCAAACAAACTAGGAGTGGTTGCTTCTCTTCATATCACAAAGAGCAGAAATTGATTGGAACTGGGAGGCTTAGGACTGGATTTACCTCAACCATAATATTTTTTCTTTAACAACTGCAGCTTAAATTTAGATTTTTTTTTTTCTGGCTTTGTTTTTTTATTTCTTTGTCCAAATCCTATCGAGTGGTGCTTCAGGTTTTTCCTTGAGTAAAAAGTTGATATTGTTGAGAGGAGGGAGAAAGGACTTTTTTCATGTGTGCAGGAATGTAGATTTCTTCCCCCCGTGAAATCCTAATTGTGCCTTGGAGGGCTGGTAGGGTATCTCTGCTCAGCTCAGCTCAACAGGATTTGTGTCTGTGTATGTTAGAATATGTCTCTTAGCTTGAATGCGGATATAACCCTTTCATTGCACAAGCTGCTGATTTTTCGTTTTTGCCGATAGGCTGTTCCTGTGCATCTGTGGCGTTTCGTGGAAGACATTGAAAGTTTTTTTTTTTTTTAAACGATGCTTACATATTTTTTCCTTATATATTTAATTCGTGTTATTTGTTAATGCAGAGAACGTATAGAAATCTTACTATGCATCCACCATATTTGGAAATTATGCTCCTGAGAGCAGGTTTCGTCAATAGTGCTCCGGTCAGATTTAAAATATCTAAGGTCAAAAACTATGTGTGTCCTGCTTCTTGAGTTATTGCTGTGCATTTATCTGTGTAAATCCAGGATAAGATCCCATCTGCTTGCAGCGACATATCCCCTGGATTTGGTCTATGTGAGTTTGGCAGGTTGTGGTTGACAGTCAAAAAGGAATTGCAACAACATATATGCAAAGATTATTGCTGTAGTCATTAATTGTTGTTTGAAAGGGGGATTAGGATTAGCAGTCCTATAGAACACTCTAACACCTGTCCTTCCTCATATCTAACAATGTGACTACAGTTTCCTTGTTTCAGTATCAGTTCAAGTTGGCAAAAATAAAAAAGGCTTATTTATTCAAATGAATCATCAACGCTGGAAATGATTCAATATGTGCCACATTCAGATGGGTGATATATTATTCCCTTGGGGAGTCGCAAAGATGGAGCTGTGGAGCTGTTTTATTTGTGTTGTCTTTATCAGTGTGTCAGGCAGAGAGGCTGAGCTTGTTCTCCATGAATGGACGAGCCCTTGAACCATAAACCTGTACCTCCTCTGATAACAGTTTTTGCATTGTGATAGAAGTGCCATTCTCTGCGATGTCCTCTCTGACAGTGCTAAATATATCAACGTGCACAAAATGATCTGTCAAATGAATTATTTTATTTAAACCAGTTCTCCAAAACTAAGGATTTTCAGAGCTGCATGCTCACTGTCTGTTTTTGAAGACATATTGTGCATTTTGTTAAGGATCCAAAAGCAAGGCTCGCTATTGTGGTTGCATTTCACCAAGCTGTGCTATGCATGCTCATAGTGTTTGCCTGTAGGTGAACATATTAACTGTACATCTTTGTCATCTATACCATGTGATTTGGTTTTTTTTTATCCGACTTCTGTCGTTGGAACCTCAGACTTCTCTGACGTCTGAGATTGCCACATCTTCTAAGGTGGTAAGAATGCTCTCTGAATTACTCAGAGCCCGTGTGATGACATGGCCCTGATTGTCAGACGGGTGGGCTGGTGACACTGGAACACAGACGGTGCTTGTCTGTTTGAAATATTCTGTTTCAAGCTTCCAAGCCCTGGGCAGTCCTCTCTCCCAGTCTCCCAACACCCAGAATCGCCCACTGAAACAAGACTTCCATACTGGAAAATCTGGCCCTGTCAACTGGCAGTCTTGCTTAGGTTCAGCCCACACACACCAACTACCCCCACCACCACTTCCACCCCTTAATAGGCACTGGAGTTTGCCACCCCATGTAGATGCCTTTTGGTCGCCATCCATGGATGGCGTCAATAGCATCTTCCTACACAACAGTGGCTGAACGGAGGGCACAAGAAAATGTGGGAATAATTTACACTTTCTCACTGTACTACCATCAGAAACCATAATTAATCATGATAGAAAAAATGTGGAAGCCATCTTGGCTGGTGAAACACACAGTGCCTGTGAACAGGCCTGACACCTTTAACAGCTCTGATGGCCAAATAGGAATGGGTGTCAGAGTGCTTACAACTGATCTCCCTTCATGGCAGCTTATATCTCATCACCTTCAGAATTGTTTCTGCAGCAGGATGATTTTTCCATTAAGTGGTCCTGTTGTTATACTGCCGTTTTTCACCTAAATTAAATTAGTAAAGTCTTGTTAAATGTGTCAGTTGGTGTAAAAATAGATGTAACAGCATTTCCGCAATTAAATAGGCAAGACTGATCATTTTGCTCTTCGTCACTCCTCTCATTCCAAATGCGAAAATGGAAAAGTGGGTAATCGAGGAAAAATTAAATTGCTTCCAATACAAAATGTGATAGCCTAAGAATGCTTCATTTTTAGAGTAGAAATATTAGCTTTAGGTGTTGACAGTTATGAAATCTCATGTTATTTCCTGTGCAAACATGCTGGGTTCAACTGCACATAATGTACAACAACCAAAACATCCACTAATACCAATAGATCTTGATGATTATGATTCCCCTTAGTACTTTTAGAATCAAAATAGTTGATTTAGTCTCTCAAATCCTGGTGAAGTAATTAGAATATGCTCACCATTAACTTTTATAGGCTGAATGTAGTGGTGCAATAGCAGATATATGTTTTTCAGTGTGAGACATGCTTGGCAGACTGATTATGGATATGAGTCCAGTGCTGCAATGTGCCCCGTTTGCCTGTGTTGTGTTTTTAGCAGCTAAACTACATGACAAAAATATTTCCCTTTCGCCTCATTTACCACAGGCTGGATCTGAAGTTCATATCCTCATCATCTGTCTACATGTTAGTTTGGAGTACCTGTTATTGGTAGTTACTGTATTTGAGCATGTGCATTTGCAGGAATTCTTTCATGGCAGTGAGTAGGTGTATGTGTGTAAAGCCACAACTAGAAAGTGTTGAAAGCCTCAGCTAGCAAGATCGCATCCAGGGTGACTAATAAGCTTAACATGAGCACGGCTGTGTTCGAAAGCATGGTGCGGTGAAAGAAGTCTTCAACGTTGAGAGAAATGCAGAAATGGTTCCCTAGGCTGCTACTAATTCCTTCACCCCCCTCAAGCTTCAATCAGACTGTGAACCATCTTACTGTTAGCTATGGCTTCATAGCAGCTCTGGAGTGCAATATGGAAGTACAAGGTTTTACAAACAGAGTTCAGGACTGACTACACTCAACTCATACTGTATATATTGCTTCAGTGTAGTTTTAAATGTGTGTGTGTGTGTGGGGAGGGGCTATAAACAGTATTTCCTGGTGTTTTTTTGTTGTTGTTATTTATAATGCATGCTGTAATGTCCAAACAAAGTGTTAATCTGATTGTTTGATGATGTAACCTTGTGTTTTCTATCCCACTGAAGTTCCCATTGAATTGCTGCCCCCTCATACTATAGCTCACTCCTGTGTTTGGCTGCCCAGCAGGGATCTGATAGTGACTGTATGTTGTCTTTAGGCCTAGACTGTGCATTTCTATCCACATGTGACTTTGCCCATGTGGGTCCTCTAAGTGTGGATTTATAAGCCACTTCACACTCCAGTCCTGTGTGGGAGGGAGGCTGAGTTAAAAATAGGCAGGTTTGGAGGTAGTGAGCAGCCCGCACTGTGTGAGGCGCTTAAGAACACACTGAGGTGTATCGGCATTTTCTTTGGAAATCATTTAAGTCTGTCAATAATCTTTCTGAATGTCTTAATGTTACTGTAGTACCCTTGATAACCTGTTCAGATATTATAATAGTCAGTTATAACAGCTTAAAGTTGCACCAAAGTTAGGAGAACCACTGAGATTGTGTGTAATAAAGTTTAATAATAACTTGAACTCTGTGGAATTACACCAACTTAAGCTGCATTTTGTGCAAGCTTTGAATTTTTGTGACTCTGCGGTGTCTTACAGTGGCACAGTGGGTAGCGCTGTTGCCTCACAGCAAGAAGGTTCTAGGTTTGATTCCTTTCTGTGCAATATTTGTCTGTTCTACGGGTTCTCTCCAGATGCTCCTGTTTCCTCCCACCTCCAAAAACATGCAGCTTAGGAGAATTTGGTCACGCCAAATTGAGCATACTTATGAGTGTGTGTGGTTTTTCTTATATGTGGCCCCCGATATGAGGTGGCGTCTTATTCAGGGTGAACCCTGACTTTCTCCGCAGCAGCAGAAAACGGATGGATGGATAGATGGATGGATGGATGGTGTCTTACATTTCCTTCACAATAATAATAATAATAATAATAATAATAATAATAAAGTAAGCAATAATAAAATGTGTTTTTGATTGTTTTCAACAGGAAGTTGTGTCGTTCTGATTTTTTGTGCCTCATCAGCTCTATATGGAATATGGAATTTCAGTTTTGAGCCTCTAATTTGTTTTGTCTCTGAGTTGCTGTGGCTGAGGACCCCAGTCGCCGCTTACCAGAAGGTCAGCAGTTCAATACCCAGCCATTGGATGTCTACATGTCAAAGTGTCCTTCATGTTAGAAGTGGAGAGAGAATAAATCCCAAATTCTGCTCAATGGCTGTTGCAGTGGTGTTTGAGAGATTGTGTAAATGGTTAGTCCTCTTGAGGCACAGATGGAGTTTGGCGTCTAGGCTCTGACCATCACTCAGAGCAGATGTGTTTACGTGGATATATTTAGGAGCTTAATGTTATGAACTTCCTAACCAGAGCCTACAGTTAGACGCTGGGGTGATGATGGGGCTGAAAGTGCATGTGGAGATACAGTGGCTTTGACGGATAGATGGGAAATTGCTGCACCTTAAATTTACCATCAGAATGGGAGGGTTGGTTGATGTTGCAGGAAAATAAGGAACATCATATGCATATATGTAGAGCGTTCCCTAAACTTAACCCAGTGTGTTGTGCACTTCAGCGTACCCTGTGAATTCTATGACCATGATGGGCACTATGAATCTTTTTTTTTTTAAATGAGATCCCTGTTTTGATTATATTGTGCGTCGGACCTTTGTTAGTACTAGAATAATAAAAGCTGTTTGAAAAGTTTGAAAAATTTTCTTTCTTTTTTTTTTCCACACCCGATTTAGCTGTAGCAAATTATTAATTTTGCTGTATGAAATAGCTTTATAGTGTCAGTTTGGAACAATGCAGTTTCAAAGAGTCTGCAGATGAGGGTTTGGGGGGGCGGCTGTTATTAATGACAACAGGGACCTCCTCACCTGTAAGGTTGATGACCTCTAGGTGAGTGACACAGCCCCCTTTTTATCTCCATCTCATCTTTGTGTCTACGATACTCCGCTATGATCAGGATTCAATTTCTGCTGCCTGGTTGACCCTTAACCCCCCCTCCACCAGGATGAACCTCCCCTTCTGACCCTTAAATGTAGTGCCACTGTTAACCCTCTCCATCACTTTCCTCTGCTCCTCTCGCTACCATCCTGTCTCCAAAATGAAACCTTATTACTTTGTCTTACATATAAAACTCCACACGTCTTTGCTTTATGAATTCATTCGATGCTAGTTTGTATATTCAGTTATTCTATTCATATTGCTTTATTAAAATCTTTTTTTCCCCAAATGTTTGGCTACAAAAACAGTGAAACAGTATCTCAGGTTTATTTTCATCATCTGAAAAATTTACTTTGACAGCCATTTTTTTTAGTTTTTATTTTTCCGTATTTATAGATCAATCTTTCAACCTTGCTTTAAGCTGCAGTCGATGGTTGTTAAGCCTTCACTGTCTCTTAATCACAACACAGATACCTGTTAATTACCAAACGAGTTCAAGTGTTTTTGCTACTTAAACAGGGATTTGAGATCGATGCCTTGCTTTGCCCTGGGTCGAGCGGCGAGCACAGTTGTCCATTTAATGAATCGTTGTGAGTTCCTTACAAAAAGACTGAAGGAGATGAATAACGGGGAGGATAAAGCAATGGGTATATTAATAGGCAGCTACATGGACGACACTGTTTGGGTATTGGGTCAGGGATAAAGCGTGAACTTGTAAACTCACAGAGGGGCCACTTCTCCCTCCCTCCCTCTCGCTAACTCACTCTCGCCCTTCTCAGTGTCATCAGTTAGCAGAGCTAGGCTCGATAGCCCAGGCAGCTCTACCAGAGCAGCGATTAGACTCTCTGATTCTCATCCCCAGCAGAGTTCACTCAAAGGTAAGCCAGTAGTATCCATCCTCAGAGACACCAGCCTTCCTCAGCCTTTGTTCTCTCCCCTGTCTCCTGTCTATCTATCGGATGCTACTGGCATGGAGTGGGAGTTTCATGTCATCTTTTTAAAATACAATTATATATAAGAAACATTAAAATCTTCATCTGTATTTCTATGATATACATATAATCAAAAGAGGTAGGGAGATTGTGCATTTATTACATGACCTCTCCATAGGTGTCACTGAAACACCTCCCACTTCCCTCCCACTAACAACAAATCCCAACAGGGGCGTTCAATTGTTCTCTGCTGTGAGTTTATTCTGGTCACCTGATGACTGAGGAGTGGTCCCAACGGGACGTTTTGCTGTGATCACAGCAACTAGCATAGGGTTAACCCCAAGAGGACAGAGTTTTAATGTTTCCCCCACCCTCAGCCAGCACCCAGCCACCTGAAGTATCCAAAGTTATTTATCTGACATGTGACAAATTAATTTCAGTTTGTAACAAAATGGTATCGTAGAAAAGTAATGTTTAATCTCTTTTTATCAAAATTAAGTACAGAAAAACACCAGAATATTTGTAGCTCTTTGTGTACCTTTATAAGGTGTCATTATTTTTTATTACCTGCAGTGTAAAAACAAATCAAAATTTCGAATAATCGTCAAGACTCAACTAATAACTTATTAGTATTAGGGATTAATGGTAATATTTTTTTGCATTCTGAAATCTAGCAATGACAATTATTCCAATTAAAACATGTTTTGATATACATTTAGTATGTTCGAGCACAGATAAATTATTTCAGACGGCAGAATATGCATCTGTTTTTCCCTGGAGTCTTTCACACATATCTGTGCGTAATTAATGTGGATTTTGACAGATGGAGGAAAAAATGCCCTCGTAAGAGAGAAGGGTACATGCCACAATGTGTGAAGTGCATGGAGGGAGCCTCTTGTATTATTTGCAGCTTGTGCCAGCTGGACCCGCCAGATTCTCACAGGTAGTATTTCGTATATGCAGGAACCATTTAAATTCAGTGCCCACCATAAGTAGGCCATGTTTTGTTTTTGTTGGTGGTGGTGAGGGTGGTGTTACAGTTAGAAATGAATGTGACATCTTCTTAATTTTTTTAATTTATTTTTTCTAATTTTGGCTTTTGGAAAATTAAGCTTGTCCTTTTCAGCGCATTTCTATCCGTGGTAACTTTCATGAAATATCCAATAAAGTGTTATTCCTTTCAGTGATAATTGTGACTGGAGGTCATTTTGTCATTTAAATGCTCAAATGCCTTTCAGTCAGTCTGTGTGTGTGTGTGTGTGTGTGTGTGTGTGTGTGTGTGTGTGTGTGTGTGTGTGTGTGTGTGTGTGTGTGTGTGTGCATATGTGTTTGTGCTGGTATTTGAAACCGTGTTATTTTTGAATGCATCAGGGTCTGACTTAAATATTAGTGTAACTACATTATCACAGCGTCTCTGCCTGGTAGCAAACATGTACAAATGAGGATTACAACTCTTCAGAAGGCAACAGGTCATGGTTGGTAAGCTGCCCGGGGGGGTCACTGATATAGAGTCACTTTTGACAGGCTGTGGAGGAGGCTCTATTGTTGCTGGTGTGTCTGGATGTTACCTGCAGGCACTATCGCTGAGACTACAGTATTATCCTATTATTAGGCTTAGTTGTTTACGCTTATTACTGCTTGTCAGGTAGGCAGAGAATCCTTCTGAAAAAGAGCATCTTCAGAAAAATACATGACTACTTCTTTATCTCATTCAAATACAGTGGCTTACGATAATTTTCAGAGGCCGTTAAGAATGTCTTGATAGGACACAACAAACAGAAATTTAAGGTTTATGTTTACTTGAGTGCATTGGTTGTATGAAAAGGCAACACAGACAGCGTTGTTTGGCAGTCGGTGTGGGGATATAAGAAGCGCTGCATCTGTTTTAAATGTATTAAAGCTGATATCATTATGGTGTTGCTTCAGTTGAAAGCACATATACAGTCAGAGGACATCATGGATTGAAACAGCCCTGATTAATGTCTCTGTTTGTAGAGGAAGTGAACAAAATAAAAAAAGCCCATCATATGGTCTGGCAGATTTTGGGCACAAGACCAGGGATGACAAATGTGCTCTCGCAATAATTCAATCTGCTCTCATAATTCTGTAACTTTTAGGGACAGACAGAATGAAAATTTTCCGGCAGTTAAGCCGCCAAGTAAACGTCCAATAGCTGTGATCAAGTGTTAGTTAAGATGCTTTTTCTCTCACTTTATCTATTGACAGATTGAGGGGTACAAAGATACTGGATAAGTGGCAGAAAGTTACTGTGAATATGTTAACAAGAGGATTTGGTATCGGATCCAAAATGTTGTCATTTTATTGATGTCACAGTAATGATATTAAGTTTAAGGAATAACAGAAGAAACAGAGCTGTACTTTAGTGCGTGGTGCAGTTGGTGATTAGCATGGCAGCGGAACATATTCTCCTGGGTATTGTTTTTGCAGTTTTATTTCATGCTATTTATAACAGTATGTCATTTGCTAAAGTAAGACTCATTAACATCATGTGTCATGCCAACAAAAGACAAACCCAACCTACTGGTGTGAACTGGGTCAAGTGAAGCGACTTGTTAAAAAAAAAATCAACCGTCCATTTTATGAATAGATTAAAATTCACACTTTCACTCTTTGTGGTCGCAATAAGTTCTAAGAAAGTAAAGTGAAGCTTCTGTTTTGAAGTATTTAAACTAAGTATTGCTGCAGAGATGGCTGTCAAGCCTTAGGCAGTGTGATACACAGGCAGCTCATGGCTGTATTTAGAAAGTGAAAGGGATCAAGTGCCGCTGTCACTGGAACTGCCTCTGGGCCAATCACAGTGTGTGTGGTACTGTGGCAAAGCACTTGTATTAAAAATAATGCTCTATGAATCTCCTTCTGTTTGTAGAACAAGAAGTATGTTCTGGTGATGGTTGACCCTGACGCTCCGAGCCGCTCCAACCCAACGTCGGCTCACTGGAGGCACTGGTTGGTCGTGGACATTCAGGTACACTAAATCACCTTTGCTCTCTCCTGAAAACAGCCTCGTGTATCGGTGATCGACACGGACAGCAGTTAGTTATTGGATTAGGAGCTCATATGCTAAAAATTTATGAAGTAGTAGATTTGTTTTTATTTTTTTTTTTATAATTTTCATAATCTCAGGGTCTCACTTGGCATGTCTCATGTTTACATCTGCACTTGGGCTGATTGCAAGGCTGAAAAATTATGAATGGTTTTTTAAGCCTAACTTGGTGAAAAAAGGATTCCAAGTTCAGAAAATGTTAATTTTTCATATCATGTATCTTGTGCAATAAATGCCTGTGACAAAAGTGTGGGAGTAAGTCTTTCTAAATGGCTGTGAAAGTTTGCAAGGCCCTGTCAGCAGCAATTTCCCTCTGCTGCAGAGAGCCTGGGACGTGTCAATGCAGGCGTGTGAGACTGAGATTGAGGAGAGCAGCATGCGAGGCGCACACTCTTTCTCCCATAGAGCTCCAGTCCCTCAGCTCCCCCTCCAGTGGAGAGATCTTGGCAGAGTGTCCTCCCTTCATCTGTTCCCCCAGGCAGAGCAGCTCCCCCAATGATCCGCACTTCTCCATATTTTACACCCCCGAAATGGGCACGGCTCCGATCCCCCTTATTTCTCTTCATATTTCACTCCTTTTTATCCATTCGTTTGTGTGTTTTCACAGTCCTGCATTCTAACGCCAAATGCGTGTTGAGTTGTTGATTGCCTCAAATATTTGGAGGTTTGTAGACAATTTTTAATCCCACGAGAACTGAGAGATCAACTCAGTAGATTAAGAATAGTGGTCTGATAAACAAGCACACAAAGAAGCCTCAACGATGCATCAAGACTCCCGTCCCATTTTGTAAGGCGTAGTTGCATGCTAAGTGAATGCCGCATATATTTAAAGATTCAAATATGATGTATTTGGGATATACATTTTAGTAAAGCTTTCAAAACGTATAAATTAAAAATTTAGTCATCAGCTCGTCAGTGCTGTGCTTCAGAGATTATTTATGCAGCTACACTCTTTGCCTGATGGAGTATTTACCTCATATCACTCGGATAAATTGGTGATAAAACAAACATAATTCCACTTTTATAAAATTACATTAGATTTCACATTTGGCTTTTGTTTTTAAGCCCATGCTGTCTGTCTAGCCGTGTGACCAGTGGCAAATAAACAAATGTCTTTCAATTGCTCAGACAGACCACATTCTCTGTAGCAATTCAATTTCCTGTCACTTGTGTGGGAGTTGACCTGACTGCCCATGTAGGGATTGGCCAATGTGAGGGGAAGTTTTTCCGATTGTGACTGGTGGCTAGTCAGAAGGGTTAATGAGCCTTTGAGCCTTTTGAGTGATGCCAACCTGTAGTGGGAGGTGTTTAATTGACCAGGGTGGCTAGGTGACACCACACAACCTCCGTTTTGTTTTGTTTTTTTCAAGTGCTGATGTGCATTTGATGGATTTTGTTTCACTTCATTGGAAATTTGACAGAAATGTAGGGCAATTTTTAGAAAGAACATAAATATGTGTTATGTATGTATTCCTTATTGTAAATTTATTTATACTATGTAAGCATTTGTTTGCAATAACCAACCAATACAGAACATATAAATGTTTTATACAGTGGGGTTTTTCCCCTCACATTCAAAGGAAAACGTGATTATTTTTTCCTAAATATAAAATAAATTATTACTTTTACTGACTATTAAATATCTCTTTCTGTAAGGTGTTGTGATCTGCTGCAAAACTGATATATTTTCAAAAGCTTCTGGCAGTGTGAATTTTATCCCAGTCTCCATGGGCAAAGTCCTCCAGTCCTGGTATTATATTTTTCTAATATTGTTGTGTTTATGTGCTTTGACCGTCTTATTCATAGAATGATACAGGACTCCTTCTGACGCCCGGTCTTGGTGGACTTTGTGGTGTCTGATGATAGTTTGATACTGCACAAGCTTTAATTCAGTCACATATATGGACATTTTCTTCAAGGATCTCCATCTTTCTGTCTACACGCTGCACACTTCCTGTACACAAGGAAGCTAAGCAGCTCCACAGCATCACTGAGACACTGCCCTCCTTCACTATAGTGACGGTGTCCTTTTCAGCATCAGCTTCATTCCTCCTCCTACGGATATAATACCGATCCATACGCCCCAAAAGTTCTGTTTTGTTTCATCGCTCCACAGAATAGCATCCCAAAACTTATGGAGCTTTACTTGTTCTTTTCCTTGTGGGTCAGCAGGCGTACATATATATTTTGGATTTAGGGCATGGAGCCAGGATGTAAATTTAGGCCTTAACAGAAAAAAACTTTGGGACTCCACTGCTAAAGTAAGTCTAAGAAGCCTAGAACAGTGCTTTAACAATATCCTTTTTGCAAGTGTATGGCTTCATGGAGGAAGATATCCAGGGGGTGGAATAATTTTGAGACTGCAGTCGCCATTATTATCTGTTGCACTGAACTATTTAAACTGGTCGTGTGTGTATTGGTTATTGCAAACTGATGATTATATTTAGTTACTAAACATAATATATGATGCATTCCAAATGTCATGGGTTTTTTTGTAACTTAATTTGTATTTAAGGTAAAGTGAATGCAGGAGTGTTCTATAACATGTCTGCCATATAAATCATTCTTTCTCTGGTGTTTGTTGGTAGATTGTACATTCTTCGGCTGGAGTCAAAGGTCATGCTTTCATATGTCAAACGGATCAGCGTTTTGATCCTCACTGGTTAAACATGACGAGCCTCAGCAGCCATGTTCCTTTCATATATATTCATTAGTCCAAGGTTATGCAGTCTTGCCCTAGATTGTAGATGCTTCTATAATTAGTGTTGCGTTCTTTATCCGCAGCCATAGCCGTGGAGGTAGATTTCCTTAATGCAGCTGAAAGTGAAGTTGGGTCAGGCTGGACTGAGCAACGCAACATCATAGATTCACACTGAATCTTGAGGCGAGCTCTCATTAGAGAAGCGATGGTAACAGAACAAGGACACAACGGACGGCCCTGTGTATTATTGAGACTCTTCACTCACCTTGCTTTGAGCTGAATAATTTAACCAGCTCTTCACTTGTAAAACATGTGCTGAGGATCTCCTTTCTATTTAGCAGCAATGCCAAAGTCTCTTGAACCAGGGAGAGATGTTTGAAAGCCCAGTATTTGTTGCCACATGCCGTTCAGAACCTCTCAAAGACATGGTTTTCATCCACATTTACAGCATGGTGCCTTATAAAAGGCAGACATTAGTTATAGCTGTAGAAATATGCATATTAGATGGTTTTCCTGATAAAAATTGGCTTTTTTATATCGACCAAATATTTTCTTTAATTGGTCAGTGTTGGGGGGTGTAGGTATTCATCCTGTATAAGATGCTGAGACTTCAATTTGCAAATCAATTTGCAAGACAGTAATCATTGACATTAACCTACAACTGTCAAAAAAGCCTCATGGAACAGAACATGGAGTTTAATTTGCTTTCTCACGTCTATGAAATCACTAGAACAGGGAGGGGTTTGTCACAAAAGACTCTGAGCCATTGCTTAGTCAATGGAAACTTTATGGAAACTCCATAAATGATATTTCCTAGATAGGATCTAGTTCAGTTTCACCCAAATCAGTAAATAAAATTATAAAGATGTTTTTGTTGTCAGTAATGCATGGCCTGGAGAAATGGGAAATCCAAATATTAGCAACTTCAAATTTAAGATCCGTTGAGGGTGGGAGGTAGTAATGTTATTGGTTGAAAATGGTTAGTTAAATACATATTATAGATATAATATGATGTAAAAACACATTTCTGATCGCATCTGTTGCTACTTCGCTAACCTTACCTTTCAGCAGGACTGGCTTAGCTATTTAGTGATAATAATTAACTCAGCAAGTAAAATGTAAATTAATCAACACTGATTTATTATAAGAAACAGCTGCAGTTGGAAAGTAAATTCAGTTTTATTCAGCCAGAGTTAGATAAAGCGACCGCACCTGACAGCTCGAATTGCTTTTCTTTCTCATGATTTGATGTTTGTCATAACTATATTTATGCTTTACTGTATGAGGTACACAATCTTTGCTACTCTGGTGTTTGTTATTTTCTTAAAAATAGTCATTTTAATTCACTAGATGTTTACCTTATTTAATCCACATAAGCATGAACACATTTATTAGTAGGAAGAACCACCCAACTGTCTCTGTAAACAATATGATGCTTATTTTATTTACCAGGCTGAATCATAATCACATCATTACTTTTGACTGCTAAGAACATTTTACACCGGCAGTCAAGTGTAAGCTGTGTGGCCAGGTGTCTCGTCTTTTCCCACCAGCTGTCCACTTTATTTTAGGACTCACATTATTAGATGCTGCATGTGCATTTTCATAGTGAATTCCCATTTTCACTGACCTGAGAGCTACAAAAACACTAATTTAAAATCTTCTGCAAGCCACTCCATGTTTCACATCAATTATGGACAATTACCAAAATAACCATCAACAGATTGTTGTCTAGCTCTCGAAGTCGATTTCCAGATTGTGAGCCTCTCCCTCCTTTTTTCTGCTCTCCCAGAGTCTAAATCGATGCAGATGTTCCGGTATGGTCTCGTAGCGATAATTACTGCAACAAGCAAATCATTAGTATGTGAATAGAGGCGGCGTATATAGACACAGTACTGGGTGTTGCTTTCACTTGTTAATACTTAATTCTCTCATAGTTTGGGGGGTTTGTGAATCAACATGATGCAATAGGAAGTTGAAAAAGAGTGCAGTATGGCTCCAGTTCTTTGGTGCTCTGAGAAAAGTCATGGTGTTCATTGCAGTGTGAAATCACAGCAAAAATAGTAGTTTATGATGTTGAACGGTTTGTATGCATGAATGATGGAAGTTTTTTTAATGTCCAAAAACATAATTAAAACGTGTTGAATGTCTTTGTGTCTCAAATTATAGTTTTTTGGATGGTCTTGGTAAATGGTAAACATTTATATCAACCGAGGCGACACGGTGGTGCAATGGGTAGCGCTGTCGCCGCACAGCAAGGCAGTTCCGGGTTTGTGTCACGCTCTGTGTGGAGTTTGCATGTTCTCCCCGTGTCTGCGTGGGTTCTCTCCGGGTTATCCAGCTTCCTCCCACCTCCAAAAACATGCACTTCAGGTGAATTGGCCAATCCCAAATTGCCCATAGGTGTGTGTGTGTGTGTGTGTGTGTGTGTGTGTGTGTGTGTGTGTGTGTGTGTGTGTGTGTGTGTGTGTGTGTGTGTGTGTGTGTGTGTGTGTGTGTGTGTGTGTGTGTGTGTGTGTGTGTGTTTGTGCGTGCGCACTTATTTGTCTACACATGTGGCTTCGCGATGCACTGGCATCGCCCCTGGAATATACCCTGCCTGATGCCCTTAGTCAACTGGGATAGGCTCCAGCACCCAGTGACCTGCGACAGCGGATGAAGCGGGTATTGGAAATGGATGAATGAGTGAATAAATAAATGAACATATCGACAGTATTTATATTCTTAATCAGTATGCATCATAATCATAATCAGTAATGCATCATAATGCATTACAGCTGCAGATTTTTTTGTTGTTCAACTGGACTGGATGATTGTTCTTTGATAGAAAAGTTCAGTTCATGACCCTTTGTGATCTGTTCTGGTCATTCATTTTCCTTTTTTCCAGTCATAATTCTTTGTTTCCAGATTTTCCTCAGTAAATCCTTGGATTGAAGACCATCATATGTTTGTTAACTTCCTCGCCCTGGCTATTTGCAGGCCAGTTGGACAGTTCAGCACATGGCACGTTGTGCTCATTATTATGGTGCATGAGGGATATGAATGCTTTAACAGCCATCTCTGTTGTAGCAGCTCCCAAAGGAGGACAGAGCCTGTGTTCTGCTGCTGGTCAGGCAAATACAAACAGTGAAGTATTGTGACTGTATCACACCACCTGGCTTTGTTTTTGTCAATTCTGCAGCCTGCAGAGATCGTCTGCTCCACACCTCAAAATGTAATTCAACTACAAATTATGAGGCATGTAATCCTCACTGCCTTACTTTCATTCAAGAAGGATAGTGCTGGTTTTGTTTTGTCTCTTTGTTAGTAGCCGCTCACCTCAACAGGCCAAAACACATTTAGATGTGGTGTTAGAGAAGCTTTGTTTAATGAAGAATTACTGCATGTCAGCCAAGTATTCTCTTTTAATAGAATTTCCTATTTTGTGGAATAACAGGAGTTCATGTCTCAAGGATATAATCAATCAGAGCATTGTTACACAGATGATACTTAAGTGTTATGGATTAATTTAGTTTGGGAGTTTTTTTCTTTTAAATATCCTCCTGGTTCTCGTCAAAAATCTCTGTCTGGCCTCAGAAACTTTTCTTTGCACACACATTTTGTCACAGTTGATGTCCAGTCCTGCGATCGCTAATAAGAGCAGCAGCAAATGTTAGTGTCGAAATGACATACAACAGACTTAGGGCATGTTTTAGTTGAATACCTGTCAAATATTGCAAATATATATAATTATATTGTTCTTTATCCTACAATTATCCCTACTGTGGCGTGTCATGATTTTAAGCGTTTATTTTTGACAGACAGCTGCCCCCATATGGAAGCCAAAAAACAATTTCCCAAAGGCCAGGCCAACCATAGCTAGCTTCACTGTGAGAACAAAGAACCATTGGTATTATTCATAATTAAACTCTTATTGTGTACTCTGCTGAACATTTCCATTCTTCTGCCTCTTTCCTGCTCGCTCTCGTTTCCCCTCTCGGTACTTTGCACCTCGTGCTGGGAACATCTGTCTGGCGTCAGAGAGGAGCCTGGCTGTGCAGATTGGAGCAGGTAGAGGAGCACATTGTAGCCCAGCTAATGATGAGAGTGTCTGCCCTCTCTCTTGGAGGAGACGCAAGCTGCTGCTTCACGCTCGCTCACTACACTCATACGCCCAGGGAAACAGATTTCCAAACATATGCAGTATGTTTTTAATCCAGTTGAGCACTTCATTTCCCAGCAAACACAAATAACCTTACGGGACATCCATATCTTATGACAAGGGGGTGGGCGCAAAGGAATTGAACAATTTTCCTTTTTAATGTGATTTTTTTTTTTTCCCTCCAAAGTTGCTAAACATGCTCCTAACCCAGGTTAACAGTTTGCTTGTTTATGGTTTCACAAACTTTTACACAGAAGTGGCTCCTGGCTCAAAGTCATATGAAGCAACTTTATCCAATCTAAACTCCACTCTGTGCACCTGTTGTCATCCTTTGTGTAAACTTAACTGACAGCATAAACACATGTTCTTTGTGTCCAGTGTGGTTAAGCATTTAAACAGATTTTCGATAATATGCAATATGCTGTATGTGAAAAACTAATTAAATGAAGTTAAACTAAGTTCTTGTTTACTCTTCAGGGTTAAGATTTATGTCAGAATCTAAACGAAATGCTTTCGATTTAAACAGAGAAGTCCGGAAATGGTGCATATTTTATACAGTACACTTTATATTCCAGCATGAATTAATTTTAGCCCATTAAAGTTTGCACGCAGGTCAGTCATCTTTTTTCAGAACAATCCAAAGCCTCCCTTGATGATAGTTCAACAATAGTCCTTAAGATGAAGGCCCAGCTGGAGGTGCTTAACATTTAGAGCGGCGCTCATCATGCTGTCAGCCACAGCCGGACAAATGTCAGAGGTGGTTCTTCATGGAGTTCAACATTTGGGAGTCATTCATTCTCTGAACCTCATCAGACTCTCCTCACAGCCTCTCAGGCGGATCAGGATGCTGGTGTTTGTTAGTTTGTCTTTTTTTTTTTACATTTTGGACTGTAGCCGTTATTGAAGTTGGAGGTTTTCACGTCAGCTCCTTAACATGAACTGTGGACTTGTTGGACAGGCTTGTCTCTGACTGTCACTGTCACCCCGCTACATGATGGCCCCTTGTTCTTATTTACAAATGGCTCAAACACTATCAATCTTATCTTTACTCTCAGCTTATTAATAATCAGGTTCTCCTTCAGTGTGGGCTGCTGCTCTGACTGTTCTCCGCCACCTAAAGGGAGAATTACATAAGAATCCTCCGCTCAATTGTCAGCTCCATCCCCCGTCCACATGCAACAAACACACACATTCACACACACACACATATACACACATATACACACAATACTGTGGCTGATAACCCACCAAGCCATCTCTATAACAACTGACCTCCCTGCTTTGGTTGCCGTGGTGAGATGATTGAGGAGGTTTCACTGCAATGAAGAACATGAACTCTAGTTGGGTTTTTTTTGTCAGGGGCCGTGATTCCTGTTTGGGCAGAGAGGGAATCATCCATAAATTATATATTTCAAGTGTTGCCTAATAGTTTGAGTTTTTTATTTGTTATTATGAAAGGATGTAGGCCTGTTGTGTGCCAGATCGATGCACAACTTTTTACCCTTCACTCTGTCCTGGACATATCGCCAAGAACAACCTGTAAAGTCTTTTTTTTTATCTGGTTTGTCACTCTTTAGCCTAAAAGGGGAAAAAGGAACAGATTGGACTTCCTCCATGCAAATGCAGTTTAAAAACCACTAGCTCCGCACACATAAAGGCGCTTCTTTTAATATGTGCCCCCTTTCTTCACACCCACGACCATTGTGTATGAAATCCTGTTTTTCCTGAAAAGATTTCTAGTCGCAGCAGCAGACAATGTTCCCCCACACAAGCTGTCGTCTTTGTCATACCCCCCCCTCCCCTCCACTTCAGTCAGTAAAGCAGGATCTCTGGCAGGCGGCCCTGTGTGCAAATTTATGTGTTTCAGGGTACAGGTGGGGGGCTCGGTGGATTCTTCTTACCTATTCCACTGTAAACTGGTCATTTTTGACAGACGTGGATTGGGAGGGGAAACAGACTCGGAAACCAGAAGGGGGAGAGAGGGGCGGGTAAATGAACAAATGTCAGGGTTAGTGGGGGGTTGCTGAGGCCGTGGAAAATGCTTCCTCTCAGGGGTGTCTTCTGATACGGTACGGTGAAGGGGAGTGAGCCATGCTGATAAAAACAACTCACTAACAATTATGCTCACCTAAAATAGTCCTGATTTAAGTATATAGCATGTTTGCCAGTTAATTGTACACAAAAACAAAGACTTCACAAAAGACCTCCTGCAGCCAATGTATTTTCTTGTATTTTGGCACGATAATTAAGTGTGACAGCTATGAATGCAAAGCTGGCAGACTTTATGGTGGCCTGTCTAACTCTACATACTGATTATGATTATTTGTATTCTAAAAGTTATACCAAACAATAAAATTAGAAAACAGCGGTAAAGTACAAGGAACTGTTGTACCATGAAGAGTTATAGGAAAAAACTCTGTAGATGACTCTATGTAGAAACTGGAGAGATTTTCCTTGAGAATTTGAAATTGTTCCAAATTTTATTTTTGCTATTTTTTATTTTGAGTCCCTGACAGCATCGCTAATACCCTGGGAAGATAATATTTTTCATACTGACATGCGATAAGCCGCCATCAATGCAGCGCATTCAGCATTCTGCCCATGTTACACTTGAATAATTTGTGTATGATTGCTGCATTTCCTCTGAATTGTTCTCTGGATTTGTTCAACTTGTTCTTATTGATATGCTGTAGGACTAACAACCATAAAATCTACCAAGACCTCTGATCTGTACTATTGACCATTATCATAGCCAAGAGGTTTCTTACATTGTGGTATTTTTATGCTACACTTGGTGAGAAACCTGTTTACATTCCAGGGTGCTGTATAGTTCACTTCTCTCCGCTGCTCCGTCGGATTCCAAAGCACTGTATAGATTTCTTTCAGCTGATGAAATTAAAAAGACAGCAGTGTGTGTGTGGTGTGCCTTCCAGCAACACGATTTGCCTGTGAGTTCACGATACGGGTTGAGAGGGGAGTTCCTTTGGGGGGGATTAAATAGCTCCCTCTCTTCCTTCCCTCCTCCCTTGCCCTCCATACTTGCAGAACACAAACAGCTTGCAGGGCTGTGCAGTACTTGTACAGCATGTTTGCCACAATGATGCTCACAGGTAACAATAAGCCAAGGTCAAAGGTTAAGAGGGATTGTGGAGCTCGGATTCTTGTGTGTTCCTCTGGCAAGCATTGTGCCCATAGTGTGTCTGGGAGACAGAGCAAGGGAGAGAGAAAGAGGGAAGCTTGGCATAGAAGAGAGGGAGTATCAGAATGAACAAGACCAAGTCCAGGTTCATAAAAATATACAGGCCCGGCCTGTAAGGTCAGGACGGCCATAGTTTTGCTCTTAGACTAGTGTAATGTCAGTTAGACAGCCTTATATAAATAAAGGCTGACATTAACCCTCAGATAAATGTTATTTTTCCACGTTAACAATCACACCTACTGATAACCTGAGTCTGCCCTCTCCTTAAAATGATGCTTCAAAGCGTTAAGATTCTCCATAAAGGAGTGCAAGGAAGTAGTAGTAGTAAATTGAAGAGTTTATTGTTGTAAATCTGTTAAAGATAAGAATTGGTTGCATTTGTTAGTGAAAAGTCAGAATAAGATTCAACCGCACACTGAAAGATTGCTGCAAACTAGTTTTAATAACCGTTGAACTTGGAAGCCTGTCTGAACTCTGTTAGTTAGATTAAAGCCAGTGTGTAAGTCTGTCTTTGTGAAACCAGATCCCTGCCTCCGTCGAGTTCTTTGAATGGGAAGGAGATTATCCATTTAATCTCTTAATCAGGCACACTATACGTAGTTGGTCCTGTGCCTAAAACCCCTGTCCTGATCAGATGTATCACAGCCACCTTTTCAGATGATTCCTTCCACCCCACAGACTAATTCAGGTTAGCGTCGACATTGTTACACGTGTTCCTCTCCAGCTGTCAGCTTATTATACCCTTGGTGCCCTGTTAAAATGAAATCCAGACCAATTGTGCGTAAAATCGAATGCTGAAATATGTAGATTTTAAAGTACAGCTTTTTAAAAATCCCTCATTCCCACAAATGTATTCAGAATAAAGGCAGATGTTTCATAACATCAAGTTGCTGTACATTTCCCACAGTATATGCTCCCCAAAAGTAGGAATTAATAATGAAGATGCTTTTTGGCCTGAAATTGCTATTCAAACAATTATGTACTTAGTTTTCTTCCAACAAATGCATTCCACATTATTGTTTTGCCTCATAGCAAAGCACCCAAAAGACTAAAACCTTTCATTTCAGCAAAGGCCGCTATTGGTCACCGTCAATAAAAGCATAAAAGCATTTATTTCCCACGTTTGTCAAATTAACAGCATACTCCATCTCCCATAGGACTTGTAAGGTTCATTAACCTTTCTGTGAAGTGGGACAGGTTTCCAGCAGCTACCATAACCTCTGTCTCGCTCCTACCTCAATTATAATAGAAGAATTAAACATCCAGTGATTCAAAACAGTAATGCTGCCTCTTAAATCCCTTTGTACCAGCTCTCAGTTGTTAATGACTAAAGACACTGAATGAACTATAGTTATCAACAGCCGTAGCCGCGGACAGAAGCTTATCAAATGGCTACTCTTAACAGCATTGACTACTGGCTGCATGTGTACCGTTTTTGTTTGAAGGCTAGATTTTTATAGTTTATAAAAGTATTACTGAGGGGGTTTTTTTTGTGTGTGGTTTAAATAATAGGTTGCCTTTGTTTTCTAATTATTACACAGTGTTGGATTAATGGTGCATAAAACAGTTGTCAATCCCCCATAAAAAATTTTTAAAAAAAGGTAATCATAAAAACAGTTCCCCGGACTCTGCAAAACCATCAAAATGCCTTAAAAAGCAGCAAAGGTAGACCTGAAATTCTTGCATCTGGGAAGTGGAAGTCCCTTCCATAGTCAATAAATTATAAAAATAAAAAATAAAGCACCTTAAACCAAACATTATTAATGATTGCAGCTTTAACCAAAATTTTGCCATAAATTCACGACAGGGCCTGCCATCCTTCCAAAGTCAAAAGAACACGCTGACCTTGAACTAATTAAATGGTCAATTACACGCCTGTTGATCGCTTTTAATTTCTTAATAATTACATTAATTGTGGTGGGCAGAGAGTTCGTTCTCTTGTCCACCTACTCCTCCTTCATCCTCCACCTCTCTCACATCTTTTCCTCCTCCTCCTCCATGCACAAGCCCACAAGGTTTCCATACTCATTTATTTTGTGTCACTGTTCACACCTCATAAGCTATTTTAATTCTGTGCCATCGACTGTTTTAATAAGCTTAATCTTCCTCTTCTCTCCCACCCCCTTACATCTTCCTCATTCTTTCGTGTATTAATCAAAATCCAGTACGTCCCTGCGTGTATTTGCAGCACACGGTTCTATTATAACCCATCAATGTACTGTCTCCATGGATGTTTGGTGTTACAGTCGTACACCGCTGTCGCCGTGGAGCGCTGAGGCCTCGTGTTTGTGTGCGAGTGTCTACTGATGCTTCTTGCTCAGGCTGGGAATTTCCAGTGCCACCCCCATCAGTGGGAAGCCCTATATGGGGACATGTCAGCGCCTTGTTTGCTTGTTGTGCTGATGAAGCTGGGGGTGGGGCGAGTGGGCAGCCTTGTTCAGGTTCCAGGATTCCCTTCAAATGAGTCAGCCAGCCCCCACTCAAACTGTTACCTTGGGAACTCAGGCTTGGGCTTCCCTCACTTAAGTGGAGACTCATCAGCACCCAGACTCACCAGCACACACACACACACACACACAGTCAGAGAAGCGGCGGCCAGGTTGGATCAAATTACCCCTCGCTTTGGCCTGTACTGTGGCCTGTTAGGCCCAATCTGCTCCGTGGAAATGAGATGACCGACTCTGCAACGGCTACTTTGTTAAGACGAATGTGTAATGTATGCAAATTAGGCTGAATAGACATGTGAGATAATGAGTTTGGGTGGCTGGATTCTGAAGTCAGTGATTTGAGTAATATAGTGTGCTTCCCTGTTAATAAGCATGACCGGTGTGGTGTGGGTTTGGTACGTCACGGTGATGTCTGGAGTTCACTTCATAACTGGACTGTTTGTGTTTCCAACTCAGTTAATTACCATAGATAAATGAGTTTCTTTACTAAAGCCATTAGTCTAGCAGGCTTTTGTTAAGTGAGTTAATTTGTCGATGCACCCAAGCAGATCATGGGTGACTCCCCCACCGGCTTTCACCCCGTCCTGCCGGGGCCAATCCATCCCGCTCAGCCAACCAGTCACCCCAGACCAGAGCCCATTAGGCTCCAGCATGCTCACTTACCCTCACTGGAGAGGAGGATGATTAGTGGGGTTGTGATAAGGTCAATATTATAAGTTTTATTAAGCATATCGCTTTTTATTCAGATTGATCATAAGATTACATGAAAAACCACGAGAAATAGAATTCATGTAAAACTATAATTCATCCCTATGTAATTTTATTCTTTTTCCTCACATTTTTCCTAAAATAGATGAAGCTTTGCAGGTGCGTCAACGGCCATTCTCCTTCACCAGCTGCTCCATCAAGAAGTAAAGGTTGCCTTCTATAAAGTAAAGACTGGCGTTGCTCCCAGTTCTGGGCTGTGCCAAGGTCTGCTGCACGCCGTCGTGATCTATTTGAGATGAGGAAGGTCGTGATCTTCACAAGTGCTTCTGAAGAAATCTAGAGGCTGAGTTCACGGTGCAGGTGAAGAAGGTGGAAAGCTCTGCTGCTGTTTTGCAGCACCTGTTTTTGAAATAGTTTTTTGTATGGATGAAGTTTTTCATCTATGTTTCATTGGGACTCATCATTTGTGATAAAAGCTATATATGAAGATAAAGCTATGAGAAGCAGGCTCTGAGGATGAGTTTCGAACCAAAACCAGAACAGTTGAACATGGATGCATGCTTTTTTGTTGGTGGAATGATGCAATGTGAATTCAGTAAGACGGTTCCGATCCGTTTTTGTTTAATTGGCCAGGCTTAATGAGGAGGAGCGTGGGAGAGCAGGATTGTCACCTTGTTCTCCCAGCCTGGAATAATGTGTGAGGAGAAGCCTTCTGCATGATGTGAGAGCTAAAAGCAGGAACGATAGATTGTTGCTGTGGAGTTGGGAGCCCATGTCTTCCTTTTTACCAGTCCCCTAAAGCTAAGGAAGTGAATCAGCTTCCAGTCTTTTCTGACTTGATACTGAAATTTTAGGACTAGTGGTGAACTATGTGCATCGCCTCCAAGGCTTAAGGACACACTGATGGTTGAAGGCTGAGGGGCTTTTTTCTTACTATTTCAGTGAACTCAGAAGTGGCATCAGCAATATGATGATGACTGTCACACATTATACATGAAAATCTTGTCACCCCGTCACCATGAATTGGCCGATTGCACTGAAATATTCCAGTTGTAGCTCCTTTGAGATAACGAACCACCCCCGTTGAACCTCCACGTGAATCCTTTCCTCCACTTAAAGAAAAAAAAATGTGTGTTTAACCTGTAAACGGTGAGCTTCCTTGTGACACACGGACTTTTAATTCACAATAACCCTGCAAATGAATGGGCTGATTACCGAGGCGAAGATGGAGAGGCAGTCATAAGCACTTGGCCTGAGTGGAATAGATGAAGGGGTGGGGGGTGGGGGGGGAGCTGTGGCGGTACAAGTCCAGCCTCAGAAATAGAGCTGTGAACACCATCTGTCATGCTCTCTCTCCCCGTCTGTTAGCCTGACTGCAAGTAAAAGGGAGAATGATGCTCTCAGAGCTGCATTAGACAAACGTGGGTGCTGATTGTCGTAGGTGTGGGTTTTCTGGGAGAGGGAGGGGAGCGATGGGTACACAAGGAGGTGTATGAGTAACCGACAAAGGGAAGCACTCACCTACACAGAGAAAAGGAGAAGGGTTGTTTAGTAAGTGGGTATTCCTGGCGAAACCACACCCCTGCACCCACCCACCACCTCTTGCGGACTCCTACCTACTCGCTTTTGTCAGGAGGGTTCCTAACGGAAGTTATGCAGAAGCATTATACAAACCGATTGCTCATCTACTCCTCCGAGGCGTGGAGGAGTTAACAATCCATGTATTGTCCTTAATTTCAAACATGAAACAAGTTTCCCATGTGATGCCTATTTGAGATAGACACTATTAAATACACAGGAGTTGCATCAGTTTCCCATTAATAGTCATTTCCAAGAATTCCTAGATGAATAATACCTCTATCTCTAAAGCTGGAGACATTTCAAAAAGATCATGACAAATTTTTAGGTCTGGTAATGGTTATGATATGAGAGCCTGATCAGCAGACCACCCTCTACTCCTATGGGATTTTTTTGGGGGGTGTTTTTTTTGTTGTTGTTGTTATTTAGTCATCGCTTATAATGTGCAGGTAGCTCGGGATACTTTGCATTTATCTGAGTCAGAATGTAAAACAGAGTCGTTAAAACATGAAGGCAAGCTGGGTCACGATGAACGACATGGAGAGGCGGGAGGAAGTGTCCACAGCTGGACTAATATTAGTAAGATCTGGTATCTAAACATGCGACTGAGTCACATCTAAACACACGAAAACCTACTGAAAATACTTTCCTTAACACTCAGACCCAAGCGATGGTGAATGTACTTAAGCGTTCTTCACACGGTCATTTTATATGTGTTCAAGCTGCTGTTTTCATGGTTGCTCTTCATTGGCAGATGAGCAGCCGGGGTCAGCTCCACAACAGCTGGCAGCGATGTTATCTTTTTCACAGGCCATTTAGCAGGGCGCATTTCCTGTTTTAGTGGCCTGAAGTCAGGTCCTACTTTTGAAGGGAGGTGTCCCAACTCACTACACCCCCTGCTGCCGTAAACACTGCAGTAGATAGATATGTGGACATAGTTGTTGCAGATTGATGGTACTTTAAACTAGATTAACAACTTTTGCAACATTTTCCTTATGATCCATTTCTTCAGTTAGTTGAATCCGATCCAAAACGCGTTTCTACCTGCTTTTCTGTAATTGTTTGGATTTTTCCATCCCACGTTTGAAACATCCCTGAAACATCCCAGACAAAGCTTTATAGCAACTCCAGGCCCCATCGATGCCGCTGCCAAAATTTCCCCGAGTCCTGTTTATTTCTCGCTGGTTCTTAGTTACGTAATTCTTTCCTCTTGACTGACTGAAACACCTTTATGCATCAGATTATATCGTTCTCTTCGGTCACGTATTTAACAGATATTTTGGTGCTTTTAGGTTCTAGCTCTGAGTCAGTTTGTGCCCCTCCTACAGCGAGTGATTCACCGTCACAGCTTCAAACAGGTATTCCCCAAGTGTGAGGATGCAAAATGTGTTCAGTTTGTTTGACTAGAAGATTCCAAATTTGCTCCTTCTTCATCACTCATTTTGTTCTATAAGCAGTGAATTTAAAAAAGATTTGGCTCATGTTACAGGTATATAAATAACTTTAATTGCAACTATTACTATTATTATCTATTTTACCTTTTCTTAACAAATAACAGTTTAAATACGTGTGCAGAACAGCATGAATCTTATACTGTACACAACTTCAAAATTGAGTGCTATTGCTTATTTTAACCTCAGCGACTGATAGTTGAAAAAATGATATGAGCATATGAATTTAAAATGTAGTCCCTAGATAGGAAAATATTTAGAAACCCTGAAGCTGTGTTCCTTGGTAACAGCATAGGTAATGAAGCAGTTCTTAGTCTTTTTCAACTTTCAGCTGTTGAAGTGAGATAACTTGCAAATTTCCAGAAGTTGAAGCTCTGACACAGCAGCTGTGAATAATCTCTTGAACTCCAGTGGCAAAGATTCACATTTTTATCCTTGCATTTCAGATTAAAGGCAGGTCTTAAAGAGACCATCAGTGACTAATGCATCTAAATGTGAACTGCTTCCAGTGACAAAGATGTACTCAAGGCTTTGTAGTTGTGAACAAACACACTGAACATTTCGTCCAAGCTGCTCTTTTCTCTTGCATTTTTCTTATGTAATGTAAGATTTATCCTTGAGGCCACTGCAGACAATCCAAAAATAAATGTGTTAGCAGTTGGTCAGCATACAGATGCATTGTGCTCAAAAGATTTACACCATTTACTTTTGTGGTTGTGTATTGCATTTTGTAAAATATGCATATAATGCTTCTACTTGAGAATACACCACACAGTCACTAACAAACATTTTTCTTTTTAGCATGTGTGACCAGAGGATGCTTAGGTGTGTACTGTTTTTGGGAAACTTTACAGCATGGAGTCTCCACGCTTTTGACTTTTCAAACCCTGAGCTCATAGTATCATCCTATCTGAAGACAGTATTGATCCAAGATTAACTTCATCAATTCACTGTGTGGCTTTTGATTCCTCCATAACAAAGCTGTGATGGATTTACTATAGCAAGAACTTTCTGTTGTGGCAAGCAGCCACAACTTCATCGTGCACACAGAGAAAATCTAGTTGAGCTAAATGAAAATGAAAACCCTCTGTTTGTGCAGACATGTAGAAAACATGTCCTATTTATGGTTTTATTCGCCTCATGATTTGCACAGATTGGGTTGACAAAAAATGTTATTTATCTAATTTATTTGTAAGTGCAATGATATCCAACCTATAATAGATCATTTTGATCATTTCACTTTTCAGTACTTATTTCTATCCACAAGATTAGCTTCAGTTTATTAGAATTTTATTTCTGATGTTACAAATATTAAAGGAAGATGGCAACACATTTTAAGCTGAACAGTTTTTAATAGACACAATTAACACAGCTTGTGGCTGTCAGTCATTTAACAGTCGGAACTTTTCACCTATGCCCCGCCTCCACAGCCGGGTCCCTGAAGCGGGCCGTCTGCAAAGTGAGAATGTCCTCGAGATTAGTGTGAGCAAGTCCGTAACTCCCCAGTGATCACCATAATTCACCGATTTAAACAATTGTTACAGTTGTTGAAATTTGTTGTCCTGTGAATGTTAATACATTTAAGTTCTGTGTGATTGACCTGCCTGTTATTGTTTGAATATTTCATATATTTGTTGTTGTTTTTACTCCATCTATTTCAATGAAATTAAAAGGGCATTGGGTGCAATGGAGAGCGAGAGAGAACCGAGCATTAAGATATGGGAAAACGTTGCAAGCTAAAATGTTGACTACCTGTTGCTATGGCAATGGGTTTGGATCCTGCAGGCTGCTGGACTCTTGCTATTTCTAAATAAAGCTTTTTTTCTCACTGATCAGTGGATGAAGATACTCACAGTTGAAACTAATCTGAATTTTACCAGTCTGTGTAAACACTGGCGCTCTGCTCTCTAATACTTACAGCTAAACGTCCTCAACAGCAGTTACAGGATTATAAATGAGATGATGCATAATAGAGGACACATGCTTTCATACTGCTACATGTTTCATACAAACAGAAAGTGTCTCTTAGTCATCCTGGCAAACACACTGTGTTCATGACAATAGAGTTGTAACATATCAATTAAAAACCAACAAACAGCAATTGTCTAGATCTTAGCTGTCAGTGAGGCAAACTAAAATCTTTGTCAAGAAAACTGAATTACTGAAACAGGGAGATTAAATTGTGTTAATAAAGGTTTAAAGTTTTTATTCTGTTTTTAAAAAATAGATTATGCCCTGTACAAAATGTGTTTGCACTATTCCCAACACAGATTACAGAAAATGTCTTTGTGAATGAATATCCCTAAAGATAAATGCAGCTCAGTATTTTTAGATGTCTTTTAATTGTATTTTTTTGGTTCCATAATTTCCCTGCTGAATGATGGAAAGCTGAGGAATAGACTTGTGTCCTCCTGCATGTCACCTGACACCCTCACGCTGTACCGACACAGTACCTTTGTCACCCTGTGGGGGGAGCCTGTGTTTGGAGAAAGGAGGGCAGGAGTATGTGTTGAGACCAGATACTTGATGCTCTTAATGGGGACTTCCATGCTTAGTGGGTTTTGGGCCATTTCACAGACAACATATTTAGTCGTTTTTTCCTCCCACTCAAGGATGCAGCCGGTTTGCAGAAACCTGCCAAGTCTTCTAAACAAACATCCCTGAGTGTAATTTGCAGTGTGAGGTGTCTGACTCTGTGCTTCCTGGGGATGAAGGAGTTTAACCTGACAAATACGCAGTAGGAAATGCTTATGAAAAGTATCTACGCTTCACATTGGGTTACACGATGTCTGTTTCTAGGCAACAAGAAGTTAATATACAATTAATGATATGGGAAATTGCTTCTTGGAAATCCACTCAGTGGTTTAATTTGCTTGTGAACTATCTAGGAATTTCTCCACGTCTGGATATTAATACAGTAGGTCTTTTATATATTTAACCTTGACATATTTTCACCAACGGATTTGATGAAGTTGAGCTTCCTGTATGATTGAAGCCTTTAATTATGAGCAGCCAACAGTTGTCTTCTCCTTATCATCAATAAAGACTCGATCAATGCTTGGAAAACCTCGTGCTATAACAATGTAAGTCTAATTTATATGGACTTTTACAAAACTGGCTCCAAATAACATGGGGAAGGAGTGGCGTCTTTAGGATTTCTCGATGGTTCAGCGGGTGCGGCCTTAAGGAAATATCTGGCTGTGAGTATATAAAACTAGGAGAAGTGTCGTCATGTAATGGTCTTGTTGAATTGTTGTTTCATATTTCACCTTATTATCCCTCATATCTCTGACTCTGTGTTTGGATTACCAGGACAGTTCACTCAAGGAAGGGCTGGTGAATGGGACGACCCTCACTGGTGAGTATGATTTCTAATCCACTGCTCATTCTCTTGGTTTACTTTAATGACATCATTTCATTGTACACATCCATGTTAAAGTGTTCCAACATAATAAATGATATGTTTCCAGTTCCCACACATGCAATTAACCCTGATCCACTTAAATGACCTCTTACCACCTGTTATTCTTTAATGAAGTGCACCGCGGCGGGGGATCCTGAATATGTCATGCTTGTTGTTGGCAAGCTACCTTTGAGCTTAGAGGCAGCTGTGAATCCAGGGAGAGTGAGGTGGGGTGTGTCTTTCAGTGTTGATGCCTGTGTTGTTAGCAACTTGGTGCAAATCAAAATTACACAATTTTGCCAAGAAAGTCACATCCAACCTACCCCAGTTATTAGACAGGCTTCAGATGAGGCTGCTCTTTACTTAAATATTTCACGTTTGATACTACATTCATACTACATTTTGCCACCTCATCCACCTACAAATCAAGAAATCTTTGCAACATGCTAATGATAGAAGAGTTTTCCAAGTGTTGAAGAAATGCTTACATCATAAATGCAGGTGTAACTTTCCTGATAGATGGAGAGAAAAAAAGGAAAAGGGCTTTAAATTATGCACTAGGAACATTTTGTCTTGAAATTCCATCAGAACGTTGTTACAATGGAGTGACATCATGACAATAATGAAATAAAGCAAATTGCTGTTGATTTGTCTTTATGCAGAGTATAATCCTCCAAGCCCACCGAAGAAGTCTGGATTCCACCGCTACCAGTTCCTGTTGTTTGAGCAGCCTCCAGACACACGAGTGACGCTCACAAAGCAGGAGGCTTCCAGTCGTGGTAATTCTTACACAACACTGACGGCCTTCAACATATACCAACACAGCTGTCATCTGTTAATTGTTGAATCTGCAATAGCAGGAAAAATCAAAACTGTAAAGCTCAAGGCCTCTTTGTGGGTATTAATGTTTTATGAACCTTCTGCAACATTTTTTGTAAGATCGTTCTATTTCATGATACAGTATATATGGGCTTAATCCTTTATTCTAGCTGAAATTTTCAGGTTACATTAAATGCTGGAAAGCTGCAATTATTAGCGATTTTATGCACGTTCAGATCAGACGCCATCTCATTAAGTGAAGGATTTGGTCCATGTCTGTGTCTCGTCTGGACAATGTGTCATTGAGCATAATCCACGAACAATTCTCACCCATCGATCGAAGCATTTGGAGTTGTTTTAGAGCCATCTTCTACTCCGAGTGCTTGATCTTTACATGGGAAATGTTAATGAGGTTAGTGAGTAAGTCTGCTGCAGTGTTGATGCCTGCGGGGTCAAGACAAGTATTGTTGACTCCCACACACACCTGCACGAGTCTGCCCGACTACGTCTTGTTAACCTCCACCAAGCCTGAAATCCTTATCAACCGTGTCAAAGCACAATGAACGCGAACACGTACTGCTAACCTTCATCTCCGTTCGTACGATCATCAGATCTTTTTCTTAGTTAGAAAACTGTTTCTCGCTGAAAACAGAGTTGTTGCTTTGTTTTTACTTCTGGTTTTTCTGACTTTTCTTCCCCCTGAAGAAAAGTCTCTTGAAGGTGGGCAGCTGCACTTGGGCGTGGAGTACGGCACCTCGCAGGAGGCGTGCCCATCTGTCTGCTCGAGTCGGGTCGCAGCCGGTGATTTGAGGGGAAATCGGGGCGGTTTGAGACTTCAAGCGCCGCCGCCGTGAATGAGCGGAGCTGCCAGTCTCTGCCGTTTGAAGTTTTGACAGCTATGTCAGCAAACAAGGCAGGAGCATTTGGCTGAGCTCTGTTTGATGTTGAAACCTCTGGAAAAAGAAGTGTCAGAAGAAATGTACTTTGGAGTATTTTACGTATTCAACCTCACATTTGGGGAGGTTTGAAATGAACTCTTATCTCATTATTAGAGCATTCACTGTGTCAGAGCTGGTTAAGCTGAAGAGAAATAATGACATGAATAATTGCCTGCTACTTAGAATATTTTAATTATGTTTTTTTGGGGTGAAATAAGCTGAAACTCACTCATGTTCAGCCCCGCACACATTACGAAGAAGCTGAGGCAAGGGGGACCACCCATCCTTATTTGCGGGATGAGTTCTACTCCCGCTGCTGTGCTTCCTCTCTCCAGCGAACTGTTCTCTATTCAAGGGAAATGAAATTAAGAAATGTACTCTTGGATAATCAAATGTTTTATCCGATGGGTCAATTCTGGAGAGGATAGCTGCCCTGGTAATGGAAATAGACGGACAAATTAAGAATGAAAGCCAAGCGATGTTTTATGAATAGAAACGTATTTGATCTTTACAGTTATTATTTTGTCTGGATTCAAAGACGTACCTGCTGTAGTATTATTATTGGCCTCCGCTCGGCCTTGACAAGCGTGGTGCTCCCAGACAGACAAGAGGAACGGAGGGAATCCCGTGCCGCCCTGCCTCCTCCGTTAAGCATGTTCACTTATTAGTGTCTGTCCTCCCTCCATGTGGTGTGACACAGAGAGCATTTTTCATGGCCCATGACATTAATTGATGTGATTTGCGAAGGGAGAGCATTTAACCGTGGGTGGGAGACTCCTAATGATCATTTTCCACTTCCAGTAGCCCAGTCATTGACTCAATTTTATCACAAATTCGTCGTCTTTTTTTCTTCTTTTCATCTCTTGAGTAGTAAAGCAGGGGATGAACAATGAGAGGCGGGGCAGGGATGTTGAGCGGAGCCGTCGGAGTCTGCTGCGTCTCCTGTGTTGAAGTTATGAATGTGGGTCAGTGAACTGATGGAGACAGCTGGTTTGTTACACAAGGAACTACGGGGGGCTGTGCTCTTGGCACAGGGCACAGGGGCGTGATCGGAGGGAATCCCTTTCTCTCTGGCTCAGGAAGGCTGTATCTGACTGTAGGCTGCCCCTGTGCCAGGGTGGGGGGCAAGCGTGGGCACACAGGCCCTCGTGATACTTGTTAGCCACTTGGCAAGCCCTCAATATGTCCTGCTACTGTTCAGTGCTGCCGAGTCAGTTTGTCAAGGGAAACAGTGTTACAAGGCCTGGGAGGGAAATGCTGAGGCCTTGAGAGAGGCTATCTAGCGTTCCATCCCTAAACACACACGGTTCACACATCCAGCACCCCGTCTCCTGGACGGGACCACGGCAAACACTGCAGAGGGCTCAGGCAACGCGTCTGAGGAAAAAGTGAAAACTAAAATTGATCAGTGCTTGTTGTTCGTGGTAGATTACAAGGGAGCCTATGTACGTGACGAACATGTTGTGCGAATGAATGGATCACAGTGGAGATAGCTGCTGGATGGTGCACGTTGCTCATCTTGCCTCTTAGAGCCCCTACTGCCAGCTCAGCACACTCCACAGTAATTGAAGCCATTTGCAGTGTTGCAGTGTGGTAATGGGCAGATCCATGTCTACCACCCACCCACAGCCTCTACCATTAATCAGAGCTGCGTGGAGTCAAAAGAGCCAGGATTTGGATGCTACAGCAGGCCTGAGTTCCAGCCAGGAGTCGGCGCCTTAAAGGAACATTTTGACATTCTGGATTTTTTTTTTAAGAGGTTGAGGGTACAAGTTTCTACATTTTTACTTAGTTTCAACTCCAGTAAAGGAGATTCATTCATAAGTAGCTCCATATTATTGTCAGAATTTATGTCTGGAAAAGCTTTATTGTTCATTGTATAAAATAACAACACAGTGAATCACATCCCTGAAAAAACATTTACAGAATATGTAAATATGTATATATTTTACCACTGGGATAAAATATATATTACTCTAAAAATCTACACAGTAAAGCTCTGCTTTGATTATTACATGTATACAGCATATATAAAACTATATACATACAGCATATTTGCAATAATTAATGTAGAGCTAAACAATCTAATTTGACAATATGCATAAAAATTATAAATTTATATTCAGATTTTTTTTTAAAATAAAACGCCAAAATATGATGTTATTTTTCTGTTCCATAGATGAATGTAATTTGGTATTAGGCTGTTGGATGGATGAAACGAACAATGTGCTGTTGCTGAAACAGTTAATCAAACTGTTTATTGCCAAAGTAATTGTTCACCATTCGGATCTTGATTTTTTTTTTTTGGCAGGGGGGGGCTATTTATTTTCAAAAGTGTAAATAAGGACAAGTATTGTACGAAACATTTAAATGATTATAATATTTTCTTTTTAAAACTGTGGGCTGCTCTATTCGGTGTATTTACAACAGGATGTGAGCCGAGTTCGACAGTCAAACACCAGCTGCCCTGCTGAAGCATCACTAAACTCCGATCTCCTGCATCCACAAAAACAAAAGCCCCTCGTGATGCTGAGACTTCATAGCTATGACTATGAATACTCAAGCTCAGTAACGCTTTCGCCCTGATATGCCTCCGCTTACTATACAGAGCAGGTTGACTTGGTTTTGAGTATTTTTTGAGAGAATATAAGAGGTTTAACAGGGACACCGCCCACACCGCTAAATGTAGCAGTAGTGTGTCACCTCACAGCAGTCCTGATCTTCCTGCCATACCCAGACGGAGATGCAAGGTGGAAACAAAAGGGGAGGCAGGAAGACTTTAACATCGCCCTCAGGTCCCACACTATCTGTCCTTTCCATGAGCAGGCAGATGGGAGAGGTGGAAACACGTCTCTGCACCACAGACACTAGCCTATTTTAAGGTCACTCGTAAGTCTTGGCATTTGCAGGGTACCAGCCTGCGTGATAGCACCAGATATTGTGAATTCGCCTCATTTTGGATGACGGCCAATGATTGCACAGCTTTAGACGGGATTATGAGTGTAAAGCCTTACAAGCAGTGCCTGGTTTTGACTCTCCTTGAGATTGTTAGTCACAATAAAATAATCGTCAGTGTGACATTCTCCAGGGAAAAAGAGGAAATGTTGCCTAATATTACTGTCAGGCAAAAATCTTTCTATAAATAGGGAAAGAGAGAGTTTGACTGTTAAAGCGTGACTGTCATAAGAGTCAAATCTTTGTCATGGTTGGTGAAATACATCTCCATATTTAGAGTTAAGTTTGCTGCCTCACCTCTCGGTAAACTGCTCCTTCTCAGGACCTTGTTCTGGGCACACGGAAGAGTTCGGGGATCTGCAGAGGCGTTGCATTATCACCCACTGAAGCACAGGCCAGAGGGGCCATGCCCCGCCATACAGACAGGTCACTTGACTCCATTGCCCTCCCTTGATTATTGGAGCCCTTTCTGCAGGCATTCATTCACAGAGAAGATCTGACAAAGATGCAGGTACTCATCTGTTCGTCTCCCAGTTATTATTCATTATCTTCCCCAGCTGAGCTCAGAACCTGACCTTACTTTATGTGTGACACACTACACACACTAAAGTGTGAGTCTCAAAAGCTCAGCATGTAAGTAGAATCTGTCTGGGTGCATCGTCCCAAAAATTTTCACTATTCTACAGTTTGAGGGTTAATCACAGTCGTACATTTAGAAAAAGCTTGTGAAGTCACACAAATTTGTCTCAAATTAAAATGCGATTTATTTCTGCATTGATGGGAGGTGAGTGCACATGGTATGCTTGGCAGCACCGCAGTGTGTTTCTTCTCCCACATCTCCTTCACGATGGAGGACGATACAAAATGCGGCTCCCTGATTGCAAAAACAGCCACAAAAATCACCTGTAAAGCGACCTCAATCCAGAGGCGAAAAGCAGCGATGCTTCTCTCCAGGCAGCATCAGACTCGAACCCCAACTATGAGACACTTCTCTCTGTAGATCTGGACCATTTCAATTGTTGGCTTTCATTTACAAAGATTATCTTTCCTCCTTTACTCCCGAGCATCTGTTCATGCAATCGCTTCACATACGGAAATACCGGAATGTCATAGACTCACTGGATTATGGAGCGTGCCGTTGTCTTACGTGCACCCAAGCTCATTCTGTCCGGAAGCTGACGTTTAAAGAACACAAGGTTTTGTTGAGTTGGGGGTGAGGGTTGCTAATTTGTCTCTTTTTGGTGTGTGTATAAGGGTGGGGAAGCTGCAGGGAATCAGCGGTTGTCAAAATCTAAGAAGTGATATTGTCATACCAGCCGGATGGCCGTCTGGTGTTTGTTTAAAAGAGCAGGGAAGGGAAAAAAAAAACAGTCCAGGCGATTGAATCATATCTTCTTGCCAATACGTCCTTGCGTTCCCACCTCCATCATTACAGCAACATGTTTTATTTTCAGCAGTGCTGTTCTCAGTGAGTCACATCCCAGAGCCATGTGCTGCTCAGTTAGTCTTCAGATCCCTCAAACATGGGCCGAGCGGTCATGAGACATACTCACGCTATGCACCAGAAACTACACTCAGACTGTGCTAAATCTATGCAGGATATTGTTAGGAGCAGAAACAGTCAGAAGTATGTTGTCTCATAAACTTTTGAGATTCAGATAGGTTATTTTGATCTAGTTTGAAGTTCGTTTCATCTCCAAATATCTCCAAATGCTCATGAAGGTTTGTGTCGTCCTCCCCCCACAGGTGGATGGAATCTTCTGGCTTTCGTTGCAAAATTTCATCTGGGACAGCCTGTGGCCGCTGTGCAGTTCCTCACCCAAAACTACAAAGATTGAGAAGTCGTGGAAGAAGAATCTGTGCAGAATTATTTCATATACCATCACTTTTTTCAACAGCCTTTCCTTGAAATAAACAGCTTGAGTTCTTCAAAGCTTGCAACATATCAGCCCGAGTTGTCTCTATCTTATCATTTAGTTCGAGAGAGACTTCCTCTTTGTGTTGCATCAGCTGCAGCGTTTTGATGTCGCCCCCCATCTCCGTCATGGGGTCTGGAACGAAGGATTTGGGAGATAAGATTTTGACCTCTAGGGATTTCTTATTTGTTTCCGAACGTGTCCACGAGAGGAGGAAAACCGACTGATATCACAACTCGGTGTGGAAAGAGTTGAATCTAATTCAGGGGCGGAAACACGTCAGGGCCAAAAAAAGGAAGTGGGAGGTGAAACCGAGACCGCGACGCAGCCGGATGTCGGAGTGGAACTTGAACCAAAATACTTTGCAATGACAAGGCAGGGGGAGGGACTGCAGGGACTGTGGCGTACCGGGTAAAGGGAAGTTACTGTTGGTGTCATTGTTTATCATATTTCCATTGACCTCTCACACCAGTTGGAAACACTGAGCTGCTTCTAGGTTCCCGATTGATTTTTTTGGTCTGAAGTGAAAGTTGCCTTGAGGTGTCCTTGAACGTAACTTTGGGACGATGAACCCGTTCTGAACTTGGGGTGGTTGTGTAAGAAGCCCACCTGGCAGGTCTGCAGAGAACGGTTTGGATAAACTTTTCAACCCTTTCCCGAGGAGATACTTTTCAGACGTCCACCTCTTTGTAGAGGGTGGGTCAGAGTACCCCCCAGGAGGCATATTGGTTTCTAACCAGCAACTCTCCTCAGGGAGGGGGCTGTATCAATACCCCAGATGTCTGAAAAAGGCTGGATTTACATGAGGGACTTTGATGTACTGATGATCAATCTTCCGCTGGTGGTTTCATTGACCCTAATTTGGTGTCTCATCAGCGGGCCCGGTAGGAGTAGGTAATGGAGGTTTTTTGTTCCTTTGGTGGTTAAGCCAGCTTTGGTAAACCCCTCTGTGCCCTCTCAATGAACTCTGGGAGATCATTGATCAATTTGTCCTGTATCTGCTTTTTTTTTTTTTACTTCTTCCTTGACTTAACAGTCGAAGCCCCCCTGCGTCCACAAACAAAACATCCCAAACAATGCATGTTAGCACACACTCGTACAGATGGTCCCTCGCTTTTGAACAAATGAGAAATATCCATCTGTTGGAATATCATTCTTGACCTTTATTTACCCATCTTATTTGACTTATGAGATCACATTTTTAACAATTGGCAAGTGGAATATAATTCCACACTCATTGTGAGGCATGCCAAGTGGGAGTGCATTCTTCCAAAAAAGAAAAAAAACACCTACATGAATCCATCAATACCCCATCGAAATGCCAAGATTTGTATTTCCAAATACTCTCTGAATTTTTTTTCATTTGTTATATCTTGGAGCTATCCTGCCAAAACAGCTGGGTTTGCCACACTGCTTCTTTACATGTGTGTATTTTTACTTCAAATGTCAGGAGAGTTGAAATATTCTGATGAAGAAAAACTGACAGCTGTAGTTTAGTGGTTCACAATATATTACCTTCTCTGAAAAAAACAAAAGTCTCACATCCCCTGATGGTAGGGGAAAGGCATTTAATATTGTCTTAATTTATGCAAACTTACATTAATTAAAAGGGAATTTGTATAATCAATTCAATTGCCTAACCGACACTAAGTGATCTAATATGCAAATGATGACACAAGTCTCCATTCTTTTCTTAGCGCTGCTGAAAGAATTCCTGCACTTCTTCATTTCTGTGGCAAAATGGATTTGACAGTGACGTGTGTTCGTTGTATATCAATGGCATAGTCTGATGACCGTGTTGCATCCTTTAAATTTGTGTATTTGACCCCTGCAGACTGTAATTGTTCTGTAAATTTGACTAATGAAGTTCATTTAGTCCACATGGGAACTTGTATCCCGCATCTCAGGAGAATTTATACAAATAACCTTATTTTTAGAAGCAATTAAATGCTTTACAGTCTTTTTATCTCCAAAAGGTGCAATTTTTTTTTTTTTTTCAATTACCTGAGTTGGCCTTGTGTCATAAACACGTTTTTATGTCTCATAATAACAGTGTAGAATGACAGGCGCGTACAGAGGATAGTGGTGACTGGGTACGGTTTAATGATGCTCCGTCTGAATGAAGACAAAACGGTGGATTTAAAAGGAAAACAAATCATATCATTATGGATCACATGATTATGTGTTATCATGGTGATTCAGGTCAAGCATGTTGTGATAAAAGCGTGTTCCTCTTATTTTGACTTCATTTGAAGCAGATAAATTTTCTGTGGCGACCCCTGAAGGGAAAAGCCGAAAGGAAAAGAAGAGATTTGAAGCAGATAAATTTTATACTGACAAGTGGAACCAAAAGAATATTACTCAGTGTGTTTAATCAGTAGAACAAAGAAATTTGACTTACAAAATGTAGTAAAATAAAAGATTCCCAGTTATTTTTAGCACAACTGATGACATTATAACTTTCCAGCACTTTAACCAATAGCTGGGAGCGATAACCTCATCCTAATTTGAATAAATATCCACAGAGAGGTTAGCTCATCGGTCCTTTAAACCAAACCGGTACTTCCATGGAATCCTGTATGGAGGCGAGATGCTGTCGGCCTGCCCCCACGTGACCCGGGAGATAAACCTGCAACAGGTAGGTGCTCCTACTTTCCAGACACTGAACCAGACAAACTGAGGAGAGAAACAGCAGAACGACAAGTCCTCGAACTCCGTCCAACGCAGCAGTGAAGGCACCGTTTTCAATGCATTGACCAACCTGTGAAGCTTCGACAACAGGAGCACCAGCCTGTGTAACACAACTGTAGGTAACACCTGTAAACTGATTCCTACCTCAGGCTGTAAGCCATGACCTTGTTCTGCATTATATAATGCTGTCATGTTTTCCTGTCACTCAATCATAACTAGGTATAGCAAGTACATTTCCTGGTGTATTTCATAATGTAATTATATACAATTAAGGCATAAATTCTTGTGCTCGTTCTCTAGAAATGTGGTTTTTCTTGTTAAGTCAGATCAAAAGGTCAACATTAAACACCAACATTCACTTGTGACTAAATGAATGCTAAATTTTCAATAAGGAGTTGCTGTGGATTTTGTCGTATTTGGAATATGCTCGTCTTTTTACATACGTGTGTCACAAATGGATTAGTCACAAGTTTAATTAAAGCAGGGACAAATATTTTACAAATGCATGTGTTTTCTGCACTGACGCACAACAAGTGCTAACTTGAACTCTACCTGGGCAGGTGTGCAGACCAAAAGAGATCCAGACGCTGGTGTGGAATGGAGCCTTCAATGACTGTTTTCCTGGCTGAAGGTAGCAGACACCCGGAGAGGACTCTGTTGTGTCTGCTGGTGTGAACACGCTCACGCGTGGAGGACTCGTCTGCGGTAATGAGCCTCGCAAGATCACTGACTGCTCTAATTGTGTAAGCCCCCCCAAACACAGAGCATGATTCAGACTAATTCTCCCACACATTCTGTTTACACTCCTGGTTCATTGAGGTCTTTGGTCTTAATATTCTGGCACTGACATTCCATTCACTATTTCCTGTGAATTTATGTAAATATTCACTTGACTGTTAAATAAGAGATTAGAAGTCAGGGCCCCACAGGAAGTCTTTTTTTAGACAGAAAATCACAAAGGGGTATTTTTTAAACATTATGTAGAGAGGAATGTGTGTTTTTTTTCTCTTGTAAATTGGTGAAAAGTGATCCATGACGCTTTGTCCACTGTCGTGTCTTTGAACGCATGTGGCTTCCGATCACTTTTCCACTACTACTTCACCCGGAACTCACATGTCCAAATAAAGACACACATGGGCGGGGCCGGACACTGCCTTATTTGGAGTTTCCACTGAACCGGTCACTTGGGCTCCAAGTCAAAGCATGTCTGTGTATTCAAGGGAGTGTTTGCAATATTTACAAGCGATTAAACGCTGCCAGTTAGAGTGTTTATAAGTGTTGCTGCATCAGAACGCACTAAAGCGGAATCCAGAGTCATTTTAATCTGTTCTGACTGGAATAAAAAGTGGATTGAAAATAAAGCCACCTAAAACTTCTCAGGACATTTGTTCAGGATTGTAAAAATATGAACAATCCTAATTTGGACATCCACACAAACGCTTCCATTGTCCCTGATAATCCATGGAGGGCATCATGAAGTCTTATAAACAGATAGAAAAGCACACACACACACACCGTCATGGTTTCCACCGGGACAGAACCGATCCCGAACAGGACGCAGCTGGAGGTGAAATCTGGTTAACTTTCTATCGGTCTGTCGGAGCCTTTTGCCTCCACTGTAGTTTCCACAGACTGACGAGCGGAGAGCCTGGCTCTGGGTGCTCTGTCCATATATGGTCATCTACGTCACGCAAATGTTCCATCCCCCTATTTAATACAGGCAAACTGGAGTCCCCTATCCAGCTCCAATAGAGCAAGTAGAGCCGCTCTTGTGCAACCAACACCACCTCCTCCTCCAGTGATTCACAGACTTCAAATTCCCCCACAAGCAGCCCATCAGCTTCCACAGTGATCAGATTAATAACAACAATAGCCCGCGATCACGCAGGAGGAGATAACCGGCGCTGCTCGTCCTCCGCGGGATACTTGGATAGCTCCAGCAACAGGATCCATCCCCGCTCCCGTCTGCGTCTTCATCCACACCTGTGTGTTTTTTTGTTTTTGTTTTTTTGTTTTTCCACTTTGAGAACACCCGCCGTATTTTTTATTTTTTTATTTTTTTATTTTTGCGTGTGAGTGTGTGTAACTTCTCGGATACCCGTGCGTCTTTTATAAATGTCGGACTGAATCTAACTGCTATGACAGGGAAACTAGCGGAGAAGCTCCCTCTTACCATGAGCAGTTTAATAAACACGATCCCTGACAGTCTCTATCCAGAAGAGGACATCCCGACGTCTATGAATATTTTCACCAATACGGAATCTATTACCCACTACTCACAGATGAACACAGGTAAGATTTGATTCTACTTTTTTTTTTTCTTTTGACGGGTGTGTGTGAGAGAAGTGATTCAAAGTGCGAGGTGCGCGGCAGGCAACAGTTGTCTTAAAGCGTGGGGCACCTGTTTGCGCTCTGGCTGTTGCGCAGGAACGCACATTCCCGTACTGTCTGCTTCTTTTCGGGGTCAGGTGTAACACTCCCGACAGTGAATTAGATGCACACATTTAAAACAACCGACCTTCAGCTTGTGCCATGTGATTTTTCTTTTCCTTTTTCTTTCTCTATCCTGTCCGTAGCCAAAATATCAGGCTCTCAGACGCAACGCCAAAAATCACAATTTGGGGTTGTTTAAACTTTTTTTTTTTTTTAATAATAATCAACGATTTTTATATTTGAGCAGATTTACTGCATTCATAGTCGGTGTTAATTCTCTAAAGCTGAGGCGTGTTGGAGGAAATAAACGGCGGTGGGGGGGGGGGAATGCTGTTTTACGCGCTGAAAACGCAATCGGCTACTGATTGAAATTGAAATCTGTAAATGATGAGGAAAATGTGTCCGATTTCTGTGATCAAGCTAGAAAAACAACGATTTATTAATGTAGTATCCGCCCGCAAACACGGGTCAACTACTTGAGACAATGACTTTCATTCACAACTACATTAACATGTCACAGATTGGATTTTAGTAGGCGTGTGTGGCTGCTTCTCTCAAATATATTTAGACGCCAGGCCCTTGAACCATCTTATATTCGCTAGATTGCGAGGCCCGCGATATGGATTGATTTATTGTTCACGGATTTATGTATATTTCTGATTAATCCAGGCGCCTGCATAAAGATGTCTTTTTTGCTTCGTGCTGGCATTAAATCAATCACTAATTGTAGCTGCTCACCTTCTGAGGTGATGGGTCAATGCTGCACGAAGTCTTTAGGTCCTGACTGAAAAGATTACCATGTGATGCCACGATTTACATTTTACCTCGTCGAAGTCGTCAATAATTTTTGCGATCGAGCGGTTGTGTTCACACGTTTAAAAAAAAAACACACACACACACACCATCAATTTGAATTTAACCCGGAATGTGGCCCCATATTTACCTCCGAACTGTGCGCTAATTCATTACAGCAGCGGCAACCCTTAGAAATAACACACTTCAATTTTTAATCAGTGAATTAAATATAAGGGATATAAAGTTCAGGTGAAATATTAAAATTTTCTTTTAACACGCGACAAAATGTATTTCACGTGACCTCTGACAGGTGACATTTAAAGAAGTGGAATGAAACTGAAAAGGAAAAAAAAAGATTTTGCAGCGTGCAGGCATTAATAATATCTAGTCTTGGTGAAATTTACATTATAAAGTCTTCAATTTGTGCATATTCAATTTTTTTAACCTACATGTGCCTTTTTATGGCCAGGTAATAATAATAATACACCTTTTAAGTACCTTGTTGAGATTTTACAGGTGGAGCAGGTGTGAGCTGTGCTCTTCACTGACCTTTAAGAAGAGTGGTGACTTTATTCCAGGACCCTCATCCTGTTTGAATAGCCCCCCCCCCTGCTCAAACCAACCTGCAAATGACTAAAAAGTAAAATAAATTACCATTAACTGAGACTTCCTTTCTAAATGCCATACCCCCTCCACAACACACACACACACACACACACACACACACACACACACACACACACAAAATGATCATTGTTCTAGTGTTCCTTGTGTGTTCAATGTTATTGAGAAATATATGCAATTTTTCTTTGTTTCATTACGATTTGCCTAAAGCTGAATTCCATCAAACTGTAATTACTGACAATGAGCACATAAACACTCCTATGTGTGATTTTTTTTTTAAGATGACATTAATTTTTAACTCTTGTTCGTGAAACAATTCTTTTCAAACGTCTCGCATGAAGCCTTCCCTGCATGATCTAAATGCATCCCCGTTTAGCACATCTACATTCGACGGTTCTTATGGAATCTGAAGTCTGTGTGCAAGTGTCTGCATTCAATGTGAAGTGTTCTGTACAATGATAGTACTGACAACATTCGTGAAAATGTGGTTAAGGTCACTGATATAAAAGATCAGATTGGAAACAGTTTACTTTTCCCCCGTTGTGTGCAGATGGTTTGGATCCTCGACCGTGATAGATGTGGTGTCTGTCTCATAATCCTTCCTGCTGTAAAGAAATCAGTTTGGCTGTCCTCCTGAGGGACACAATGACTGGATCAAAGGGGGTGTTTAGGTCTTGATTTATGAGAGCTTGTGGGATCTGAGACACACACCACTGTCTCACATGCAGCAGTCACTCACTTAACTTACAGGTCTGACACTGCTCACATTTCTTATGAAGTGTAATGGACTTCTTTTATTTTTGATTTCCTCTTGGGACACGTTAAGAAGATATGCAGAAAAGCTGAATTTTGGACAAACCCACAATTGTCACTTCAGGTTCACACAGCTAGATAAAGTAAATTTTCCAGACTTTTTTTTTCTTTCCCAAAAAAATCGTAGCACGTTATCACGTCAAGAGGATTTGCTTCCCTGCTGCTTGCATTTCCTTTTCACGTTTGAGCAACCATGTGGATTATCTGTTCATAATGAACGTTTTTGTGTTTGCTTTCGTCTAGATAATATCATGGATCTGGGCATGGGAAGTGAGAAAGCTGCAGCAGAGATTCAATATGGATCCAGCTTCCAGTCAAACCGCAGTGGGCAGACTGTCACTTATCTGGGGAAGTTTGCCTTTGACACCCCTCCATCAGGTGGAATTGGCGGCTCCGGCTGGTGCTCTGACAACAATATCATCAGTCTTGTCAGCGCGGGGATCCTGGGTGTTTCTCCATCACCCGGCACGGTAACAACGCAGACATCATCCTCCGCAGCCAACATGGGCGGACAGACGTCAGATATGGAGCAGGCATATGGTCCTCCGCTGCCTGCCTACTCCACCTGCAGCGACCTGTACCAGGACCAGGTCTCCTTCCACCACAGCCCTGCCACCAGTACGACTCTAGCCTACCCAGGAAATGACTATCACTCCACATCCAAAGCCTCTATGGATGGCAGCCTTTTCTCCATGATCCCTGATTACAACCTTTTCCACCATCAGGGCGAGGTCGGCGTGATGGAGCACAAGCCCTTCCAGACAATGGACCCCATCCGAGTCAACCCTCCGCCCATCACCCCCTTGGAGACCATCAGAGCATTCAAAGACAAGCAGCAGATACACCCTGGTTTCATCGGCGGCCAGCAGCACCCTCCTCAACACCACCCTCCACCGCAGACTCTCACCCTCAAACCCATCCGACCACGAAAGTACCCCAACCGTCCCAGCAAAACCCCCGTCCACGAACGTCCGCACGCCTGTCCAGCAGAGAACTGTGACAGACGCTTCTCGCGCTCGGACGAGCTCACACGTCACCTTCGCATCCACACAGGTCACAAACCCTTCCAGTGCAGAATATGCATGCGCTCCTTCAGCCGGAGCGACCACCTGACCACGCACATCCGCACGCACACGGGCGAGAAACCCTTCTCCTGTGAGTTCTGTGGACGCAAGTTTGCCAGGAGCGATGAGAGAAAGAGACACGCAAAGGTTCACCTGAAACAGAAAGACAAGAAGCCGGTCGACAAGAGCAGTGGGGCGGCTGGGAGCCACAGCTCGCCTCCCAGCTCCTGTGGGGGGCCGACGGTGGGAACGTCATGACCGTCACTGCATGCACTTGAACTGGACCCTCACAATTCCCCATAAAGACACTTAGGAAGAAGGGATCACATCCACTATAAGATAAATAGGTGACTCTTTTCCTCTCTTTTACATCTCACCGCTCTTTTCAGTTCCTCCTGTTCTGAGACGGATGCCTTTAGTTTAAGCAAGAGGGGGGAAGGCAGATATGCCCTTCTCTCATAGGTATCTCAGAGCCTCAGCTACTGTAACACAGTGCCAACACAAAGAAGGGCACCACGGCACAATATTTTCAAAGGATCAACGTGTATCTGTAGGATTTGGGGATGGATACTATTTTGTAAATTTTTACTGAGAATTTCTAAATTGGAAGGAAGCCAGAATCCAACATAGAGGTCAAAACAGACAAAATTACAATGGAGCTTAGTGAGAGGGTGAGTTGTCTGGGAGGTATGCATTAATATTACTAGGCTGTTTAAAAGTGCAATTGGTTATATTTGTGTACTGTCATGAATACATTATTAGTGGCACTTGACTTGTCCTTTTGTTGTTGTTTTTTTGTTGTTGTTGAGGTATCGTGTTTTTATTTTCTATTCGAATGTTTTTTTCTCAAACGAATGTGCCAAATGTATTGAGGTGTTACAGCCAACCTTGTTCTCATTATTGTGCCTGACATTTGCCAAACATAAAAGTGATATCAGCTTAGCACACAGTTAAAGCAAAAGATCAGATTCAAACGACGCGTCTCGGATTTAGATTTAGATTTATCTGCACCATTTGGTTAAATCTACATAATGACTGAACTGGGTTACATGAAGCAAACGATGTCTTGTCCTGTAACCTGTGCTTACGAAACAAACATGCCTGCAGCAATCAATGCCTTTGCCAATACTTATTTATTTGCAGTCACTGAAAGATACTGTGTATTTTTGTTGCCTTTATGTACAATGGATTTATGTGGCGTTACCAGATAGAATTTCTGTCCCTTTTTGGGTTTTGTTTTGTTTTTTAAATCTCACAAATGTAGTTAATTTTTCAGTTTTCTTCAGTTCAGCAATTATATGCAATATATTCATGACATATGCCACCAACCCATAAATCAGATTCATGGCAGACAGATCATTAATTAACTTAAGTAAATGACACTTAGTTTGAAAAGCAGCAGAATATGAAAGCAAAGACGAATGACACTGTAAAAAAAAAAAAAACAGACTTGGTTGCAAAAATGAAGAGCATCTTATGGTAAGGGGAAAATTTAAGTATTCAGAATTGAGTTTAAATCTTTTTCAAACACATCGAGACTAAGAATGAGATGTAATCTAAGGAGTTGTTGTTTTTGTACAGTACACAAATTTGTATGCAGGTAGCTACAGTAGAAGTTTCACTTTTGTATTCAAAATGTCAAATACACCAGAACTCAGTATTAAATTGTGCAAATTTGTGCATGCCTTCATGCACACTATGTAAATACAAATGTCTGCATAAACAAGAACTTTCAGTTGACTGAATGCTTGTGCGGAATGTGTCTTAAAGCTTTTAGTAATGTAGTTATAATAAAGGATATTTTGTTGTTATAGGTCATTGCAGAAATTTTGGGATCACTATAATAGTGCCAAATTTGGTGTTATCTTCCATAAAAGAAAAAAGAATAATATTTGCACCATCTGTACGCTTTAAAGTGGCTACTGGTTTAAAGAAGCACTGATGTGTTCTCTGAATAAACAACAATTTTTTTTAATTTTGTGCATCTCCATTATAGTCTAACTCTATTTTAAGTAACACATCTTCCCTATTACATAGAAAGCACTGGTAGTTCTATGAGATTAAATGTTTGAATCCTTTCTTGAGCAAAATACATTTCAGGGTAATGCCAATATTCTTCATGTGTGGTTCCTCGTTGAAAGACATACCTCCTGTATGGTTAGAGCAAACCGTTTATGTCTGGCTAATCGCGTCCGATTGCTTCTGTGTCGTTTTGACGTGTGTTACAACAACACTGACAAAAAAGCATTAAGGCTTTTTGGGTTTTTTTGGTAAACTTATCTCTGACAGGGTTTTGATCTCCAATACTTTCATTTTGTTTCCATGTAGCAAAATAAAAAATAAAAAAAGTAGTCATATTTGAGACACTAATATTTAAATTATCCATTACAATGAATTCACAGAAACAAATGGAAAAAAAAAAAAGCACGCAATGAAGTATTTACTTCTGTCAAAGGCTAATATAAGACCCATATGTCAAGAAAATTGGCACTCATTTTAGCAAAGAAATCAATAACATATATGGCATTACTATTAATGTATTAGCCTTTTGGAGGAGTAATAACCTTGTCTCTGTGCAAACATTAACTTCTTTTAAAGGCAACATTCTCCTTTTCATCTGAGAGACAATATTTCTGTTTCTTGTCTGTGCCCTGACTATTGGGGAGTGGAGTGTAGACTGTATGCAAGGCAATGAATTTATACAACCATTGTTATCTGTTGAAAAAAAGATATATATTACATTGGTCAGTAGGCGGAGCAATCAGACTTAAAGCAGATATTGATTGACAAGTGCAAAGGCCAAAGGAAAGGTCCACAGAGACAGTGCCACAGAGAACACAGTATATACAGAAATGAGCTTCCATGCTTTCCTTTTCCTGTAAGAAGCAGTTTTCACTGAACTTCCTGGCAAGTATCCACTTATTTTCCAATTAATTTGGCCTCAGAGACTCTTTACTCAATTCATCTATGTGGTTAAATGAGCAGACCTCCTTGCACTTTTTCAGGCAGTCTAAAAGTTTACACACCCTGCAACATCTTACTGCAAATCAATAGTTTTCTATCGTAAAAATATGTTATATAATTGCATGGATGGTCGTCCACACACAAAACTTTCGTAGCTCATCCCAATAAAAACAGAACTTTGTGTCACAAAACTTTAATAAAAGTCCACTTTTAACATGTTACAATATGCAGCATTTCTTATTTTTGGTCCTGGATAATTAACCTGATTCATAAGATTGACATGCAGATAAAATCCCACAAGGAGAATAAACCTCTGATATAAATATCATGTAGCAGCACAAAATATTTAGCACATGGGGTGAAAAGATATCTTTAATGCTTAGCTAGAATATTAAATGTTTAACACTGATCTTTATAGACTCATTTTGAATTTATTTGACTAAAAATAATATGCTCTTGTGTCTTGATTTAACACGTCGCTGAGTGTGAATGGATGTTTTTAGATATAATATATAGAAGGTGACTTCCATAAGAGAAAACTGTGTTTATGTTGCTGTGCGTGAGGGAACGATGCAGCGCAGAGGTGGAGACCTAACCCCATTGTCTCCACACCTAAATGAAGCCATGTAATTACAACTTTAGAAACTCAATATTTCATCATCTCACTGTGTTTGTCACTTTTGTTTCGTGACACTTTTGTAATGAACTGAGATTTTTTGTAAAATTTATATGATCGCTTCCATCCCACTCCTGCAATATAGCTTGGTGATTGAACGACAATACAGTCTGCACCATGTTCTTTTGAACTATAATTCCTTTGTGTAATGTGTGAATGTTATTGATATATGTCAATGACTTGTTAAACAACCCCAGAAACAACCCTCTGAGATTAATTTTTTAATGATACTTTTTTTTATGTGCTATTGTCCAAAAGTGGGCAGCTGAACGCTCTGAAATTGGAATTTGCCTCATCCTCCTCATTTTCTGCTCCATGTTGGATCCGAGCCAACATCAGCAGCCATCTTTGTGCCAAACTGGGTTGCAGGGTTGGCTGATCAAAAACAATATGTGATCAGAACTCGACAGGAGCAACAAATCATAAATGTGACCTCAGTCTACTTGCAGTTAAAGGCAGCCTTGTGCTAATGTTTGTGTTTAACTGTTTGATTTAGTCTCTGTAAAGTTGGCCCCGGGCAAGGCAATAGGCTTGGGCTCATTCATGACAATAACTACATGTTGTTGTTTTTTAAGAAAAACAAAACAAAAAACAAGCATTGCATTCGAAGAGATTTCAATAATATGTAGATATTATAGGCTACTCATGTCATTTTATGGACTACAGGGTGGCTTCAGGGATTTTGTGGTCTGTGACACGATGGTGTTCAAATGGAGTTGATACTCACTGTTTTCTGTTGTGTTGTGTTTCCTTTTCATTACAGTATATCCTCATGTTTGCATGTGCACGGAAATGTTCCCAAAGGCTTCCCTCAGATCCTGTGGGCAGCGCTCATTTCTTTATTATGCATGAAAATAAAAGTCACATTGGGTAAAAATGGGATAAACCCAACAACAATTCAAGTCAGACAATTGAAAACACACTGGGATATCTGTTATTTTGGCTTTTTTTTTTAAGAAGACAAGAAGTCTTGTTTAAAATGTTGTGGATGTCTTTAGCCTATTTCATGTTTCTATTACCTTATAATAAGGTCCATAATGATGAGCTGAATATTGAAATGAATTTTACTATATCCTTGTGATGGGGACATGTGCTCCCCTGTTTACTTGGCACTTCAGTTTGTTGTATTGCAATTGTTTTGTTCTTTCTATGTAAGTACTTGAATAAAGAAAATATCACTTATCCTCAGATTACATGGGTCTCTACATGCACACACATTCAGATGGAGGCAAAATTATCCAACCCTCATTGTGATTTGGATTATTAGTAAAATACATTATTTATCAGCTAAAAATCCCCACAAATACAATTCAAACATCACAGTGCAGCAGATATTAGAAGGTTTATTTCCACATTCAACAAAGGCCTCATAATTCATCAGCCCCACGAACAGCATCTGACACCAGAGCACGCATTTGCAAAGCAGATGTGTTAAAACTCCATGTGCCCTTCATGGACTTTCTGCTATAGCAATATTTTTAAATGCTAAAGCTAAATTTATAGCAGGTCTTTATGCCCATACACTAAGATGTTCACCACTACTGACCCAATAGAACTATAAAAGTGCATTCCGGCCACTCAAAGCCACCTAGACAGGACAAAGGGGTTCTATGGAGCAATGATCAAAGTGAAACTCCTCATGGCCTGTGGATTAGCTGTACAGTGTGTCTGGAAGAGGAAGATTGAAGCATGGCAATGTTTCTGTAATGCTGTGGAGCTGTTTTGCTTCCTCTTGCACAGGCATCCCGCAACATGTCAAGGATCAGATTTACTGTATTCTGTATTAGAAAATCCTTGATGAGAACATCTCATCATCTGTGAGGAAGATGAAGCTTGAGCATCATTTGATATGTCATGTGGACAAGGATCCCTAGCAGATTTCAAAGTCCATCAAGGTTGGTTTTCCAAGAATTTCATCATCGTTCAGTCATTGTAATTGAATCACATAAAAATTTATAATAATAAAATCTCTGGTAGGATTTCAATCAGAAATTTACATTAGATAAACCAAGAAATGTTCAGAATTGCAGGCTTATTTTTTGTCCCTGAAGAATAGGTCAAGATTCTTCATGAAAACTGGTAGGTCACATTTGCAGTCGGTCTCAGTACAGTGCCAGATATGATTGTCATTGAGAGCCTTAACAATTTTGAGAACACTGGAGTCATAAAAAATTTTATTGTTAGATTTGGCAGACTTTTTAGACACAGCTAGCAAAACCCTTCTTGCATGTTTTGTCAAACAGAGAAAAATTACTCATGAAACTTAATATACAATAGAGGTCGAATATTTTTTTTTCTTTAGGAGCTCAAAACTATTATCAAACGATTTATTTATTTATTTTAATATAATAAATATTTAGAAAAAAATCATCTTCGCTGTAAAAAAAAAGTTGAAAGGAAGCGCGAGCCCTTTAGTTCCGCACTTCCTGTTTGAACTGTTGACGGGTTTAAAGGGATGAGGTGCTCAGCAGATGATAAAACCACTCAATGAAACCGGAACAAAGTTGACCAAAATGAGCTGGTATGTCATTGGACAACATTATTATCGTAACAATATTACAATTCCAATTTTGGAATGTTAAAAGTAATATTTACCGAGGACAGCTGGCTTGTTGTCGAGGCTCCGGCTAGTTCCTGGTAGCTCCAACATACAGTAGATTAGCGCTACGTTAGCATAGCAGTTCACGCTAGCTTGTCAAACAAGACTTTTCTATTAATTCGTAAATGCACTGCAGTGTCTTGTCTGGTTAGCAGTTACTAGCAAAGTGTTTTATGTGGCTTATAGATGATCCTATGGTGGTTGACAGGAGACTGTTTTGCTAGCTTACTTGCACAGTACCTAGGTTACTAGATTTGGCCGCTAAACTACATGAAAGCATTAAAGAACAAGAATAAATTGACAAAACTACTGTGTTAAGAAACATTTGTTTACTAGTTAACTCAATACACGGACTAGTTACTTATCTATTTAAACTCAAAGAGCTAATGTTTGGGTCACTAGGTTCAACAATGAACATAGTTCACATGTAGACAGCTGGTCCTATTGAGCTAACATTAGCATTTTGGAATGTAACTGAATTATTACAGATTTCTATGTTCTCCTTTGTACGTGTATTAGAGTAATATTTGTTCAGTTTGTCATCTATGCATGCTTTAATAACAATTTTAGTACTTCCTACAACGGAAGTACGTCGTTCAGTGTGTTGATACCATTAATATGTTTACCATCACTTCTAGCTTTTAACACCGGATTTATTCGCAACAAGTCATTCATATGTTAAAAGTTTGATTGAGGTGTGTAGCATATGCTTTTGGGAAGAGATAATTACCTAATTAATGATCTTTTTTTATTATCTAAAGAGGGTTGATTGAATTTTGAGATGGATCTGGAGGAATGTGGATATTCCAGATTTAATTTTTCAGCAACGTTGCTAGATACAGTAGATCATCTTTTAAACTTGCCACTGTCGATGAAAATAGTTTTTGGCCAATCGAAATACAAAACCCTGGGCAAGTACAACTCATGATGTTCCAACTGTATATTACAGATCCGGATCAGAACCTGGATCACTAACTGGATCTGGGCATGGGGTCATATGTATTGGGTCATAGTACAGCATCAAAGAAGGGGTGCGGTCGTGTATGTCATTTTAATATAGCAGATGAACCATATTTTAAATGTTCTCAAGTAGCTGTGACCGTCATGAAGTTATATTTAGAAGAAAAATAGATCCATATGTCATTAATGAAAACAAGATTTTTGTTGAAATGTTTTTGGATTAGAATGGTAAGCTAAAGAAAAACGTTGCTGTTTGTCAAATCCAAACAATGCAATGTCATAATCAATGTACAGGTCCTGTACACTCATGACCATGGCTATTTTTTTTTCATTCAGAAGCCTAATTGCTAACAGAATTTGTAAAAAAGGGCTTGTGTGTAAGAAAACAATTTTTTGTTGTTCAAGGGTGAGTAACAATAGCGTGGGTTGAGTTATGCGCCGAGTGCTTTCTGGTTGAGTAGTGTAACACAAGCTTGTTAGACTAGTGTCATTCCTGCATTTGATTGTGTTTTAACTGTAACATTTGGCAGTATACTTGTGAAGTCATTTTAGCTAGCATTGTGATAGCCAGTACACTAAGAGCCCTTCAGCAACTACTCTTGGTGAAACCTTTTATTTTATAACTATTTTTTCTAAGTATAACTTGAGGAACAAGTACACATTGATATCGGTATCAATGGCTAAGTAGCCAAGAGTTACAGTAATGCTTTCCATGTTATCGTTATTTTAAGGAATTCTGGGTGGTATCTGAAAATGAGCAATGGGCTCTGGTTTCTTTTTATTTTCCACCTTTTGAGCTCAAGTGAATACCACAGCTCTTTGTCTCCGGTCATTTTTCTCTGACTTAAAAGCTGGATTATCTTTTTACAGCATAGTCAGGGCAGTTTTATGAAAAGACTTATCTCTCCAGTCGTTAACTGCCTCTCCAGACCAAACTATGCACATTTGTTTCTAATTTTTGGGACATTGTAGTGCTTCGCAGTTTTCTGTCGAACCACAGACGATTGTAGAATAAACCTCAATGAAAGAAAAGAGGTGGTGTGAACAGTTGGTCTAATGACACGGGTGAACTGCACAGATATTACTTGAATATGTGAGTGTTGTAATCATAGAGCCTCCATCTCGCTGGTGATATCCCTGAGAAAGTAAACAACAGCAAACAGCTATCATTTTCAGCCAAATGGCAACAAGAAAACAGTTTTCATATGCGACAGAACACTATGTGCACCCCTATTCTTGACTCTTCTCCAGAGAAGTTAAGTTTATTTACATCTCTGTGTGATCTATAAGATATTAGTTGGCTTTACAGGCCCTCAGCACTTGTCCCAGACACAACTCAAAGTTCTCCTAAGAGACAAAACTCCCTAAAACCATTTCTTATAACAAAAGTTCACTCAAGGCTCCATAAGAGTTTATTTATCATTGGCTCCACTGTGTCTCCTCCTTTTGGCTCTTTTAGACAGAAGCTGTAGCATTGGGTCCTCTTAGTTCACAGGAAAACGAAAGAGGAAAATCAACCACATATCTTGTATTACAGTTTTTTGTCTTTAATAGTCCTCTGTGTTGTCTTGATTTATTTTTATTTGGCAACTAAGAGTTTCATGTTTCCCGGCCAAGATTTGTTGTCTGTTCTTTGATTGTCCACCAGACTCGGCAACAATTGTAATTTGTTGTAAATTTTGCATCCATGTATTATTAAGGAGTGGCATGTTGGCATAGCATTAATTGTCTTTCATAGTTTTCTGTGTATGTGTTTAGCATCTGTTACCAGTTGCATAATAGCCGGTACACTATTCTCACATTTTAGGTTTTCGGTGTATGTATTAACCTTTTATTATATCACTAAAAGAATTACACTTAAATATAAAACTTTCACTACTTGATGAGCTGTTTCTGAAAAATGAATCAAATTATAATAGGCAAAAAGGATTGTACATCAATTAATACCACCTCTGCAACAAAGAGATGGCAATGCAAATCAATACGTGCCCTAAATCAAGACTCAACTAAATTTTTGTAGATTGTAACTCATTAAAATCCACTGCAGTTGAATTACTTATTAATCTGGCCATTTTCAGTTTCATTAGATCAGTCTTAGATCATGAGTATGAGAAGGATTTTGTTTATCAGATCTCAACTGTGTGCTGTGGTTTAAAGTATAAAGGATGAGTTAGTACTTGTTTCCAAACTCGTATTTTTACAAGCTCTTTTTGTTCATCTGTATTGTGTGTACAGTAAGTCCCTTTAAAACGGCTTTCACATTAATAGTGTAATTTTCAGGGATGACGGTATTCAAGTAAGCGGGACAGCGTCACTTGGTTCAGTCAGACAGTCAATAGCTGGCAAGCGATGCTTCTACCAGCACGCACCGCCGAACACAAGGTCAAGAGTGGGGTTCTCGACCAGTGAAAAGAGTCCTTTATGGGCTCTGCTGACTGGTGCATTCCAATAAGGCCTGCACACTTGCTTCTATGACGTGAGAGGTTTGACTTTGGGGTCATCATCAGAACAATTCCACTTCCCAACATCTTCAACTAGCCCTCTGTGCTGTATGAAATATCCAAGGTTGAATGATGCACTATCCCTCTAATGGCGTACACATTTTCAGTTTTTGTGAAAAGCCATCGCTTCTTCCAGTCGGTGCATAATTTGTGCCAGATAGAGAAGACTGTTACATCTTTGTTCTTGCCTACGTGCTTCCTTGATAGCGGTGACGTTTAGCCGAGTACAACAGAAAGCAGCTCTGGAACTGCAAGTTCACCCACTAATAATACAATAAACGTAAAACAGCATTTTCTTAAATGCATCTGGGCTTGGAAAATGAAAATGATGCATTATTACTAATAAGCAAGTGCTATAGATTAAATTCAGTAAGCTGTTGTTTTAGATTCATCTGCTTGCAACAAGTAGTCTTCAATTTGTTTCAAGAAAATTGGACTTCATCCGTTTTCTCTTCGGCTGTCTTGTGGCCAGACCTCCGCTATGTCAGACACAAACTCTGGGTTCACAGGACCCCCTTCCAAATGTTTCTAATTGGTACATCTCCTACAGAAACAACATTCAACACGTTCCTCACAGTGACTACATCCTCCGTCATTTTCATTCCATCCCTCCGGTTTCCTGAAGCACTCTTCACTCTGTTTGTCAGTTCTCATGGACAATTGTAGAAAGTGTCCACTTCCCTTTGGCTCCCTGTTGAATTGAACGTATTCTGAATTGATGAAATTGACGTCTCTTTTCAGTTTATCCATCAGAGCATTTAAGTGAAAATCCAGCATAAATAATTTCTTGTTCCTCCACTGTTGATACCTTCTAGGTACTTAAGAGTCTCATGACATTCCTTAGAATTTCCATTATGAAATTGCTTTGTGTTCCACTGATGTTATAAGTATTTGTTATTTAGACTTAATTCAATCAAGAGATGTGGTTGACCTCAAAGTCTCTTCCAAAATAGATGGTAGATATACTACCTGCTGCAAAATATTAAGGCAATTCAGTCACAGAAAGAAAGTCATCACGTATGCAGACTTACTAATTACAACAATCAGAATATTGTTAGCAAGAAATACTTTAATGCCCCTCAGAGGAATGACTGTCTTCATTTTCATTTCTGTATGGGTTTAAATCATTCCTGGAGCAAGTTGCCAATTAGTATAAAACATATTAGTATATATGAGTCTGTTGTGCAACTCTGTGTATATTTGTTATTACATCCCGTTTCAAAGTGGTGATGTAGTAGTCAATGTTCGTGTGTTTGTTCGTTCGTCCATTTGTTAGTCCACCAAATATCTTCGCAACCGTTGCAGATAGAAAGATGAAACAAAAAGCACATTACTTGGGCGGCAAAGGGGATGAAAAGGTTTAAATTTGACCTTGACCTTGAGAAAACTAGGTCAAGGTCAAATTTCAACTTTTGTATACTCAGGAACCGGATAAGATAGAAAGATGAGGGGTGAGGCCAGTGTAAGACCATGGATCAAAGCTAGTTCTCTGATCTACCTATGCACTAGCTTTGATCTATGGTCAAAGCTAATGCATAGCTTTGGCCTACCCTGAAAGGTCAAAACTATGCGCTATTGAGATACTACTTTCAGCATACCCTGACCTACCCTGAAAGTAGGTCAGGGTAAGTCGCGGGATGTTGCAGTCTCTGACTGCCTTGTTAATAAACTGGAAATGATTGTGGGTTAAGGTCCACCACGTCATATGGAAAGGGGTAGTTGGGTGTTACTTGTCAAAAAAGCTAGTGTTAGGGAGGCCAGTAGTAAGCGTTTGGTGTCATTGGGTACATGTCCGACCAGGCTGACTTGATTTTCAAGTGGTTCAGCTAAAATTACTACTGTAGATAAATACTGTCTGGTTCATTTTAGAGAATGCCGTACAGTTTCAGAAATACCTGCTTATGTAAATAATCTTCTGATGTTGTCGTGTAGTGATCAGGCAATCGGAGAAAGGTGAGTCACATGAGATGGTGATGAGTAATACCTGTGCTTACTTTCCATGATGACACAGTGGGTGAAGCTGCTTTCCTAAGTGCTTCAGGATTACGTTACTAAATGTTTGTGTTTTGTTTGTTTGGGGATTTTAGTTTTAATCCAGAAAGATCAGAATCGGCTCAAAATCAAAGGATACCAGAGCCGCGAGTGAATTGCGTTTTATTGTGTTTTACCAGGTTAATGCTGCTGTTGTTTGACCATGTAGAGTTTTGTGATTGAGCTGTCATCAAAGGGATCTTCTCCACACATCAGGCGCATTCTCCGGTTGCACAACGAGGCCCGGCATCACACCCTCTCGTTTCCATCTCATTAGTCTACACACCTTTCTTTTGACACAGCTGCTGCCTCACCCTGCCTGTCAGCAGCAACTGTCCATCATATGGCTTAGATTCCAGGCTATTAGTGCCACATCAGTGACAATCTAGAGTCATACGCATCGACTAGGCATTGTATTCCATTTCATAGGTTCCCAAAACGCTCTGATGCTCGGTAGCAAATTATTAAGGCAAAGGCAGGGTTTTGAAATGGGAATAAAAGATTGTGCTTTAACTGAGAAAGAAAAGCTTCTTTTTTTCTTTTGCCAACAACTATATTCAGGATGTCGGCATGTCTTGTCTTTCAAGAGTGAAGAAAAATTTGTGTTTTATTCTACAAATTTGAGTTATTAGACTATTTGCCTGACTTTCTGAAATAGGTATGGAATTTTCCTGCAATATTCTGAAGGGTAGACATCTGGGTTTGATCACCACCGGGGTCACGCACTAGTGCTAATCTGAGAATATGGGACAATGGCTTCTGTTGAGGCATCGCTTCCTGCAGTGGGAGATAAATGTGTGTAATGATGGCATGAAAATACTGTCCATTACTTTGACTGCTCTCTCCAGAGAAGCAGGAATTAACAGCTCCCCATTGTCCTTTGCAAGGATCTGAAGGAGGCGCTTGTTCACCTTTGGACCTGCGCAAGCCTCTCGACACCCATCATGCAACTGATGACAGTTGAAACATTCAGTTGTAATTCTCATTTTCCCGTTGCTTATATCTGTGACATGTCTTTGCCCTTTGTGTGACTGCAGGATCCCTTTCAAGATTGGGCAACCGAAGAAGCAGATTGTCTCTAAAACGGTGAGTCTCTCACGAGAAAGAAAATGACAAAATTATTTTAGCGGACATAAATGAAAACATACAAATCATATGTATCACATGACTCGTAGTCTAAATAACGTAATCAGGGCACCTCACCCAGAAGACTGATTGGACATCAATTTATCTTAGCCATGCAAAGGGGGCAGAGGTGGTTACCTTGAAGTGACAGTCAGTGGGTGGACTCCTTGCTGGAGAAAACCACTTCCAGTGTAATGGCCCAGTGGTCACTGTCAGTTTGGGTTTCCAGCTTCCTGTGCCATCCTAGGCAGAAACCAAAAAGTGGGTTGGACGGAGTGCAGTCAGATAATCCACCAGCAGCAAAGTGTCAGCTGCCCTCCTCGTTATTTTGGCCACTGTGTTTAATTCCAGGAGCCCACAGAACCTCAAGACAGGAACCCATGCTGCCTCTATAACCTGCTTGGCATGTTTTAGAGACATGGTTGGTCAAACTGTCTCAGCCTGTCGACTATGGGAACACAGTGCTGAAAGTATTTGACCTGCACTTCAACAGGAACCTAACAGAGCTGCAGTGGAAATGTTACTCAGCTGTGCACCCAAAAAGTCCACAGCCCGTGAACTCTTGAACCTTTGCTAAGCTTCACACAGGCCTTGAGATTCCAGCAGTATATGTCGTCATTCATTCAGTTGTGTTTTTGCTAGTATGCAAAAGATCTTATACTGTATGTGGTCACTTCTAATTTGCATGAACTGTACTGGATAAGTGTTGACAAGAAATGTGTTTTCTTTTAGGTTGAAAGAGACTTCGAGCGAGAATATGACAAACTCCAAAAGTAAGTTTGCATTAGGAGTTTTGCCTGTATGTGGTGTCCCAGTTTGTCATTTGAATATGGAGTTAAATTGTACTGTCTTTGTGTGTACCGGAGCTTGTTTGGTAATAGGTCGTTTCTCCTACACAATTTTTGCACGAACACATGATGTTTTCAATTTTTCTGGAAGCACTGTTCTGGTATTTACAGCCAACTATCAGTCTGAAATATTTTTTGTGCCATAATATTACAATCTAACCATCATCTGATTATTTAAGGCTGGATTGTTTTGTTTTTTTTTCCAAAGAAGATTAAATCACAATAACAGGTTTCTATATGTGTCTGTGTGTCTGTCATGCTGTTTCATATGGAATGGAAAAAATATGCCCTTAAATGCATCATTAGTTTTCATAAATCCAGATCAATGGAGTAGATGTGAAGTGCATCGAATTTGGTTTACGTCAAGGACAGAGGAGGTCAGCACGCCTCGGGGCTCAGGACGTCCAGGCCTTCTTTCGCTTTGAGCTTGAGGTTATAGAAACTCTCCAGAGGCTCCACAGGATGAGTGGGAGCACTATTTTTCCTCTCAGGTTTTGTTGAGTAGGAGGGCCCGTCATCAGGAAGGTGTGGTGCCAGAAGATCTTCTGGATGAATCAGAGGGACAGACATGTACAGGCATTAGGGTTCTCCACCCTAGATATCCTTATCAACAAACTGTGTTGGATATGACCTACATATACTTAACTGTGGTTCTGTTTTTAATGCTCATCTGATAAATACAACTAAATAACTTAAGACTCACATTTCATTTTGAATGCGAACTGATTAAATGACCACTTCTTTTTTCTTTTTGTGGGTCTCCTCTTTTCAAGATCAGCTTGTTGTAAGAACAGGGTTTGAGCAAAATGGTCAAAATGGGTCATGTCCTGTCATATCCCAGTCAGACCAGGCAGTTTGGAGGGATCATTATGTTTTTTCTGACTTCAAAAATCCATCATAGCTATGGCCTGAATGCCAGACTTTAGGCTTCAGAATGGACCACACACCAATACATGACTTCACCCTGGTGTTACATTTGGTCCCGTTCCGAGACTCCACTAACTGGGCTCTAATTTTACTCTTAAATCAATACCGACTTTGTCAGAACGGTGCAGAAAATTATGCCGCCTGTAAATAAATTCTGAATTCTGCTTGATACAGATGGAATTTTTTAGTGAAACTACTGCAGTTCCCAGAGTTGATTTATTTAAACTAGATGATGCTAGTCAGTAATGCATCTACATAATGTCTGGGATCAGTGTGTGGCTCCAGCAGTAAAATATGTAGAACTAAAGTGCCTGACCTAGTTCTTTTGTTCATGGAAATGACCAGGTACGATGGTTAAATGCCTTTTCGTTTTCTATTGTCATGCGAAGGGTTTGTGTGGAGGTCATCTATCCGGTTTCTAGCAGGTGACGTGACCGCAAAGTCCCAGCATCGGGACGCTCTGTTAGCACCTTTTGGAAAGAGACTCCAGGCTTTACCTGGCCCTCCTCCAAAAGGGCTCTCCAACTGCCAGTGCTCACAGAGTAGCTGCATTGTGCAACATGTTTTAAAGTAGGTGGTACTATCTGGATTTACATGCACAAACAGGCATCGGTCTCAGAGAACGTTAGTTTGTTTACATAGTGAGATGCTTTCACCTAATATTCCACAACCCGATCTCCATGATTGGCAGGGTTTTACTGTTATACTGCGAATTTCCTCATCGCATATTTGTCTCATTTCATTACTCTCAAGTGTTAAGTGTGTCAGCCAATTTACAAGACTATTTTAGTTTGTTTTACATGATGCCCTCCATTGACTCCACTGGCATTCAGAGTTGCGTTCATGTGTTCTTACCTAGTATTAATTCTCAATTGCTCCTGCTTGCTGCCATCATAAAGAGAGAGAGATAATAAAAGTGATCAGGATGACAAACCAGCGTTTCCATATGTATTCAGTTATGTCAGAGATGCTTAGATTCCTATTTTGCGTCTACACTGGGAATATATTCACCGAGCTAATGCTAATAATATTAAATATATTCTAATTAGCTTTTGGTACAGTTACAGACATTTCTAAGTGAATAGTTTGAGGGTGGCTGCTATGGGTTATAAAACCCAGTTATATCCAGTTGGTGAGAGAATACGAGATGACACTGTGGAGATTGTTCTGACAGATTTTTTTTCCCGTGGTTTGAACAATAAGGGATGAAGTTACATCATTTATTGCAAATGACATTTTTGGAACAACCTCCATCTGGTATGTGGCGATGGAGCACGAAATCCTAAAACACGTCAAGATTAACAAAAGCAGGCAAGAGGATAAGTTATGATAGAAAATAATTAATAGTTTTTTGTTAAATTTCGTCAACTTACAAGTTTACCGACACTTTGACAGGGTGACAAACAAAGGAATAAATTAAATTGAAGTTAGCGGTCAGCACATGTTTTCCAGGACCCCACTTGTTACACAAATTCATGCTTATTCTTTAAATGTTGTGGCCAGTGGCCACAGTTACCCTGGCCCCCCCTTACAAGAGGTCCTCAGGGATTACACCGCTAATATCGCCTCGTTAATTTAATCCCTCAAAGCTAAGATGGAGACGAAACCCCACCACGTTGTCTTTTTCATCCAACCTGCAGAAGTGATATGACAGCAGTCTCAGGGGAGACTCTAAACCCCTCGTTTGCTTTAATTGATGTAATGAATGGCGTGTGTTTCCAGCCTCCATAGTCTGGTAATTGCCATTTTTAACACCCATCAATGGAATATGTGCAGTGGAATGATTGAAGACATTAATGGGTTTGAGCACAAATATGGTTGACAGTTACAAGAAGGATCCGTCGTACTATTAATTAGCTAACGGATGTTATTTATATAATTTGTGTGTGTGTGTGTGTGTGTGTGTGTGCGTGCGCTTTTAGACTTGTCTCTTTTTATCATTGTATTTTCTGATTAACGTTATTGTATGTTACACGTTTCAACCCATGATTCCCAGTGTCATTGATGCTTGACTCTCTTCCAATTCCAGCAGCTGACTGATCTTCACTGTTCTTCTTCTCGTCTCACAGGCTGGAGGATCAGACGAAAAAGCTTCACAAGGACATGAAGAAAAGCACTGAGGCTGATTTAGGTGTGTTACCGCCGTGTGCGCCATTGATCTCCACTTGTTCACCGACACACTTGATGTTACTTGGCAGGTTTTTTCAGAGCTTAGAAAGATGTTTGGTCGTCTCGATGTGTTTGGTGGTGCATAGGCTTTCTTAATAATTTGACAAATGAGACGAGGGTGCGGGCCTTCATCCTATACAGACTTCAGGCCATCAGCGTGTGTCTTTTGGATTTCTGATCTCTTATACATCGTTCGTTTTGAGCTCAATGTGTCTACCCTCTCTGCCTTTATTTATTCTTGCAATTGCCAGCGACAGACACCATGTTTACTGTAATTTTTATTTGCTTATTTGTTGGTTTTGGAGTCGCGCATTTGGGGAGCAGCAGTAGACATGGCCTGTGGTAAGCAGTCAGTTGTGGGGGTGGAGAAGCAGGGAGGAATGGAGGAGCGAAACACTTCTTCATTTCCTCTTCTTTGTGCTTTAGAATATGGATGTCTGTGTTGTCAAGTGTCATAGTGTCAGGCCCTCATTATTGTTAACGATTCGTGCTGTTACACAGGTCTCCACCAAGCAGTCCTGCACTGCATGTCATCAATACATTTAATACATCACTATCTGTGTTTACTATCATTTATCAAGTCAAGAAGAGTTCTGTTGAAACCACTGCCAATTCACTGGTGAAGGCGTATAACATATGAGGAAGTCAACTTGTGATTCTTGTGATGATCGTTTATATTGGATACTTTCAAAATGTGCGATTTGTTGCCTGTCAAACAGAGAAAGGTGTGGAAATGCAAAGCCGCGATAATTGATTGGCTGAAAATTGCTCTCAGGAATCCAAAGGTACTGTGAAAAGATTGTCCGTGAAGCCCATTTTCACCACCGCCTCTCCAGTCAGCTCGTGTCATCTCAGTGAAGCTCATTTGTTTTGACTGTGAAGCCATAATCTGATATGTGCTCAGTGTCTAAGCAAAGTGGCATGAGTACAGATTAACAGTAATTGGAGCTGTCAGTGTAAGAACGTTGCAACGATTCTTGTTGGTCCGGTGAATATTTAACATGGCAGCCGGCTGCAACTTATAAGCCTTAATGCAAGTGACAAAAATTGCCCCCAAGAAAAAGAGTAAGAATTTGGCAGGTACACGGCCAGCAAACTGTATGATTTCTTTCACATATTCCTCTTCTCTCTGTGTGTCTGTCAGCCATGTCCAAAGCAGCGGTGAAGATCTCTGCAGACCTGCTGAGTAACCCGCTGTGTGAGCAGGATCAGGCCTTCCTGGAGACAATGACTGCTCTGGATACAGCCATGAGAAGGATGGAAGCCTTCAACCAGGAGAAGGTCAGAATCCATCCCGTTATGTTTTACATTTTTCACATTTTTTTGGTATGCATCTCGCTCTTTTCGCTGCTTTGTTTTCTTGGCACTTGCCATTTTGCCATTGGCACAGATACCATCAGATTGGTATCGGGGGAAATGTCTTTCCTCAGACAAAGAAGGAAACTGCATGAGATTGTGTCGAAAATTCGTGCGTTCGTATTTGCAAATTCTGTGCAGCCTGTGGACTAGGAATGAGCCTTATGTGTTTCCTTCTGCTGCCTCTGAAAAACATGTGTTGCATCATCCCCTATAAGCTCAGGATACTGGTTTTCAGCTTTTAAAACATGCATTTATGACTCATTTGATTCTTAAATAACACAATAGACAGCAGAGAAAGTCCTTTGCTTCCATTACTGACTGAAACAACCAATTAGCTTGAGTTCAGCACTGTTTTTATATCAATAGTTTGTGCATCTTCCCACACTGTCTGGAAAGGTTACAGCTTGGTAAATCAGCTTGAATTAATGACACTTCATATAAACTTAGCGTTGGGCAGAATGAAGCTGACATTTCCACCCATAGCGCTGCTGGTGCGGCTAACCTGTGATCCGTCACTGACTTCTCATAGGTTTCCTTTCTTGACATCTGCAGCAGCAAGTATCATGTTTTCAGTTTAGGCTCAAATATGAACTGATTAGAATCTGGTGCTTAAAGGTCAAGGTCGCCGTGACACCAAGAAACGTGTTTGGTCACAACTTAAAATACTAATTATGATTATAATGTGCCAAAAGATGAACATATTATCCAATGGCTATTTACACCCTCAAAGGTCAATTTCTATCTTGGTGACGGGTCTCTAAGCCTGCTTGGAAACTGTTTCTATGAAACGTCCTTGTTTTGGAATTTGTCGCTTTGTTCTGTACCGTTCAGAATCGTCTTCATTGGTCGAGCATATGAGCAGCTCGCAGGCATTTTAGCTGTGTTTGTTCCTCCCAAAGAATTTACCAACTAATATACTCACTTTGCAGACATTAAGCTTCTGGCATTGTTCATATCACCATGTAATGAAGCCATCTGTATTCATCTGTAGAAACTTTCGAAGTGAAAGACACTATACTGTACTTCTCATTGATCTTAATTGTGAGTATTTGTCTCGTAAACTTTGCTTTCAGACCATCGTTTTGTCCAAAGGGGCAATCATGGCGTAGACTCCTCTCGCCCTTTCACTGCTGATAAGTCCTTGTCGGCTGTCAGGCCTCTACATATTATTTGCTGGTTACACTTCAGCTTTTGATTGGAATCATTGCCAAAGGTATTTCTAATGTGAATCATAGTGGCATTGCATGTGTGCGTCCTCGAGGCACTGCATTGTGAAGGGTAGGCTTCTAAAGAAAGAACGCAGGAGATCACACTTAGACATATACCCATTGACTTTTTTCCATCTGTGTTTTCTTGACTCATTGCCCTGTTGTGAAGTTTTCTGTGCTTTATACAGCGCAAATACACACACATACACATATATACGTATGTACACGTATATAACACATATACTGTATGCTTACATACTGTATATGCGTATGCACATATAGGTATGTGTGTGTATATATATAGTTTTTATACATACAGTATACATGCAGTATATATATATACAGTATATATACAGTGTATATATATATAAACACACACATATACAGTGTGTGTATGTACTGTAAATATACAGTACATTCACATGTATATACATGTATATATGTACATGTATGTATTGTGTATGTACACATGTACATGCACAGTACATACATGTATGTATATTTTCAAATATAGCTATATTAAGCATGATAACAGAATAATAATAGTAATAGAATTTGAACAATTATTTAATGATTATAAGGAAAAGTGATTTTCACAAGTGTATGCATATGTATCCATTTATAAATTAATCTTATGATTTTGTCCCTTTTTGATTGTGCACTTTTTTAAAAATTTGTGTGGTTTCCATGGAAACATGTGGTTTTAGGAGTGTCATCTCAAACTACAAATTCTAGCTTCACCAAACTTGATGCATAAATCAACTGTAATTAACAGAGATGCGTGAGTCTTTAAATATTGACCGTGCTCTAGTCATTTTACTTTCTGAGATTCCCGTGGAAAGAAGATTCAAAGGTCAGTCATCTTCCACGGCTCCGGGCTCACCAAAGGGAGGGGGGATGTCATCTCCAGATGACTGTTGTTTAAAATACCACTCTTTCAGACTGGCTTTGCTCTCTGCTCATCAAATTTTACAGGAGCAATTCTGAGTGACTAGACAGCAGAATGTGGGTTGGACAGATCGTGTGGGTTTGTGACCCGGGGTGAGTTCGTTCCTGGTCTTGGCTTGGTCGAGTGCCCAGCAGAGCATTCCTGCCAGTTTGACTGCTTTCGCTGTAGAGTAACTTGTACATTTGTCTGATTTTATACAATATCCATTTTTCTTTCTTTTTTTCTTTTTTTTCATTTTAGTTTCTTCAAATTCAGAATAGAAAAACTTTTCATCACGCAAAACTTTACCATCAAAAAGGATGTCTGGTTCTTAAAATGAATCTCTTTCTTTCTGCATCATTTGAAGACAAAAGTTACAAGATTAAAGTCTCCCTGCTTACACCCCTCACCCCCACCCCCACCATCACCACCACTACTACCCCCCAGGGCTAAAATAGTAACCATGGAGGTCAAGCCATTGCTGATCCTGCCGCAGCCTTTCTCTCCTCAGCACCCTCATCATCTCATTTTAATGGGATGTTGTGTTTCCACATAGTAAGCACACAGCTTCTCTTTACAACACATATGATAGTTGGGATTTTATTTTCTCCTTGTTTGTCTCTGTGGCTGTGGTTTGTGTGACTGTAATTCCGCTAGGTAACAGTTTTTCACTTTGGGAGGACCACAGTCACTCACTCTATGGACGTGGTTGCTTTTTTTTAAGACACTTTCATCCAGATCTGATTTTGACAGCTGGGTCACACCTCAATTTCTCTGCACGTCTTTCAGTCTCACTAAATAAAAATCCTCACCCTCGCACAATGTGTGGTTTCAGGTTCCTTTGTAGAGTGGCTAAAAAAGTGAGCTAAAGGCAAAATAATGATTGCTAGCCCTTTTTTTTTTTTTTTTTTTTTTTTGGTCAGTCTGCTGTGTTGAATTTCACCCCAGGTTTGCTAGGTGTTTTAAATCCAGCGCAGCTCGCTGGAACACCGATCCAGCTTCTCCCTTCAAGCCGACTGTTGATTCTGACGGCACCGCCAGCGAACCTTCTTGTTTCAGCAAAACAGACACAAAAGCATCCACCCTTTGCTCTTCTCCGTGTTGAGACGAGATGCTGCGCCGCGGGGCCCGCGAGTGAGAGAGCCAGCAGATAAAACGTGCAGTGATAATGAAGGCAGCAGTGGCCCAGGTCTGTGTTATTTCTGGGGCTGAGGAGGGCGCGCAGCCCCGCCGGCGCACCGCTACCGAAGCTGAGCCCCAGTGTAGATGGCGGCAGTGCAGCAGAGGATGCTCCGTTTGGAGGGATATTGATTTCCTCTGCGATCTGTGTGTATTTTTGGGAGGCCTGTGTGCCAGGATGGCCTCTGCCCCGTGACTCACTGATGGAGACTACTGCTTGAGCGTCGGCCTCGGGCTCTGCGGGGCCTCCGAGGAATAGCTCTGCACCCCTCCCCCCCATCCCCTCCCCCCCTCTGTGGGAAGGGGCAGAGGGTAGAGGGCACCAGCATGCTTAAGCAAATCTGCCGCTGTTGTTCTCCCTCCTCGCTGCATGCTCTCACCTTAGAAGCAGCGGCGCAGCTCCAGTCAGGGAGGGGGGGGGGGGGGCAGTGATGGTGGTGGGGTGTGAATATGTAAAACAAAGAAAATGTGAATTCCCATGTACTTATTTGTTATTGCTTGTCTGTTTTCCCTCAAACCACAATCAACCATTTTGTACTTGGAAATGTGCCGGTGTGAAGCTCCAAGTGTTGCTGTATGTTCTCAGAGATGGTCGGGGCATTTTTTACAAAGCACAGCTGCGATCCTGCTTCCTTTTTTGTTGTATGATTGACTGTCCTTCCGATGGCGAGTGAACATATGATTAACGGAGCTGCTCATTGTTCTCCTGCAGCTGTCGCTTAACATCTCGGCTGTTTTTATAAATTCTCCTTCACCGTTCTTATCGTTTTTACTCTTCACTCGACTCCTTTGCCCGATCGAGTTAGAGCGCTGTCACGTTCGACGAGTAAGTCGTCTTCAATCTGCAATGTAAATGACGCCAGAAACTTTATTAATTGTGTTTCCAACTTCTGTCAGTGAGACTCTGTGCCGGGGCTGGAGGCCTCGAGATGAGATCTTCATTTACTTCCATTTAACACCCCCCCTCCCGCTCCTTCCCCTCCTTCCCTCCCCTGTCGGTTCTGGCAACCAGAAGGAGAATGCAGGAAAATATAAACTGTTATTGTTAAAATGTTTGTTTGCAAAGAACTTTCATCTTGTAAGGCAGCCCACCCTCCACAGGATTTGAAATCAGTTGGGTTTTACTTTCATGTCCGTCCCTTGACAGTTGCATTCTTTTGTATCGCGAGCTCGATGAATATTCAGGGTTTTATCCTCGGGGCTTGCGTACAATAAAATACTCAACGTCATGAAAGTTTCTTTGCGAGAAACCCCCTCCTTTTTTCTTCTTGAGTGCTCCATTTGAAATAAACACAATTGTCGATGTTTGTGTAGTGGCATAACTTATCAGCTAATGAATGAGAGACTCTGAAGGTATTTTGTTCCCGTTTCACTTTTGATGTAACCCAATTTGACAGTAAATTTTTTTTTTTTTTTAATTATTCCCTTATTGCTTATGTTGGTGTTTCTTTTTTTTATCACAGGTCACCCAAATCCAGAAGACAGTTATTGACCCTTTGAAAAAGTAAGTGCTCATCTTGATTTCTCATATTTTTTTCCACTGCCATATTTTAAGGGTTGGCCTTAAATGTGCCTTTATGTCAGACCAAGGTCAAATAATTGCTGCTGAAAAGTTTGGAATAGCAAAGTGTTTTAGTTTTTCACACAGGGTCAAACAGTGAATTTGAATGCATTACAAAGTCGAAGGAAAGCAAAAGGCTATTTCTCCATGTTTTTGCGCCCTAATGTTCCTGATGTGGTGAATCCATATGACACCTCTGGCAAATTAAGTCCAGCGCCCTTTTAAACTTTTTATGATTTGACCTACAGTGTTGGTGCAGGGCCACAGGAAGGGCCTGCAGTATACTAATCCGGATTGTAAAAAGTCGACTAGGAAATGAGTGGCGCTGATGTGGTAGTTGTGTGTCTGGAATAAAGTTTATTTGGTTTTCATCCTTGATATTCACTCTTATTGAAGCCTGCTGCAAGTGCTATTCCATGCCTTATCCATCACACACACACACACACACACACACACACACACACACACACACACACACACACACAAGCAAGCAGTCTCTGAAGGGAGTGGTTGGACCATCCCATCCGTCTTCCGGAGAGCTTATTAAGGTTTTGCTTCCTCCTCACAGCTCCTCCCAGGAGGTTCGACATGTGCTGCGTAAGAGAGATCCACATGTGTTTCTGTTGCAGGTTTATAGTGAAACCCATAATATTGTTCGTTAATTTTTCAAAATAACCATAAAACTGAAATAGGTTGGGTGTGTGTGTGTGTGTGTGTGTGTGTTAAGCCCATTCTTCCTCATGTGCTCTGGTGGCGGAGCAATGACAGGATGGAATGGTTCTAATTTCCTCTTCCTGGTGGGCGGCGGGCGGACGTGTGGGCAGGCTCAGAATATGGCAAAGGTCCCAGCTTCCCGGGTCCAGAGCTGCGGATTGGTCGAGAAGGAGAACGGTCTCAGGACAGAGCACGTTCACACAAACACACACGACGCACACACGCGCAAATACCGACCCAGATTTTGGAGGAGGCGCCGCCGTACATAGACGGTATTTTGAGGCATAAGGTTAAGCCTTTACATGCTTCTGCAATAGAGAGGAAGTAAGTTCGTAAACGTGTTTTGAAGTTAAGCTCAAGTGACCTCTTTTTCCCTTCTGAAAAACAGAGCACTCGTAATTATTAGTTTATTAAAGTGTCCTCTATAGAAAACGGAGACACAAAAGCTGCAATCTTTAAAGCTTCCATTAAGATTCCATTAGTCCGTCACTAATGAATATTTTTCACTGTTTACTTAGTCTGGAAATACTCTGCTGATAATCCAGTTTCATCGCAAAGAGTATTAGAGAAAAGTTTAAAAGGAGAACGTTAACGTTAATGGAAAACCTTGAATGGTATGTGTGTGTGTGTGTGTGTGTGTGTGTGTGTGTGTGTTAGGTATTCGCTGGCGTCCGCGGGTGATTGCTCTTTCAAATGTTGGCGTCCATCCTTAATACCCCGGCGTGGTAAAATGCACATTAAACAAACAAAAACCAGAGGCAGAAACCCCCCAACCCTCCACCTCCAGCCTCCGTTCTCTCCCTCTCGGGCCCAGACGTGGATTTCATCCCCTCGGCGGGGGTCGCTCGGTGACATCATCCTGTTAGCGTGAAGGGAGGGAGTGCGTGGGCACTGAGGCATTCGTGTTATCTCGGCCTCCTGACCCCGCCCTCTCTGCTCTGCTGCTGGTTTGGGTGAGACACAAGTCACGCCTGTTATGACACCTCTGCCCCGGGGTGAACGCTGACTGTACAAGCCATTCTCACCCCCCAGCAATGAGGGGAAAGCCTCCCCCGGAACAGGTTGTGAGGCCCGGGGCAAATGGGGCCACTCAGCCTAAGCTAGTTGGCTAAGACTGAATTTTTAGGTGACAGAAATCCAAATTGATGAAGTTTTGTTGTTCGTTTTTCGTCCCGGGATGTTTAGCTGTGATTGGATGTATTTTGTATTTTTCCATCTTATCTGCCGCATCGTTTCCAGGCTGTCGAGTTGGTTTGTGTTTTGATCAACAAAACTCGAGACAAGTTGCAGCAGATCAAACTCTTGTCCTGCAGAAACAAAGGAGCTTCTGCTGGTGTCTACGTCACACACACACACACACACACACACACACACACACTCACGAGTTCTCCATCGCCCAACAGATGCTTTTTATTTCACACGTCCAACCAGCACATTTTACATGACGTAAAGTTGAAACCGTGACACACTGGACACGGGAATTTTGACACGACTTTCACTTGCTGTATTTTTAGTTGTTTTCGCTGTGTGTTCTGTTGCAGTAGTGATTTAATTGATGGTGATGGACGTGAGGGGCAGCCAGCATGCTAGACTGAGGGTGTCCAGACCAGACTTTGGCTTGGCTGACGGCACATTTGCCTGTCTGTGGATTGGCAGCCACTCATAAACACACTTTCTAGTCCAGATGCTATTTCTATCCAGCCTGTTCGCCACACCCCGACCTTTCACATGGACTGTGGTGCAGCCTTGGCCCCCGTGCAGCCCAAAACCAACCTCATCCAGGCAAGACTGAGTGCAAACGCAGACCTAGCCGACTAAGTAGTAGTTGTCCGACGGAGGCGGGGGCATTGAGGGAAAAGTGACAACGCTGCTTCATTTTATTCTGTCAACAACTTCCGGACACAGAGAGGAGCATGACAGGGACAGGAAGGGGTTAAGAATCGATTTGGCCCGGCGTCAAACGTTTTCCTCCTCCTTTAGCGCCAGGAGAGCACGCTGCTCTTGAAAGTCTCATTGTGCAGAAACGTAGCACTTGCTGGCAGTGTTGTCCCGCTTACGGGACAACAATAGGCCATTGTGGCGCGTCATGAGGAAATTGCTCCGTGCTGTCAGGTGAAGCGCGCCGGCGAGAATGCCAGCCCAAAAGCTGGTTTGCTGCTGCGTCGTCATCAGCCAATAGGATCATGTTGGAGAGCAGTCATGCCTAGAGGGTAGTTACATAATCCCTTGGCACTTTAAGAATGTGTACACTGGAACAGATAGTAGACTTAAGGATCGGCATCCACCCCTGCCATAAACTGGGCCAAAGTGGTATTTTATAAATAGTGGTAGAGCGTGGGCCGTGGGGTTGGGCCAATTTAGGCTGTGATGTCACTGACACGCTACAAGACCACTCCTTGATGAACATCCGGGAGTAAACAATCCCTGCTTGTCTAGTTCCTTCCCTCTCCTGCCCTTCTGGTTTAAAGGTGCCTCTGCAGACGCCGCCGCGATCCAACATTTCACAAACAAGTCACGGGTTCTCAATGGTTCCCTCGTCTGCTGCGCGGCGCAGGACGAGGGTTGCCATGGAGAGAAACGTAAATCACGAAGCCCACACATTTTGTGGCCAATAACACTATGGGCGGAGGCATGAGAAGCTATTGTAGCAGTGTGCCTACACTGTTGATGAAACGCTTTAAATGAGTCATTCAAAAAAAATCTCTATCTCAGTCACTTCTAATTGTTTTTACCGCTGACACACATTTAGCAGACACCTGTGGGAATAACCTGCAACCTGCTTTTTAAAACGCTCTGTCCCTGCTTTGGGTGTTCGTCATGAACCAACAGTTTGTTCATGTTTGTCCTGGGTTTTTTTTGTTTGTTTTTTTCTTAAGAGCTCACGCTGTTGCTTTATTTTTGCTTTCTTTGTTTTATAACCTTATAGCTAAAAAGAATTTATCATAGCTGCTTCATTTCAAAGGAGGATGCTGTGTGTTATTGGTGCCTACAATAGCAGAGACTTTCATTCTGGAGTTTATATTTCATTTCAGTCCGATGTTTTCACTTTACTTTTCCCTATTTCTATATTTTCTCACTTAATATTAAATAAAATTCTTTCTGTATATGATATTCCTGCTTCACAGCCACAAAACCAGTGCAACAAGTCCCAGGATGAAGCTCAGACTCCTGTTGCTAAGTTACAGATGAGTGTTTTCCTATTTTTAGTGCTGAAGACGAGGATTCTCATCGCAAGAATATATTTTCATTTGGAATATGATAATTGTCACAAAATGAATTGTTTCATGCCATTTTGAACTCCAGTAATTAGATAATAGATTAGAGGAAGCTTAATGCAGAGCTGTCCTCTGGGGGTTGAGAGTACCTCTACAATAAGATGTTGAGGGGAGGAATTTTATTAATTCATAATGATTTCCTTCAAAGATGGGATGAGATGCACGCTGCAGTTCTGCAAATTTTCATAAAGTGAGGAAAGCTTTTTTGACTGCTTCATTAAACCTTTTGTCTCCCTGTAAGTCACTATGGTGTGAATGTCTTGAGCTGCATCCGTGCTAACCCGTGTGCGTTCGGCTGTGTCAAAGGTCGTCTGTGTGCTTGTTTTTTTGCAGGTACAGCAGCGTTTTCCCCAGCCTCAACATGGCGGTCAAACGGCGGGAACAGGCGCTGCAGGACTACAAACGCTTGCAGTCCAAAGTGGAAAAGTATGAAGAGAAAGAAAAAACCGGACCCGTAATGGTCAAACTGCATCAGGTACTTCCAGCGCTAACGCTAGTATCGCTGCACGTGTCGGTCCACGCCGCTGCTCCCTCTATCTGCGCGGGAGCAGAGTTCACTTGCTCTTACATGTTGCACATATTGTGAATAGAGTGGGAAAAAAAACACAAATGCTGACTGGATATGAACAAAAATAGTTGAGCACATGCATACTGTACATGTGCGCTCCTTCACCCACGCAAGCTACCAGGCTCTCAAGTAGTGCCTTTTCAAAAAGGCACTGCTGCACATCTACAGGCTTGTAATTGAGAATGGTAGACACACACACACACACACACACACACACTGAGGCCACTACAGAAGCACACACATTCACAGATAGCTCTGCAGTATTGCCTATGCTATTGCCTCTAACACATCCTCACATGGCGAGCCACCCACACACACTGAGAAAAGCACTGTCAGGGGAACAAAGCCTTGAAGAGGCCCCCACGTCCCTGCCCTTTGAGTCCCCGCGCACTTACACAAACGATCCCGACAAACACTCGGATGCCATTTGAGTGTCTGAAGAAAACTAACTAATGATCCGTAATGCGACGGATAAACAGCGCGTTGTGATTCGAATATAGCTCCTCTCCTCTTCCCCTTAATAAAAGTTCTCACCCTCTCACACGCATTCATTGTGCATTCCATAACTCTGTGCCTACAGTAGACTACCCACTAATACATTCACACAAAGATCAGCGGCGCTGGCGTCCACTCACAGCCAAGTCTGCCCACATTACCCACTCCTCCTCACTGCGGTCGTGATTACAGCCCTTTTTTCGCGCTGCTTCGTGGGAATTGGGCAAATATATCTCTCTGAACAATAAAAAAAAAAAAAGAAAAAAAAAATGATGCTGAGGATGACTCTGGTATTTAGATGCTGAAAATGATTTTGTTTCTCTCATAAGTTTCTCATGGAGGAATAAACTGAATTAGGATGTTAATTTCCAGGAGGTGTTGTGTAAAGTTACTGTCACTGGTGACCGTTCTTTTCGTTTCCTCCCTCCTCTTCACACCCCAGGCCAGAGAGGAGCTCCGGCCGGTCAGGGAAGACTTTGAGGCCAAGAACAAGCAGCTGCTGGACGAGATGCCCAAGTTCTACCACAGCCGCATCGACTACTTCCAGCCCAGCTTTGAGGCTCTCATCAGGGCGCAGGTTGGTCACCCCCCCCCCCCTCCTCCTTTTCCAGAGATGCCCACACAACAAGGAAAGCATGCACACACCCACTACACAGTGTGCTGTTACACCATCTGAGAGTGGTTTTAACAGTCTGATGAAAGGGGGTGTATAATCCTGACAATCTGTCTCCCTCCACGTAGTCCTAATATGATTAACCCCCCAGGGACGGCCCACACCACTGGAGGCCTCATCTGTCTGGCTCCAGTCTCCATCTGAACCTGAAGCTTCTCTTAAAGCAGCTGGACGTCTTAAATAAGCGCCACCATGTCCTGTGTCTCCCCCCCATCCCCACTCAGACCTGCCCTGCCGTGTCATTTCCTCTTTGGGACAATCCCTGGCACACTCCTAATTAGTAAACCAGATTAGGTTCCACCTAATGACAATTATGGAGCTCTATGATGTACTTTGAAGTTAAAATTAGCCAGAGGAGCAATCGTCTATCGCCAGTGTAAAACACCGGCTACAGCTGATTCCTCTCTTAAGATTACATCTCATTTGTCACAGCGCGGGAACGATATAAAATCTAGAAATCACACCGCTGCTATTTTCCTCCATCAAAATTATTTTTGCTCTTGGAGCTCAGACACATGAATGAGCGTTTACACATGTTTACGCACACACGCAGCCACACGTGGGTGGCTGGAGGACCGGTGGACCTCATCCCCAGCCTTTTGCTGCATGTGCTCGGTTTCGTCCTCCACTCCCTTCCCTCTCAGCCGCCGCCGCTGCTGCAGCTCGGCTCCCAGCGGCAGCGGCGAAAAAAGGCACAAAGGCTGCCTTTGTTGCGAGCGCTCGGCTCCAACGCCGCGAGTCCTGCCCAGCGACCGTCGGCGGGACACTCGGCCTGACCCGTCCACCTGGACAGATGTTGATGAATCCAGACTTTGTCTTGATTTTTTTTTTTTTTTAATGTTTTGAAAGATTCCTTTTCTTTGTCCGTTTTTCAGTTGTTTCCTGAAACAATGGCCAAGCATTAAATTCAGGATATGAAGGATGTGACTTAAATAAATTGTTAATTTCGTTGACTCAGACGTCAGAGTAGAACCTAAATAAATATTGAGCTCCTCGGGTCGGTGGTGTGTTTAAATGCACAGACAGAAGTTATGTAAATTAAAGCTCTGCTTCAGCCAAAGGCTTCTTTCTTTACACGTAGGTGGTCACAGTTGTGCGAGGCTGCGTTTACTCTTAATTGTAATAGTAAAGCATCTGTGCTGCAGAGGGCACGCAGACGCTGATCCGGTGTACATTATCATCAACGCTCGTATGGATGTTTCCGACGGCCCTTTCAACAAGCCACTTTTGAGAAAAAAAATATCCGCTTCACCCCCTACAAATAGCAGAAACCTGAAACTTGTGGCCCACTCATGTGGTTTAGGTGGCAAATGTCAGTATAAACAGACAAATGTCTTTCAGACCGGCCACTTAAAAATCCTTGTACATACAGCGTGGTTTACAGACCTGAGTGTCTGTTCATGAGATGATAGGAGGAATATTGTTTCTGAATAAGATGGAGGTTCGTTACCACGTCGACTCTTAAATCAATGAACCGTTCTGTTGCTCTTGTTTCAACCCGCTGTGACACAAAATGCCCGAAAAGCCAACAGAACAGTCTCCAAAGCGAGGTATCATGATTTAAATAAGAGCGTCTGTTTGAGTGAGGAGTAGTCCTGTTTTTTTAAGGAGTTGCATTTCCCGGTACTTTCATTCTGTGCCGATTCTTCTGGAGTCTTGTAATGTGATTAAAGTCTATTAATCATCAAAGCAACCCTCCAGAGAGCCTGACTCATGAACTAAGGGGAAGAAGCAAGGGTGGGAAGTGTCGAGAAAGCTTTCAGAGAACACTCTCTGTCTCTTGTTCAGAGTGGGAGAGAGAAGCAGGGTCACTACCCACTGAAGAGCTGGGTTTTGGGGGGGCTTTGTTGGAGTTGTTTGATATCTTTGGGCTCCCTCTTCTCCTCTCCAACAGCTTCTCATTAGCGGGGTTGAGGAGCTATGAGACCGGCAGCTTACGCAGAGCAAAAGCAAGGTCAGATGGTGCGAGAGGAGAAGAGTTTGGATGTGAATTCTGGAGGTTTTGTGTGGTTTGACCCTGTCCCGTCCTTATCAGAGGCCCAACAGGGCTATATTTCTGTCTTTATTAAGTCTTACCCCCCTTCCTGCCCCCTCCAGGTGGTCTATTTCACCGAAATGTACAAGATCTTCAGCGAGTTAACGGACCAGATCGACCAGGCAGGCTTGACTGATGAGCAGAGGGAGAGAGAGACGGAGGCCAAGCTGAGCGAGCTGCGTGCTCTGTCCATTGTCGCTGACGACTGAGGGAGGAAAGCCGAAAAGCTGGGAAGGGCTCCTTTCATGCCTTTCTGAATGGACTGCACTCTTCTCCCTCACACAGTTCAAACAGATAGGAAATGGATAGCAGCAGCCTTAACCTGATAATCACCCCCCCACCCCCAATTCCTCTTGCACTACACTCTATTTGATTGTCAGACTCTCTGCAATGTGAATCAGATGAAACATCACGTTAACTAAGCCATGATCCAGCATTAGAAGCCCATCCGTTCTCCATCAGTACTAACTAACGCCAGGGATCGAGCGAGGAAGTGTTTTTATTTTTCCATTCATCTGTGTTACCAACAATCCGTGAAAAAATATTTTTATTAACCAACTTTGAAACTGCAAGCACAGCTGAGTGGATGTTATCTAACACACCACAGGTTATTGGCAAGGAAACGCTTCTTTTGGCCTTTGGTGGTTATCTCTAAATTTAGCGCTGTGCCATGCTGAAAGCTTTTTTGTTGAGGGTTCGTAACACGGTGTCAGTGACACCGCTCGTGCGTAATGTGCCTACGTCGTCTTTATTATGGATGTAACATGAAAACTCACTAGCAGGAAGCCGGATTGTGCCTTTGCAGCCGCGTTTAAAGGTCAAGTACTCCTGCGTGCAGAGATCAAGTCACTTCTGTGGCACGATGAGTCCAAAACATAGGCTGGTGCTCCCCCTAGTGATCAACGCTAATCATGACATGTCTTTTTATTTACCTCATCTATTGTTTGTTCTATTGTTGTGGTTCATTTAGTCTGCTCACATGTTTTTTGGCTCTCCAGGGAAAATCCTTCTTCTGGTTGGAGCCCAGCTAGTTTCCGGCGTTCCTGACTTCAGGGCCAAAACATTCCGCCATTACACTCCCTTTGTTTCCACCTTGATCAGGTACTGCCTCAGCATAACAAAGGGGCTGCATGGGAAGCTCCGCCCACCAGACGCTCCCATATCACCGTGTCATAGCGAGATATTTATTCTCTAAAAATGGATTTTTGAAGGAAAGGCTTTGTTGAATGTCTGTAAAAGTAATAATGAAGGTTTTTTTTTTTCTAAATTCGTGGAACGTTAAGTTGTAGCTGTGGTGTATTTTTAACACTAGCGTTGTTTTTAACATTTTAAATGTAATTCTATTGCGATCTGTTATGTCCATTTATAACAATCACGAAATAAACCGTTAGAGTAACTATGATCTGCATCATGTTGTCACTGTGAAGTTTTAATTACACAAAATGCTTATGTTTGTTATTCTTTATTTCTGTTCAGATTTACTTGAATTAGTCCGTGTCAGGAAATCTCAATATTTACAGTTCCTCCTCATTAACGGTTGAAACGCTCATTAATTCAAATGTTTTAGCTTCAGGTGAGATCATGAAACACGTCTTGATGATAAAAAGGTCCGGCAACCATCCAACACAAACCTACAGTGTCCCTTTTAAAACCGAGTGCGGGCAGCGCTCTAGTAAACTAGTACAAATTCTTCTGTCTACACCTAAACAATAATTTATCAAAATCTCTCAGCTCTGAATTAGTGACCAACAGGTTTGGTTCCACCCGGTCTCACGCGTCACTTAGTTAAAACATTAAAAGTGTCAAAGAGGCGAACGTGAATTAAAAATTCTTTGAAGTAAAATACAAATATTCCAAAAATATATCCCGTAGTGTTTTAGATAAGGCACCGCTGGATGTTCCTCTTCTCCCATGATCCATTTCTTCCTGTCTGCCTGAAGCGGTTCTTTCTCAGATGGCCGTCTTGCTGTACATCCTGGATATCTGATCCTGAAAGACTCGGCGGATGTCAGCGCGTCTGCTCTTCAGCGTGGGGGTGAGGAGGCCGTTGGCGATGCTGAACGTCTCCGGGTGTAAGTGAAGGTCCTTCACCTGAAAGCAGAGACGAGGGGGGGTTGTCAGTATTAGGAGGCTCGCAAATGTGAAGCAAAACAAACTCCTCACTTGTTCAAACGACTTGAGCCCTGCGTCCTTTCCCACGGCTTTCATGTCCTCCAACACGGCCTTCTTCACATCCTGCAGAACCAAACGGATCAGGGTCACGTTTCCAATACGTAAAGCAGTAAAGGTTTGAAATTGGAGGGAGGGGAGGTTATGACTCACAGGATTCTGACACAGTTCTTCATGGGACCCGACGATCCCTCGATCTTTAGCCCAATCAACAAACACCTCAGGGTCAGGCACGACTATGCTGATGAGAAAAGACTGGTGACACCAGAGGCAGGAGGAAGTGAAGCGTTAACCTCGTGTCGTGGGAAAGGTTTTTGGATCGAATCGAACGCGTCGTTTGGAGTACCTGTAGACTGTCTCCGTGCACGAACACCTGCAGCACCGGGATGCTCCTCAGGTAAACGTTCTCTATCTTCTCTGGAGCGATGTATTCTCCCTGAGATAGTTTGAAAATGTGCTTCTTCCTGTCAATGATGCGCAGAGTCCCGTTCTGATGGAAGCAAACACATTGGCTCAATCCAGGAGAAGAGAAGATGGTGATGGATGTTGTTGACAGTTGATGGCGTCTAATCTTACCGGAAGCCACTGGCCTACATCGCCGCTGTGCAGCCAGCCGTCCTCATCCAGGGCCTCAGACGTCCTCTCCGGGTCCCTCAGGTAACCTCTGAACACACTGGGACCACGAATACAGATCTAAAAAGGACAAAATCATGAAAGGGAATGGAATCAATGACCTCTCTGGGAGCAAGTGCCTCGTTTGTGTTTTCAAAGTTGTGTTTTTGAGATTAGGAACATGCTTGGATTCAAATATAGTCCTGAAATTGCTTGATTTCCCACATAAACTGGAGCTTCAGCTACTCATCCAAACCAAAAATGCTTTAGTATTTGAAGTATTGAAAGATATAGGTTTAAAAAATGTGATATTGATAACTGCTTGAAGAATCCGGACATTTTATAGCGAAAGTTCTTGAAGTTGACGTTTAAAAGATATCTGAAGACGAGCTCACCTCTCCGTCTCCATTCTTAGCATAGTACTTCATGTCAGGGATGTCGACCAGCTTCACCATAGTACAGGGTAAGGGGGCCCCAACATGACCTAAAGAGAACACGTCCACAGACCTGCCGTTAGAGACGACACACTGCAAAGGAGACGCCCTGGAGTCTGGTGGCCCCTCACCTGCAGTCCAGTCTCCCGGCATGGAGAAGGTGCAGCCTGCGGTGCATTCGGTCTGACCATAACCCTCAAAGATCAGACACCCCAGTGTGGCTCTGAGGAAGGACAGCACCGTGGGGGAGATGGGCGCTGAGGCCGTCAAGACGAACCGCAGATTACCTCCTAAACTGGCCTGAAATAATAATAATAAATAATAATTGCTGTTGGTGATGAATAAATTCCGAGACGGGCCCCTAAAACATCTGTCTTCATCTCTCTCCGAACAGTAACTCTTAAGCCTCTTCAAAGTCTTCCTCCGTCCTCCTAACGGCTCTCCTAAGGCCCGAGATGCTGTGAGAATAACTTATCTCTGCCAGGATGTGAACATCACAGGGAAATTCTTAGAACATGAAGAATTTTCTAAGAATTTCATCCCTTGAATTATTTCCTTGAACAAAACGGTTTTCTGAGCCCCGGGGTCATAATTCAGAGGTTCTTCTGTGAGAGTTTTAACTCCGGCTGTCGACGGGTTGTAAACCGTCCTGTATGACCTGTCGTGTTTTAAGGGGGGCGTGTATCAGTTTCAGAAGGCTGGTAAAGGCTGATGTGTTGTGTTTTTCCCATCTGACCACTCCAAGTCTCTGCTTCTACAAAACATTCCCACAGGACTGGTACGCTCCTTTTGAAATTTAAATTGTTTTTTATTTCTCAGGATTTTGGTTAAATATTCAAATTCTGCTAACTCGAGACTTTTCTAGAGATCTCTCAAACAACCAAACCCATGTGGGCGATCACACTTCCGTAGTGGTCCAGGTGGAAGTGAAGCAGAGCTGACCTGGATCCTGTTGAACACCAGTTTGTCCCAAAGGCTGTTGTTGCGTACGACCCCGCTGCTGAGCTCCGCCTGCTTTCTCCTCACGGCGTAGTGAAGCAGAGCCCGGCGCAAAGGAGAGTTCACAGAACCCAGGATCTGTGGAGGAACCGGAGAAAATGTACAAACACAAAGAGGAGGTTTTAAAACAACACATCTAGAAGCACGGCAGCCTCGATACGGCGGCAACCGATGCGATTAAATGTTTACAGACCTTATCGTAGATGCGATTCAGTAAACGAGGCACAACAGGAAAGAAGGTGGGTTTGAGGGTCTTTATGTCGTCCATCAGGAGAGAGATGTCGCCCTGGTAGAAGCCCACTCTGGCCCCGTGGCAGAACATGGACACCTGTGGCGCAAATGGGCTTTAATTTAGGCTTTAAAGCCTTAAAAAGAAGCCTGAGAAGAGGATCGTCTACCTCAATCATCCTCTCAAACATGTGGGCAAGCGGCAGGTAAGAGATCGACACGTCTTCCTCTCGGATCACAAACGAACCCTGAGAGGAAACCAAGAGGAAAATGAGCAAAGCGCAGGGGAGAGATAAAGTTTAGGCCATCAAACATGCAGTAGATTTACAGGGGGGGGGGGGGGCAATTAGATGAAATGTCTGGCAGCGACAGGGGCAATCAAACAGCACATTAATCATGCCATTAGATGCAGCAGGGAGAGGGGCAGTTTTTAGAGATTCAAGGAGATGGGAAGTGATTCTAGCTCTGAGGCTGTTCTCAATTACACAAGGAGGTGGAAGTATAGACAGACCTCCAAGATCTTAATGACAGAGGAAGTGTTGGAGGCGATGTTTCCGTGGGTGATCATGGCTCCCTTGGGCTTCCCTGGATAAATAAACAAGACATTATTGCAGTGCCCCTGCGCAGCAAAGGAAACTACAGCAGTGCCATAAAGAGAGATTGTTAGTGGGTATTGAAGGACACTTCTCCAATGAAGGGTAATTAGAGTCGAATTCAATCAGACGCTACCTGTGGTTCCACTGGTGAAGCAAACCACGGCCAGATCCTGAGGCTGGGGCGGCTGCAGCAGGCGGCGATGAAAAATGAGAACAAGACAACAGGCTTCCTCCAGTTTTAATTAAAGCCATGTTAACAAGTGAGTGTTAATGATATCTTATGGGACAGGGGCGACTATAAAACTGTCATCCAAGCATTTAGAGGGGGATTAAGTGTTTACTGGTGCCAGTTGACTCACCACAGGATCTCTGAGGTTCTGCCTTCCCAGCTCCTAAGATGTGGACAGAGAGGAGTTGTGGATGATAATTTACATATCAGCATCGATGACTAAATTAAAGGGGTTAGCATTAAACAAGTCAGCATTAGAGGGATTTTGGTACTTCCACCCGGCTCACCATAAGCTGCTCCAGTTTCAAAACCTCCACCTCGCAGCTCCTCGCCCTCTCCACGAAGGCATCGCTGAAGTCGGTGAAGAGTACGAGGCAGGAGAGCTTCAGCGTGGCGCTCTTCTCCTTGATCTCCAGCAAAGACGCCGCCTTCTCCTCCCGGTCACAGACAACCAGAGAGATCTCCGCTGAGGAAGAGAGAGACACATTCGTAGCTTTAGATCATCCATTCAGCGTTAAAACGTAAGAGGGACATCGTTTCTCGCTGGTTTCGTGTCCCTCTGCTCGGTGTTTATTTATCTCTGCAAACTCACAATGGTTCTGACTCATTTTGTCTCACCATCACATCATCCTCCAGCGAGATGAGATAGCTATCATCAGTTGGCGCTAATGCTAATCCACATGTACAGCGTGAACTGAAACATGAACATTTGCATTTGCGATTCAAGTTTGTGATTTCTATGTGAAAAAGAAATCGTTTTCCTCTCTGTCACCACGTTTCAAAGTACCATTGATCAGGTCGCATCTATGATCAATATATGAATGAATGTGGGCGCGTCTTTGTTAAAAAGTTCATTCTTTCTACTTAATCTTTAGTGTGCTTTTGTTTTTTTGCTGTCTATAGTTTTTATCATTATTACTATTGCTGTTTTTTGTTTTTTTTTTTGTTTTCTGTTTTTCCACACAGGTATTTTCTCACCCAGGTTGAGGATGTGCTCCATGGCCTCCAGCCCCAGCGTGTCATACAGAGGCACCACCGCCATGGAGTAGGTGTAGCAGGCCAGCTCTGAGATGACCCACTGCCGCCAGAAGGGGGAGACAAAGCCACACAGTTACGTTAATCATTCTTTTTGGGAACAAACATCACAAAAGAACACAGTTCACTTTCAAGTTCACACCTCTGGTCTGTTTTGTGCAAATATGCCCACAAACTGTTCTGGGTTTGGTCGGCAGCCTTTGGCCAGCAGCCCGGACCCCAGGACCTGAGCCCTCTCCGCCACCTGGTGAGTCCGACAGACAGGAAAGGGTCGTAAGAGCGACAGACGACACAATCGTCCTGATGATTGGAGGATGAAACACTAAAAGATGTCAGACCTCGGTGTAGGGGATCCACTCGTAGGGCTGCCCAGGCTTTCTGGAGCCGAGACACGGGCCGTTTCCTGAGGAGCAGAAGATATAGAAGATATAAACCGGACAGCATTCTCCAATCGTTCAGGGTTTAGTTCTTGTTCTCATTATGTATGTAAAAACATTTTGAAAGAAGCCCGTGGCCTCCACCTGTGATCCTCAGGCCTCTCTGGAACATGTCGTACGCCGTCCTGGTGTCGTCGTAGTAAAACTCCAGCAGCGAGTCACTTCGAAGGAGAGCCGACCGCCTGCAGCTGGGATCTCCCTGCAAACAGGAAACCTCTGAATACGAACCCACTCACACCAGAATCGGCACCGCCGCCGCCGCCATCCACTCACTTTCACCGCCACCGACTGGGCCTGGAGGTCACAAGGGGGGCGCATGGGGCGAGGACGGGTGGCCAGCCAGTACGCGGTGAAGGAGGCCAGCGCTCCTAAACCCAGCAGGGAGGAGGGGGACAGAGACAGGGAGGACAGGGAGAAGGAGGACAGAGACGGAACCAGACCCCAGAGGTCCTCCGACTCCGATCCGGATCTGGAACGAAGTGACCGTAACCACTCCTGCACAGGCATCACTGAGAGGGCCAAAGAGAGACTCTCATTAGAACAGAGCACAAGAGTTAGCAATGCGCTGTCCTTCCTGCGGGGGGCGCCACAGTAAACAAAAACAGTACATTTATTAAGTTATGGAGGATTTATAATGCTTTTTAATGTGCATTTTGTCACATGCACTCATTTTTATTCACATTTCATCTATTAATCATTAGACTAAATGTGTTTTGCTGACACATGTGCATTCATAAACACTACATGTAAACGAAAAAATAAAAACATTATTAATCCTAAGTTTTCAAACGTCAATATCTAAGAAAAAAGACAAACGTTGAAGTCATGAAGAATGAAAACATGACTAACGGTCACTCAATCATTCTCTGCAGGGGGCGGATTCCATCCCAGCTAACATGGGGATAAAGTCATCACTTCACAATGCATATTTATGATTAATAAATTAAAAATCAATATCAACGACACTGACGCAATGTGACATTAACTGACATATATCTTTGTGCAGATATCAATAAATGTCAAGAGCTTCAGTAATGTTTTGATAAACGGTTTTGGTTAATAAATCAAAACACCGATGATCAGGATCAGCTTTAAAAAAAAATCAGTTTTCAAAAAAAGTCCAAATCGTTTGACAAATTTTTCAAGTGAAAAAATAAAAATAGACCAAAAATGAAATCAGCGGAATTAAAACACTTCTACTGATAACCTAATCAATGCGTTAACAATTCTTTAAATAATTTCAGCACAACTTTCAATCAGTAAAATATATCTAAAGGTGTTTCTTTGGGGCTGAGCTGATGCTGAATCATTTTAAATTTTTTAAAATAAACTACTGCATAGATCATTGATCACTTTGGTCTGATCAGAACTGAACTCTTGTAACCCAGTCGGATGCTCAGAACGAACTGTCTTCAAATTCCTTAGATTCTTGCTACTTGTTAAAACTTGGCTGCTTTACATGTCCCATGTTTACCAGCGGTGGGGGGGGGGGTCTGACAGCCTCGCTTCTTCCTGCGCCACACCTCAAGATTTGTGTCATTCTCACACTTAGAAGACTCCAGTCAGTATTTTTGACTTGATCATATTTTGTACTGCTCCCTCAGGAGCCCTAAAACACATTTGTGCAACTTATTTCCCATCATGCACCTGTCAGTGGGTTTAGATGCGTAAAATGAGTCACTTTAAAGAAGAAATATGACACACACACAAGAAATGAGGACAAGGAAAAACCAAACACACACTGGAAAGAAAACACAAAAACATCTTCCAGACGAGACAAAAAAAAAAAAATCCAGTTCATCAGGTGTATAACTGCCACGATGACGTCGCTTTTATTGATGTCATGTCATACGGTATGTAACATGATCATCGATGAAGGCAGATCCAGATCTGATCCACATCTAGACGTTCACATACATGGAATCCGTTTGTTTAAATCTGAATCTGCGTGAATTCAGTTTCATCGGTGCAAAAAAAGTGTTAAAAAGAGCAGTCTGGTTAAAAGGCTGCACCACGCCGAGCCACAGGCCGGATTTGGCACTGAAGACAGAAGAAAAGAAAAGGCCTGAGTTGTATTGGGTGGGGGGGAGTGGGGAGACACCAGGAAGCAATAATGATTGGCTTAACGGCACCAGGCTGCGAGGTTACTCTCAGTCATGTCGTACCATCCAGTGATTCAGCAGATAGAGACCCGGGACGGATACAGTAGAGATGGGGGATGGGGGGGGGGATCCGCCCCCACAGAATTTCTGCCAGAGACTTTATTGTTCATATCAGAACTGAAAGAAAGAGGGACCAACGATGAGGAGAACCGCAAATAACCTCCAGACAAAAAGCCTCCCGAAAAACTTCCATCGCCAGGAGAGGAATTCATCCCAGTGAATAAATCTCAGCTTTCCCACATTCACCCCCCTGCTAGAACACCCCTCAACCTCTCACCCACTTTCTCCCTCCAGTGCCCAATAGGAATAGGGATAAAACAATGATATCATCCCCCTCCCTCCTCCTCCCGTCCCTTCCTGGGCAGAGCAACGCCACGCTCCTCCGCCGAGGATCCATTATCTCCTTAAAGCATCCATTTATCTGAATTAAAATAATTTGTCACGTTATCCCAGCCGGAGGGGGGGGGGGGGGGAGAGAAAGTCGCCGCCGATCCCCCATGGAGATCAGCAGCTAAATGAATGGAGGACACGAAAAGATGACACCCTGCTGCATCCTCCCCCCACCTCCACCTCCTATTCATAATGGCTATTGTCGAAGCACAGACAGGAACCATTGTGCTCCAAGCGCTTACTGCCTGCAAGACAAAGAACTGGGACACACACGTGAAAGCAACCCAACACACCTTAGCAGGCGGGGCACGCCTCCTCCTGCAGGCGGGAGTCACTTGGCGGTTTGGATAAATTCATTAAAGGGGCTGACTGGCTCGCCTGATGACATCACCCGAATGTTGATTGAGGCTGAGGAGCCTCTGTGGGGTTAATCGCATTTGATCCACGGAATACAGACGTATAAATAGCAATAAACCGGGAGGGAAAATGTAATAAAGCAGCTGAATGAAGCCGATGGCCTGAGGAGGGGCGCCGCTCTGCACACACTCCCTCCTGCTGACAGGTAGAGACATAGAGGAGGTGCTACCAGCTGACCAAAAGAAGACGAAGGGACAGAATCATCAGATCCGATGTTTGGAAGGAAAGTGTGTTTGCTATCTATCTTTTAATTTATGTCTGATAATCCACATCAGCTGATCCAGAAGCTTCCGATTCTGCAGGACGACAAACAAGAATCTCTGCCAACACGCGACTGAAAGCATCTCTTAAACTTTTAAATCTTGCACAAGTCAAGGCTTTTTGCAGCGAATATCTTTTCTTTTCATCAGCGGGAAGAAAAGACTGACCTTTGAATTTCACATTTATCAATTTATTTTCCTGTTAATTTAACTCTGCAAATATTTTTGCAGCAGAATCAAATTATTTTCTTGCCTCCAAACACAATTTCTGTCCCCGAGCTGAATGAGGAGCGATAAGAGTCTCTGTACAGTAGGCGCCAAAGCGATGGAGGCGACCATGGGGAATGCTCCCCCATGACCCAGATAGCTGCAGGAGGTGACACACGAGGAGGAGGAGGAGGAGGAAACAACCCTTTGCAACCACAGCAGCAGTAGCAGCAACAATGAACTCTGCCCACTATCCATGTGCCTGGAGAAGTGAATGGCCTGATGGAGGGAGGATGAGGAGGAGAGGGCCGGTGTGGGGGGGGGGGTGGAGGACACGTGAGGCCGGCTGAAAGCAGAGGGCTGAAAAGTTTGCCTGTTTTTTCTCCCAAATGAAGCGTGAAAAACACGGACACACACTCCGTCACAATGAAGGGCTTCTTTTTTGAGGTGAAAGAGTAAAAAGATCGTGAACCTTTCAGGCAGAAAACACCTTCGTTTTCCCCGAGACAATGAAGGGTTTGTTCATCCCCCCCCCCCCGCCTCCTCCGGTCTGATTCTGGGCCCAAACCCGGCACCTCACGGGTCCTTCAGGAATTCCGGATCCGCTGGGAGCTTGGCGTCCGGGCGACTTCAAACATGTCGCACGAATCCAGAATATCTGGCCGCGCAGGTAAAGGATGGGAAAACAGGTCCAAGGTGAGGAGGTGCCATACAAAGGAATGTAAGGCAGGGTTCAGACCAAACATCCCAGCTGGAACTGGATCAGGGAAATACCGCAGCGCCGTGTCCAGACTGACTGAACGCACACAGCTCCTTTAGAGAATGTGGAAGCACGCTGGGAAACATCCGACACATCTAAAGCACAGGTGTGGACACAGGTGGAGCAGAATGGTTCCCATGTCGCCATGTTTGAAGCCTGAGCGACGGAGGTGAAAGAACTCACACCTTCATCGGTGAAGAGCTGGAGGAGGTGAAGGTCATGGAGAAGGTCGGAGGGGAGCTCCCGAAGAAATACTTGTGATTTAGCGCTTTTATGTTAAAGAAAACACAGTTAGAAAACCTCCACCACCATCATCATCATCATCATCATCATCATCATCATCATCATGACAACTTTAACAATCAGAAAAAGTCCAGATGAACAGAATAAAACAACAATGAAAAAAAAACAATCCAATTTTTTTTGCTTCAATTCTGATTTTTTTTTTTTTTTTTTTTATCATCAGAAGTTCAACAACAAAATTCACATTTTTATCAAGGTGGATCTATTTTGCTTTATGTGCATGTTGTTTACCACAAAGTTGGTAAACAAAAACAAAAACAGAAAAAAAAATTTTTAAAGAAAAAGTGATACAAAATATGAATTCGGATTTGAATCAACCTTAAAATGCAAAATAATCTTCCTTCACCCAAAATCCATAACTACCAAAAAAGTTGCAGAGAGAGCTTGCAAAACACAAACACACAAATAAATAAACAAACAAACGTGGATGGAATGCGCGGTTGTTAGGAAACTAAAATGAGGTGAGTTCAGAGGTTCCAGGTTTGTCACAGAACAGAACAAACTGTTTTCGGTCGTTTCGTTCCGTTCCTCTGAGCCTCACGGAGCGGTTTGTTACCAGGTTGGTAAATCTCTGGTCTGCGGGGGTTCACCGCAAAATACAAACAACTCACGGATCAACAGGCTGCGGGAAAACTTCCCTAAGTTTTAGACCCGAATCTGAGCGTTCCTGGTCGAGTTTAACAGATGAACAGAAAGAAAGAAAGAAAGAAAGAAAGAAAGAAAAAGGCAAGAAGGAAAGGAAAAAAAGAAAGAAAGAAGGAAGGAGCAGAGCGGTCTTACCTAACTCAGCGATGTCTTCTTAAATTGGGCTCCAGAATTCAGATCCCTGGGAATCTGAACGCGCGTCAGGCGTCACAGAGCGCACACTCACATCCGGTTTTGGTCCTTCAAAATAAAAGTAGGTCGCGGTTTGAAAACGTGGAGATTTTTAATCGCAAAGCTTGTTTTTTTTTTACAATTTGTCAAAGCAGCTCTGCGTCTGTACGTACAGTATACCTATACAGTACCTATATAGGACAGGCTTTGTGAATATTTTTGCAATGAAAAATGTGGTTGGTTTTTAGTGGCAAGTCAGTCTTTTTTTTTTTTTTTTTACTTCAGGTCACAAAGACTGGGGAGTAAACGACAACAATTCTATGGCGATAGGACAGTATAAGGACTTGGATGGTGTGTTTGACAACCTTAAATTGATGCTGCGCCGATGGGACAACGTTGCAGGATAATGTCACAGATTCACAACAGTTCTGTTTTGAGTTCTCACATTTTCCATGTTTGTTTTATCCTATTTATTTATTTATATCTTTTAATTGAATTCGTTATTTTCATGACGCAAACCATTGAAACAAATTTTTGCAAATAATCGGGAGAACTTTTACATCCTTTCAATGTCAAATGAAAAATAATATGCATTACACACATGAAAAAAAATTACTACATGGAATAAAACAGTTGAGCAAAGTGTTCATTTCAAATTATGGCACTTTTCATTGGTGCTTCCAATTTTACTTTATGAAACATTCGATCTTCTCTGTCAGTGAAGTGTCTTTAACCTCCGGCATCCATCAAATCAGTTTTTCAAAACAAGGCTTTAAACTTTATTTTGAAGTTAAATTCGCACCACATCCGGTACTTCTCTTGCTTCCTCTTTGAAACTTGACGCTTTTCTGAGAGGCTGGGCCGGCAGTGACGTCACTTTTTAAATCACATACCTCCCCTTTTTTGCATAAATTAATTAATGTGGGGAGGGAAAAAACAAACAAACAAACAAACAAACAAACAAACAAACAAACAAACATAAAACTCTTTATTTACTCTAAATAATACAGATAAATATGTTTTACATATAAAATACTGTGACCTTGTTAATCAAATAATATCTGCAGTTAATAGTTTAGGTCTGAAAATCTAATCTTTGGGGCAGTTATACGGAGGACAGTGAATTATTAGTGGGCTCTCATCCTAATGGCGCTGGAGCATTGCCCGACAGGTTGTTCTGTGTTGTGTTTCATCATCTTCAGAAATCATCCCAGTTTGTGCACAGCTCCTCTGAGCCTTCAGCATAACGGTCACACACACTGCTGTCCAACGGGTGTTTAACCTGAAAGACAGAAAGGAATCATTCGTTCTAGATAAGGCAGATCTATTCACCACAAATGTAAGATAACACGTCGTATCTTACTTTGGGAATAACCGGAGGGTTCAGTGAGCCGTTACGCAGCCCGTCCCAGTTGAAACCTTTAAACCATCTGAATAAAAACAGAACATCACATCCTATAAAACCACGTTTCAAAGCCAGGGCCTCAGTGTTTTTCTCCAGCGCTATAAATCCGTCGTCTTACTTGTGTTTCTGAATGTCCTTGGCCCCATTTCTTCGACTGCCCAGCCTCCCTGAGGGATTGCTCCTTAGCAGTGGAAACAAGAATAAATGTGAGTATGAATTAATGATCAGAGGTGGTGCTACAGTCCAGCAGGTCCAGAACATTTCTTCATTCCTTAATTTCTGCAAGTAAAAGCATAATAACATCGCTGGAATCCCGGCCTTAGCCTTGAAATCATAATTCATGGAATCTGCAGCACCTGCACAGATTCCTGATGAGACTGGAGGCGTTTTTGCTGATGGGTTTTGGAAAGTCGATCTGATCGATGCCACCGACGGTTGCTGCGAGAATCTTTATGGGGTCGGAGCTGCTGAATGGGAGTCTAGAGAGGAAAACGGGAGGATATCAGGATCACTTCAAGCCATCACTGGAGGGATGATCCAAAAACGTTCTCAGATGGAACGTACCCATCGCTCAGGAGCTCAAACACAAAAACGCCCAGTGACCAGAAGTCTGCAGACACACCGTGGCCTTTATTCAGGATGATTTCCGGCGCCATGTAGCCAGGTGTGCCGCAGAACGTCCAAGTTTTCTCACCCGCTTCAACCTTCTTCAGACATCTGGAACCAATCTGAATAAAGCCACATAACAATGCATTTGTGGCTTTAGAGAATTTGATTGCTTGGTTTGTTTTTTTACCAGTTTGGCGTAACCACGCTCATCCAGAACCACATTCTCCGGCTTGACATCTCTGTAGACGACACCTCGGCTGTGGAGAAAGGTCAGGGCCTCCACAACACAGGCTGTGTAGAACCTGGCGCTGCATTCATCCAAATATCCCCTGCAACGGTTCAGAGAAGGGAAATAACTGCTTGTGATGCAACTGGTTTAAGACATCGAACCGTGATTAGTGTCAAAATTTAGTCCTGTAGATGCAGGACTATAAAAACCTTAATTTCCCTTCGTCCAAATGTACTTACGCATCTTTAAGAAGACTGCAGAGATCCCCACCAATACAAGCTTCTGTTAAAATGTACAGGCACTCAGCATCCCTGAAGGTTTTATACAACCTGCCATTGATAAAAGTGTCATCGCTTAGATATAATTAATCCATCTGGATTAGATTAGTGTTGAAGAAAATCCCACCTGGCTATGAACGGACAATGAGCCTCCTTCAAGATGCGTCCTTCTCTAAGGATGTGCTCTCTCTGACCGTCGTTGAGGATCAGCTTCTTCTTAAGGACCCTCATTGCGAAAAGCCTCCTGCTGTCGTTGTTTAGTTGCACCTGACAGAGGCAGAAATCAATAGATTGCATTATAGAAACATGAAAATACGAAGGAGGCGTCTGCCACGGCCATCAATGTCATTGTGTGTGAGCTGCAAAAAAAAGAGCAACCCTCACCAGGTCTACGTGACCGAACTCCCCAACGGCTAGAGCGCCAATAATTTGGAAATCACTTAAGGCGGCTGATGAAAGGAGCTCCGGATCCTTGTCTGACCTGCTCACAGGGAAACCAGAGGTGAGCTCATACCTTTTTACAAGCACTTGTCGTAGAAAACAGTGTTGAAATGCTCCTCACTCGCTTTTGGATTGCGGGGCCTCGTGACTGCAGTCGAACACCAACCCATTGATGATGTCCTTGAAGGAGCTGCAACACAAAAAAAGCACAAGAAAGATCTGAAAAATCTCTGAAAAACCACATGAGTGTGATTTAGTGCTCTGATACAGTCGTAACGTATGGTGCCGACGGAATACTGATGACGCTCCAGTTGTACGTCTCGTTAAAATCCAATAACCACGGGAGCGTAACCCGTCTATCTGCCTGCCTCGTTGATATCGAAGGCTGAACTCCAACGAAGCGTTCGGAAACTTCAGGAGAAAACGTTTGGAAACCTGTCAAGCGCACTTGATCCTGGTTCATGCAGATCTCCTGCCCTCCGGAAGCCTTCTCAAAATCAATTCAGTATTTTTTAATCCAATATACTTTAGTAATCCCCGAAGGGTAATTAAGAGCACACTCTAGTTAGTCAGACAGAGGAGGTAGAGTGGCGGGCAGCTCCTTTGTGGTGCGCCCAAAATGAGCAACTTGTAAGGGGGATGGCGCCTTGCTCAAGGGCGCCTCGGCAGTGCTCTGGAGGTGAGCTGACACCTCCCACTGTCAGCTCACTTCCGGGTGTTTTTTGGGCGGGAGCGGGAATCAAACCGCCGAGCTCAGAACATTTGGGCGACCCGCTCCCCCACTGAGACACTGCCACCCCTAAATATGTCTTAATTTTAAAGACGTAGAAAATAAATTTGTTCTTTTCTGTTTCTTTCTACTGGGATTCAGTTCAACAAACGATGTCCTCTGTTGTCCAGTGGCTTTCACGTGGTTTTGCCATGTTTTTTATTCTGGACTCTACTCGGGTTTCCTGGGTAGAACTTCAGATACCGGGACGGCGTGTTGCAACTAGAGACCCCAGAGTGTCCCAGTTACACCAGACTGACCGGACCAGACTCCAGCAGGATGGTACGCTGAAGGCAGCGGTTTGCTATTTCCATGCTGAGATAACTAATCAGAATGAGAATCCTTTATTAATATGAACTATTTTCTTCATCAATAGATAGATACACTTGATTGATCCCAAACTGGGAAATTCACAAAACTTCTGGCAGCAGTGGGATTCGAACCCACGCCTCCGAAGAGACTGGAGCCTTAATCCAGCACCTTAGACCGCTCGGCCACGCTACCCTTCACGAAGAGAGAGAGAGAGAGAGAGAGAGAGAGAGAGATAGATAGTAGACAGATAGACAGATAGACAGATAGATAGATAGATAGATAGATAGATAGATAGATAGATAGATAGATAGATAGATAGATAGATAGATAGATAGATAGATAGATAGATAGATAGATAGATAGATAGATAGATAGATAGATAGATAGATAGTAGACAGATAGACAGATAGACAGATAGACAGATAAATAGATAGATAGACAGATAGACAGATAGACAGATAGATAGATAGATAGATAGATATAGATAGATAGATAGATAGATAGATAGATAGATAGATAGATAGATAGATAGATAGATAGATAGATAGATAGATAGATAGATAGATAGATAGATAGATAGATAGATAGATAGATAGATAGATAGATAGATAGTAGACAGATAGACAGATAGACAGATAGACAGATAAATAGATAGATAGACAGATAGACAGATAGACAGATAGACAGATAGATAGATAGATAGATAGATAGATAGATAGATAGATAGATAGATAGATAGATAGATAGATAGATAGATAGATAGATAGATAGATAGATAGATAGATAGATAGATAGTAGACAGATAGACAGATAGACAGATAGACAGGTAAATAGATAGATAGACAGATAGACAGATAGATAGATAGATAGATAGATAGATAGATAGATAGATAGATAGATAGATAGATAGATAGATAGATAGATAGATAGATAGATAGATAGATAGTAGACAGATAGACAGATAGACAGATAGATAGATAGATATAGATAGATAGATAGATAGATAGATAGATAGATAGATAGATAGATAGATAGATAGATAGATAGATAGATAGATAGATAGATAGATAGATAGATAGATAGATAGATAGATAGATAATTCCTCTTACTCTCTGTCGATGGTCAAACACGTCACTTCTCCAGCTGCCGTCACGTTCGCCGGCTGAACCTCGTCTCTGCAGACAGAGACAATCATCAACGCCGTCATCAATGCAAACCAGGGAATGAAAGAATGAACATGATTATCATTCTGGCACCAGCGACCCTTTTCCACCGCCTCATGCTGTATTCATTACAAGGTCCTGCACAGCATCATTTCCTCCTTACCCCCACAGAGCCTTTTCTCCAAACCACTGCCTCTCGGAGAGCTTAGAGGCGACTATCTGCTCCTCCTGACCTCCTTTCCTCTCCGTCACTCTCACCTTGCGAAGCAATAGAAAGGAAGCAGCGGTGAGGAAAAATGCAGTCAAGAAGCAAATCTATTGTCATCATTATAGTTCAATTACTAAAAGTATGCTGACATTTCGTCCTCCACAACCTAAACGTTCTGCTATGAACGCCTGGTTTCATCTGAGCAGCATTAAACTGTACCTGGCCTTTGCTGATGATATAAAAAGTGTCTCCTGTGGCGCCTTGCCGAACGATGCAGTCACCTTCAGTGTAGTGAGCCTATGAAACATGACAGATAAATAAAAGAACTAGAACCACCTGTCATACAAGGAAGGATTAGCTCTGACTCTGTCCTAGCGCCGGGCGCTAACTGATGCAAAGCTCAAAATAGAAACCACAGCAGAGCCGCCTGTAAACAATCATGTTTACTGTATGCACACATTATCTACAGGACTGGATTCCATGTGACAGGTCAGGTGTATCATACCGGGGTTAAGATGTTCAAGCATCTAATCCGTACCTCCTCCATGCGATCAGACATTTGCAGGATGATATCCTCCGGCAGTGACTGGAGGAAGGGAACGCTGCAGACATACAAGGTGAAAGAAGGAACAATCACAGGTTTGGAAGTGGTTGGATTTGACATTTCCCTCCTGTCTCCGGGTAGCTCAGCACCTTCAATGTGAAAGGTCATTCTACAAGCGGCAACATCAAGCCGGTGACATTCTGACACCAGAATTTAAAGCAGCTTTCTAGGAGCATCTATCTTGATGTTTACCTGTTCAGCAGCTCCACTGAATGTGAACGTCTGCTGAGAGCGGTCTGCATAAGTTGGGTCTGGTAGGTCTTGCGGTCAATAACCCACAGCTTGCTGTCTGTTTGTGCTGCAGATCAGAAGTGATAAAGGTTGCATCAGTGGCGTTGAAGGTCAGACGGAAGGAAACAGCATCACAAATCGAGGCGTTGAAGCAGCTGTGAGACGTTACGCGCTTCGTGATGGATGTGGAAACGCGACGTAGAATCAGCCTTTAAGAACAGTCGGGAAGAACTAATCATGGAGCATCATTTTTCCTCACAGAATGAAACTTTTAATAGCAATCCAATCTGATTCCTTCATCTATTATTACCCTCTTTCTTTATAATAGAGCTGAAAAGACTGCCCTAAATTAATAATGACCCATATTGATTTGTGAGCTGAGGCCTGGTGTTAATGGAGGAGCCTTCATCTGATAAATGTAACGCAGCCCTAATATCTCAATTCCCTTATCTGGATACACCCCATCAGTTTTCACCATTCAGAGCTCCATTTGGATCCAAAAGATAAAGCATTAAGTCAAATTAAAGACTCCAGTCAGTCAGAAATACGCTTGATGTCTTTTTTCAAACATGTGTGCTGAGGATTGTATTGTAGCCTTGGAGGAGTGGAAATTTTCTATAGACTCATTGAACATTTTATTGTAATAGCTGGGATTTATTACTATAATTAGTGACATCACAAATATTTAAAAACCAATCCTGTTCGATATCTGGACTCAAGCCGTTAAACATGAAATTTTAATTAAATTCAATTTAAAATACTTGTATATACATATATTAGACTTGTTAATGAGAAAGAAGGAGTATATGCCATTGCAACATAGCAATTACACTTTTAACGGACAAAAGAAACTCACATCAGACACATTTTTGAATTCATTCATGCCCATAGATGTGTGGAGGGGATTTATTTACAGAAATTTTTGGTCTGGAAGGAGTGTCTCCAGACAGTTTCCTCAATCTATCCTATAAATTCACACAAGCTGATGATGAAGCCCAGTTTTCATCTGCGCCTTTATCACTCTGACAATGGTAGAAACCACAAGCCTTATTGATGCTCAGAGGTGACAATGTTGAAGAAAGAAAGCAATTCTGGGTCAGGAAAGCGATAAATACAGTGGGACATGAGCACAACGCGGGGAAATAGAGAGAAATAGATATGCGACAAAGGAAAGTGACTGACACAAGCTGGGCATTATTACCAGAGAGGAGACAGAGTAAATTGGAAAAACGGACTTGTTCAAAAATTTGGAAAAAAAAAATCAGCAAAAAAAGGAGATGAGATGAATAGGACTACTAAAAAAAAGCCATATATGATGGTTTGTTTGTTTTTTCCAATCAGTTTCCACAGCCTTCATTTTCTGCAGAATCAGGTCACTTGTAACAGGCAATATCTGAGAAAGTTTCCCCCCCCAGGATAACAGGAAATGATGGCATCTTTTTTATTTTAAAAGAATATCACATATTCTTTAGATCGCAAATGTGTAATATAGTTTATGATCTATCTGTGAAAAGAGCAAATTGCGTTCGTAATAACTTGTGAATAATATAAAAATTCATTCAGCGGATGCCGGATTGGCAGGAGATGCTGGATTCAAAAAGATTGGTTTGGTTTTAAAGCAAGAAATGTTTAAAATTCCTCCGCATCACTAAGAAATCCATTTGAAGCTGTGTTGTTGAAGATCTTGAAAGACTTTGATTCTAAATTCAACAGACGTCTGACTTAGGCCACTGCCAGAAATCCGCCTTGTGATATTCTCTTAAACAAGAATTATTTATATCCCCACCGAATCAAAATTAATCTCACTTGAAACTCTACCGGTGTTTTTGGCCGTCAGATCTCCAGTGATAACGACATGCAAACATAAAACCAAGGAGTCGCCGCACCTGAGACAGAGTAGGGATGTGTGCAGTCGTAGAGCAGCGCCAGCTCTCCAAACACGTCCTCTGGCTCGACGGTGGAAAGCTTCGATCCGTCTTTTGTCACATCCAGCCTCCCTTCTGTTGGACAAACACACAGCCGGTGAGGACAAACGGCGACACAGAGACGTTTTTGTGCAACTGTCAAAGACGTTCAGGTGTCCAAGACAAACTCCACAACAATCGTCTCTTAGCCAAAACAAGGAGCATCTCCTCTCCATCAGCTGTCATTGATGCAGCCAAGATTCCTCAGGACAATCAAGCAGTGATGAAGCACAACCTGCGTCTCCCCGTCTTTTAGGTCAGGTTGACAATTCAGCAGAAAATGTCCAGTGAGTCATTTGTTATTACCTAAAAAGCCTCCTTTCCTCTTTAGAGAAACATGTAAGTCTCGCATCACCACGTTGGAGAACAGCGTCACCTTGATATCTCATCAAACTACGATCCAACAGCAAGAAAAATGACACGGAAAGTTAGGGACAAAACTAACGGCTTTATTTGGCACGCTCTTTCGCGCCTGTCATCGGAAGGAAAATGCATCTCCTGGGACTGCAAGGGGAGCATGATTTACCTTCTAAAACATAAGCCTCAGTCCCGATGGTCCCCTCCTGGATGATGAAGGAACCTTGAGCGATTTCGGTGGGATACATGCAGGCCACAATGGCTCTGATTTCTCCTTTCCCAAGGTTCTTCAACAGGTCATTTTTCAAAAACGCTGCCTGGATCAGCCTCTGAGACCTGAGGGCATGAAAGCAGGATACTGACGTGACATTTAACAAATGTGCTATTGCTGTGACTTGGAGTATCACGAGCTGTAGCGTTGGAGAATTATTAGGATGTCCATTAACTCTGAGTCTGTGAGCTTTAGCATTTGACAGGCAGATATTTGTGCGCTTACTCATGGCTTTTGTCACAGCTTTTATGTGAAACCATGGCCACGGTTGCCGGGTCCAGGCAGAAAGGCTCAGAAACGACTGTTCTCCTCATGCTTCTCTGTTTGTTGGAGATATGACTTGAGCAAGCTAGGAAGAAGAAGATACAACAAATGAGGCAAAAGGCTCATCCTGCACAAGCGTACAGTAAAAGCGTCATGTGGAGAACCTGCACTGGAGGCAGAGGGTCCTGGGAGGGACACCGTGGCTCTGTAGCGATCCAGTTCCTCCTGCAGCCTCCGGATGAGCTCATCCTTTGCATCCAACTCCAGCTCTAACTCGTCTATTAGTGTATCTCGCTGGCGGAGCTCCTCAATTTTAAGTTGCAGGGCAAATTGGAGGTCACGAAGCGTACCCATCTCCTGCAATATCAGGCAAGATAATACATTAAAATATCCTTCACTGCACACAGACGTGCAGAGAAGGATAGATTGGATCCAGCTACACAAGAAATATGATTCTCTCTGATTTTACAATCTCATTTTATTCAAAGCTTGGCAGCCTCTCTCCGATCCGACCACATCTCGTCCTTATATTCAGTTCTTAGTTATATTAATTTTTGAAATATGAGTAATCCATGTGTCTTCTATGGCTGCTTAGCCTTTGTAAGGTCAGTCCCAGCTGACATTGGGTTTGTGGTGGGTTCACACCAATTTGTTCTGTGTTTCCAATACACATTATTATTATTAATAATTACATTTAAATTATTTAAACACATAATTACTAACATTGTTCAGTATAAAATTGTTCAGTATAACACACGTCTGAAAACGTCTTTATTCTATATGAACTAGTAGCACTTGGTTTCCAGTATCACAGATATTCACGCATCCACTTCATTCGCCTGTCTTCCCTTCACTTTATTATAATGACGAGTTGAACACGTTCACTTAAGTTTATTTAATATATGCGCGTAAACGGACAAAAACGACGTGTTTCTATGATAAAGTCAAGGAAATATAACACGTCAGATAAGGATAAGGTCATAGAAGACGGTTTATTAAGTCAAACACACTTCAAGCAGCGCAAGGAATTAAAAAAAAATTCATTTCTGCTGGTAATGCGCGCCCGGAGCAACGCGCGCCTATAATAACCTTTATTATAAATGAACGACTTGGTAAGAACCTGACAGCAGCGCTTTGAAATTCATAATATGATGTTTATGAACACAACTGCATGCTCCGTCATGCAAAACAGGATTTCGTGTCTCACATATCGCACACAAAGATCACTTACTACATTCAGCCCGCCTGGCGGTGTGGAAGTCGCTGTTTCTTGTCCCGAATATGTTTGTCCTTGTTTGGCAGCAGCAGACAGTCCATCCAGCAGCAGACAGGTGCACATTTCTCCTACACCCGCCCAAGTGGAAAATGCTCCACTCTTACTCGGGGCTGTCCAGGGCTGGGCAGAGACATCAAGCAATCACATGATCAGACAGTGGAGACCATCCGGGAGGCTACACAGGCGAGATCCCAACTGGGTCAGGGGGTCTATGGGGGTGTTTCTGAGCCTTGGTGTTACTTGGATAATCAATCATTGTCTCCCCAGGTATTTAACACTTGTCAAAGGGGCTGGCTGTAATTACCGACCAGACTTGATCTATCTACATCTATTCCACTTAGATAGAGGGGGAAAGGAATGAGGCTTTAGAAAAAAAATCAATTAGAAGTAAATATCTAGTAGGTCTACCATAAGTATTAATTATGCACTTTAAATACCAATTATAGCAAGACTCAGACTAGAATAGTTAAATTAAACTGATTTTTTTCTTTTCCAGCCAACTAGTCTCCACGGGCTGTTGCCATCAGCTGCAGTACTACCTTCCCACCACTAGGTGGCAGTGGTGCGTCACCAGAGAGCAGCAACATCACGCATAGGTTGGAGAATAAGATGGGCAGTTGAAGACAGGAAGCCGTGTGGCTACATGGGGCTAGCTAAGTAACGCTACTTGTGTAGATTTTATAGGCTAACATTTGAAGGTTTTATTGTGTGGCTGTATTTTGTTGAGTAAATCGTCAAAAATGATCCTTACAGTGAAACCGCTTCAAGGAAAAGAATGCAGCGTACAGGTGAGTTCAGCGCCGCCGTATAAGCTACATGCTAATTGCTATCTCCTGGTGTTAGCCTTTGTAGGCAAGCTAGCTAGACGACTTGACACCGGTAGTCGTGTCACATGCTTAGCGAGGCAAGCGCCCTGCTGAGATCATACATAACAAAGATCCAGAAACTTATCGTTGTGAAAGTTAGTTAAACGTACCCTAAATAGAGCTAGCGTCATTTACTTATTGATCTTTTATGAACCGGCATTACTGTGGCTAACAGTTAACCAGCATTGCTCTTAGATTAAAATCAAATGGTATGGGATTTCATCCTGTTTTTTCTTTATGACTTTCAAACACATGTAGTGAGAGCTCTAACTTCTCATTAGGTGATTCTAGACGAAGGTTTTCGTCAGGCATGTTCAGATACATGACTGACAGCACAAGTCTCACTGTCAGTAGTCTGCTTTTATCTCTGATGGATAAAATTACAAATGTTAAAAGCTGAGCTATGACAGGCCACAAATGTCCTCAAACGCCTCAAGCGGGCTAATTGTAAAGAACTCCACATAAAGTCGATCAGCAATGTAGGTAAGTGTAGGAACTGTGACTATTAATTTTTAGTAATCAAACTAAAGGGAATAGTGATGCATTGTATAAATGTGTTAGGTGCATTGCTATTAGATTTATTGCAGTAATTTTGCAGAAGGTGGTTGGTTCATCCTTTAAGTCGCGGCTGTGATGGTGTGCTCAGTGTTTCTCGATCTGCCCTACAACAGTCAATCAAAATCACACTCTAAAAACCTACATTTCCCATTTTGGTATTAATAAGCTTTATCTAATCTACTGTTTGTTATCATCTATTTCTGCATTGAGATAAGACATGATTGTAGTCCCTTATCATACATGAATAAGGTGTTGAAGAGGCCAGTTCAAACGGCTGAGGTGCATTATTCACTTGTGCATAGGAATTTCCTTTACGTGCATATATAATGTAAACATGATGCAATGTGAGGATCTCTGAGTTGCTGCACTTTTGCAATTTGAATACTCTTATCCAAAAAAAAAAAAGGTGAATGCTGGCCAAATTTGACTGCACAGTGAAACTTTTTTCATGGTGTCATTGATTTTCCAGGTGAGTGAAGATGAAAAGGTCTCCACAGTGAAGGAACTTGTGTCCGAACGCCTCAATATACCAGCAAACCAGCAGCGGTTGCTGTATAAAGGAAAAGCTCTTGCAGGTAGCTTCACCGTCTTCGAGCATAACTGTAGTTGCACTGATGTACCTTTTTCATTTTGCAAAGGAATCAAATATGTACATTTTTGATGACCACATGCTGTATTGCTTTCCTCAGATGAGCACAGACTCAGTGATTACTCCATTGGGCCTGAGGCTAAATTGAATCTTGTAATCCGTCCAGTGGGGGAGAGGACAGGAGCGTCAGGGATGGTCGCCAGCAGCAGCAGCAGCAGCAGCACACAGGGAAGAGTGTGGCAGACTGTGTCCACTATCCTTGCCAGACACTTTAGTCCTGCAGATGCAGCTAAAGTTCACGAACAGCTTATTAAGGTGTGTTTAATGTCATACGTCTCCAAAACATGATGCATTGGTAATAATCACACCAGGTTTATATTTGTTTTCCTCTGTATTAAAGATTTTTAACTTAAAGTATTTTCCGCACTATAAGGCGCACCGGGCTATAAGGCACACCTTCAATGAATGGCCTACTTTAAAACTTTTTCATACATATGGCACACAGGATTATTAGGCGCACTGTTGGTTTTTGAGAAAATTAAACGCTTTTAGGTGTGCTTTATAGTGCAGAAAATATTGTATTTGACCTGTGGATATTTACCATATCTGAATTGTAAAACTTCATTAATTTGATGTTTTGCTCCCGGTGAAGGAATAAAATGCCAAATTAAAAACTCTTTGCTGAATTATTAATGTTAAGGGACATGATGTTTTTTTTTACCTAATCAATATTTGCTAATTTTATTCAACACAAACTTCATCTTTTGCCCTGTAATGAACTCTGTGGTGGTCAATTGTCGAATCAAATATATAATTGTTTTGACTTGTTTTAATGACATCCAAGTTTTATGTGCTGATTTTGAAATTTCCTGACGACATTTATTTTTAATGGGTAGCTTTTATAAATGCAGTGTGAAGCATTACAGTTGGGCGTTAGGATAACATGGAAGCTCACTGCTGATAAATTACAATGCACTGGAGTTAAGACCAAATGTAGTTAACTTTGCAAAGATTTGATGGATTTGTTATTGTGATGCGAGTTTGTGCACGTCACCCAGCTGTTTGGGGGGTGTCATCATTCCTATTATAAACTCAATTTAAAGCTACCCCCCCCCCCCACACACACACACACAAAACTTTTAAATCCAGTAATTTATATTCCACTCACTGTCGTTCATTATTTTCCTTTTTGTTTTTCTTCAAGGATTATGAACGTTCCCTTCGACAACTTAGCCTTGACGACATTGAGCGCTTGGCGGGGAGGCTGCTTCACCCTGAAGTCGAGGGCATGGATACCTCGTACATGGACTAACAATGCCCAGCTGAGGGTTGCTTATTGTGGTTGTATTTTGTGATCAGTAATAAGAGTTGCAAACAGAGTTTAGAGGGTAAGGCATGTCAGCCGTCTCTCCGAGGCCAGGATACGTGAACACCGATGGCACTTGATCATCACAACAGCAGGGCTCTCTTATCAGTGACCATAGGACTTGGATAAGGAAACCTCTTCTGAATGGGTCCTCGTCAATGACCTTGCTGTCATAACACAAGACCTGATTACATAATATTTGAATACAAAGGCTGCATTTATCTGTTGGTGTTCATATGATCTCTGGCTGCTGTGACTCCCAGAGGGAGACCACTGGAAGGAAATTGAAAGTCTTATCTGCTTCGGATGGTGGCTGAGTGTGATTGCATCATATTAACCAGGAGACAGTAAATACACGTTTTATTCTGCAACTAACTGATGTTCATTGTATGATTTGTAAATAACATGTTTATATATACAGACATTAAAACAGAGTGAAAGAAAGATATTTGTTCTTGTTTAATCTCATAACTCAAACATATTACAGATTTCAGATTATGTGTATGGGGGATGGTTTTCAGTCATCTTCAGCTGTAAAATGTGTTAAATCTGTGGATACTATGCTGGGCGGGACCAAATGCTCCGTCTATCAGTGTGGACCAATCAGATGACGTTCATCTCACAATATAGATTTTATAGCCAATGAGATTGATGCAGAGAAGTGTGGGTGTCGCCCGGGAAGTGAAGAGACGATTCCGTCTTTTGCTTCCGATTTTTCCTTGTAACTCGTCTAAAATGACGTTTTAATGCTCACCGGCTGGTCCTGTAAACAATGACGGACGGATCCATCGGATAAGGACGGATATTATTTATTTTAATCATCGGTAAGCATCGTTTATCCCTACGGCTAAGCCTAGCGTTAGCACAGCCTAGCATCTTTCATTCACTTTCTGCTATTTTTATAGCTTTAGCCTGCTAACATTAGCTCATAACACCGAGCCCCTCCGTCCTGCGGGACATTATCATGTGTTTGCTTGTGATTTAGCCGCCGGGATAACACACAGATTGGCTGGGATTCCCCTGGAAATCCAGCTTTAGCGCGTAATCCGGTCGAACAGATGCTCAGGTGATAACGGCGCACCTCTCTCATCAGGACCACTTCTAGCTGTCGAGCTGTCGCTGCAAGGAAATATCATTTCTACTTAGAAATTAAAGTCAGATATTTTGACAGATGTCGCTTTGACCGGGATTTAAACCCCAGATTGCTGACATTATTAAAGCTGAAGTTTAAAACTTCACAAGTCCGTCTATCCATCTAGAGAGATGTATGTGTGCTGTATATGTTTGTGTTTATATATTCATTTATTGTACAGGACTATTTTTCACTTCTTAATCATCTTTAGTCCTCTCTGACAATGCCAATAAGTCCTGGACCACACTGTTATATACTGTATTTGCCTAAATCTAACTGAACCTCTACAGAAAATAACAACAATAATAAAAGTAGTTCAGGACTGATTGTGAGCAGACACAGTTTAATGAATAGTAGAATTATAGTTTGCTTTGAGGTATTTTTAGGAAGTATTTTAGCTTCCCACCCTGCCTCAAACTTCACAAACATCTCTGCTGCTGCGTCTCATCAACATCTGGGACTCCACCTGAGGTCCCGGCCCAACAGCGACGTGTTCCGCAGCATCGCCTCAGCATCTGGAGGATGCTGGTAGAGATGCCAAAAGTGGACACAGATGCTCCAATTTATGCTGCCGTCACTCTTTTATTTAGTTTTTATGTTTATCAGGTGCATTCGCAATTATTCTGTGTAATGCTTTAGTTTTGCGAGCTTTAACACCCCCTGAGTTCGTCTGCTGTGCTTCCATCTGTCCCATCCTGTGTTCCGTTTAGTAGGTGTGCCTCACGCTGGGAGAATGGAGACCCTCATTCCCACCATCAACCGACTACAGGAGGTGGTTCTCACCGTGGGGGCAGAGGTCATTCAGCTGCCTCAGATTGTCGTGGTCGGATGTCAGGTCAGACAATTTAATCCTTCCTGATAAATTTAATGATTGCTGTACATCGAACCTTTGCCTTGTGTTTGAGTTTTTGTTTTAACTGTCTGTGTGTCTGCAGCGCACCCTGATGGAAAGCGACTCAGTCGGTTCTGAATTGTTTTCTCTGTATCCCTACAGAGTAGCGGGAAGAGCTCCGTGCTGGAGAGTCTGGTCGGACGGGACTTCTTGCCTCGTGGATCAGGAATCGTCACCAGGCGACCCCTCGTGTTGCAACTCATCAATGTCGCCCCTCTGCAGGAGAGACTAAAGATCGAGAGCGGTGCCCACATGTATTCATATTCCACACAGGAGGAGGAGGAGGAGGGTTTTTTTTTGATGCAATTTGAAATCACAACCGAGTTGTGGTCCAGCTGTGATATGATGACTATCAGCATGTCAACGGACAACAGCATAGTTATTTGTCTGTCGTCATGGAGACTGCAAGCGGTGAAAAATTATGCATGGTACTTTATGTCTTCTGGTAGTGCCTTTTACTAACACACACTCTTTCTTCCTCTTCTCCTCTCAATCATTCCTTTTCAGGCAACGGGGTAAAGCAAAGTCCCCACAGCAGCTACCCAGGTCTCTGCATGCACTTTGTTTAGCCTCCCCATGTCTTTGTCGTACAGTCTGTTTATTCTCATCTCCATCCTTCTGTCAAGCTCGACAGAAGTCTCGTTGCAATCTCACTTTTCATTACCTCTCCCAAAATAGTTCACTGAAAGAGAAATGTCTGCAGAATTTTTACACACACTCACTCTTTCTTTATTTATTCAGGTGTCAAGGCTGAAGAATGGGGCACATTCCTGCACTGCAAGAACCAGGTACATTAATCCGAAAGACTGGAACAGTGTGCATCTTCCCTCCTCCTGTATTATAAGGCGAGGCATCAATCTCTCACCTTGTTGACAGATCTTCACAGATTTTCAGGAAATTCGTCGGGAGATCGAAGCGGAGACTGAACGTAGTTCTGGCGACAACAAGGTGAATAGAAAGCGCTGGTGTGAATTCATTGATGCCTTAAATAAATTTTCTTATACTGCATTTTTTCCTCCTTTCTTTTAATCCCTCCAGGGAATCAGTTCTGAGCCCATCTATCTGAAGATCTTCTCCCCCAAAGTCCTCAGTCTCAGCCTGGTTGATTTACCTGGAATCACCAAGGTAAACCCGTCTGCGCTGCTAGATGTTGACTCTTATTAATTTCCAGATCTTGATCGATGCTGGTTTCTTTACTCGTCCCAGAAGCGCCCCATTTGTGTGTACTTCCAGTAACCCTGGCTGCTCATTGTTGTCGCCTCAGGTTCCTGTCGGGGACCAGCCGGAGGATATCGAGACGCAAGTCCAGGAGATGATCCTGTCATTCATCTCCAATCCAAACTCCCTCATCCTTGCCGTGTCCCCTGCCAACTCTGACTTGGCCACCTCCGATGCGCTGAAATTGGCTCGTGAGGTCGATCCAGATGGTAGGACATTTTGTTCACAGGCACTCTTCTCCTCAGATTCCAGCACCATTTCCTTTCTTTTCCATCAATGCGTCTTACATAACGCACTTCAGGCAGAAGCTATTGTGGAATATTTGATGTGGAACACTCGTGTCTGCAGATATTAACCCTAAACAGCATCCGGTCTCTTAACAGTCACTCAGGAAACTGCTGTTGCTGTGATGGAACACTCTGATGGATGACGAGAATCAGCCTGTAGGAGCAATATCGCCATAAAGCGCTCGTTCACTTCGGTTTATTAATGTTCAAGTAACTGTAGAATATCCTTTCCCAGCAAAACCTACGTTGTCTTTTTCCATATAAATGTTGACAAGCTTAATTTTATTGATGTTTGAGCGACCTTTAAAGATGTAATAAAATATCGGTGTGTGTCTTCCAGGTCATCGAACGCTGCTGGTTGTCAGTAAGCTGGACCTGATGGATGCTGGGACGGACGCCCTGGAGGTCCTTCTGGGTCGAGTCATTCCAATCAGACTCGGGATAATCGGGGTGGTCAACAGGTTGGATAAAATCGATTTGTTGACTGATTTCTTTTGGCACAACTATGTGATATCAGGAGCTTCATAGATGCTGTTATAAGAGGAAGTCACGCATGGGTGTCAACGATGAGAGACAAATCCTTTATTAATCACTTTTGATTTATGCCATGAATTACATAACAAGATCTCCATCGATTTAAGAGATGATTTTGCAAATCTGGGGAAAAATAAAGTGTTATTTAAATTTCCTCGACTTGCAAAATTATTTTTAAACTCAACGGGAAATGTGTAATTCATGGCCCAGATCAAATGGGATTAGAAAATGATTTGCCTGTCATTACACAGATTTTTTTTTAATCTATTCCTAGCGTGATCCAAAAGAAGAGAAGGGTTTTCATCTCTCCATTCAACACGGCGTCTCCTTGTCAAATCCTTCCCCGATCACCTTACCACGCTCCCCGTCTCCTTCTCTGATTGATGGTCTTTCCAGGAGCCAGTATGACATCAACACCCAGAAGACTCTGGAGGATTCGATGAAGGATGAGCACGCTTTCCTGCAGCGCCACTACCCCTCGCTCGCCTCCCGCGCCGGCTCGCGCTATCTGGCCAAAACCCTCAGCAGGCTGCTCATGCACCACATCCGAGACTGCCTGCCAGACCTCAAAACCCGGGTGACCGTGCTGAGCGCCCAGTACCAGACTCAGCTTAACAGCTACGGCCAACCGGTGGAGGACCACAGCGCCACCTTGCTGCAGATCGTCACCAAGTTCGCCAGCGATTACTGCAACACCATTGAGGGAACAGCCAGATACATCCAGACCTCAGAGCTGTGAGTCTGTCCTCTGTGAGAGAGCAGGATGTTTATTGAAATGCAAATGTTTTGTACTTTTGTTGCACCACATTCATACAGTACGTCTGTGAAATGCAAAAAAGAAAAAGAAAAAAAAAGGTTGCATCAGCATCTTCTTTTGGCATCATCATCTTGACGACTCTCTTCCCGAAAGGCAATTAATCTGTGTAAATATGTAGCGAGCAAACATTGACCTTTTTTTTTTTGCTCGACTGCATTCAATTTGGTGGTTTAAACTTTGCTGACGCACACCCCGCCGAGAAACCTGCCTTTGTGTCGAAGCTGAACTTCTCTCTTCTGCAGCTGCGGCGGCGCTCGAATCTGTTACATATTCCATGAGACCTTTGGTCGTACTTTGCAGTCCATCGACCCCCTGGGCGGCCTGACCGAGCTGGATATTCTCACCGCCATCCGCAATGCTACAGTGAGCCTCTCCTGACTACCAATCCATGCAAATTGTTTAATCCGAATTCCGCTCGAGTTCTTTCCATCTGAGGAATAGCAGGTAATTAATTGAGCTGTTGTGTGTGTGTGTGTGCGTGTGTGTGTGTGTGTGTGTGTGTGTGTGTGTGTGTGTGTGTGTGTGTGTGATTCGCCTGCAGGGTCCGCGGCCGGCGCTCTTTGTGCCCGAGGTGTCATTTGAGTTGTTGGTGAAGCGGCAAATTAAGCGGCTGGAGGAGCCCAGTCTGCGCTGCGTGGAGCTGGTTCACGAGGAGCTGCAGAGGATCATCCAGCACTGCTCCTCCTTCAGCACGCAGGTGATCCGTCGGCGTCCGGAAGGAGCGCCGCAACTTAGCTCGAAACAACGCCGTGTTAACAAAAAATTTCTTTTTTTTTTTTTTTTTTTTGCGTTTTGGAAGGAGCTCCTTCGATTCCCCAAGCTGCACGATTCCATCATGGAAGTGGTGACGGGGTTACTGAGGAAGCGCTTGCCAATTACCAACGAAATGGTAATCCAGAGCTGCAAATTACAATAACTAGCAGAGAATCCCTTTTGTCTGAGATTGTTTTTCTGCTTTTTTCCCCTCCAGGTGCACAATTTAGTAGCGATAGAGCTGGCGTACATCAACACAAAGCATCCAGATTTCACCGATGCGGGGCAGGTCTCAGCATCCGTCAACAGTCAGCAGGTGGTTATTTGTCCCTTACAGCAGGTAGCCTCTTCTATTATTTATTCTGCCAGGGGTAAGCGGCAGAAGTGGTGCTCTGTAAAACCTTAACCATTATGCTTCACATCAAACGCCGCTGCCCCTTTTGAAGTGTGTCGCGAAATTCCAGGCTCAAACCAAAAAAAAATAAAAAATTTTGCTTTGACCCTTCTGACTTCCTTGGATTTCTCGCTGTCAGGCAGAGACGCTCGATGGAGGGAAGCGTTGGAAGAACGAGAAGGCTGGGGATGAGAAAGCCCCGGCAGCTGGCTTCGGAAGCCCCAGCAGAGGCCAGGCCATTAACCTCCTCGACACGGCGAGTGGTGGGATTATCGGGAGGACGGGAACACTTAGTGAATCCATCGCAAGACTGTCAATATTTTGCTTTGCCCCTCTTTCACCAGGCGGTTCCGGCATCCCGTAAGCTGAGCACGAGGGAGCAGAGGGACTGCGAGGTCATCCAGCGCCTCATCAAATGCTATTTCCTCATCGTCCGTAAAAGCATCCAAGACAGGTTTGGCTGGATTGAGTCCAGATCACCGTTTGGAGAGAAGCGAGTGGTTTGGAACACGTAGCTGCTGTTGCTGATGCAGGTTTTTCTATCTCCCACAGCGTGCCCAAGACGGTGATGCACTTCCTGGTGAACTTTGTGAAAGAGCACCTGCAGAGCGAGCTGGTGGGTCAGCTGTACAAGCAGCCGCTGCTGCAGGAGCTGCTCATTGAATCGCAGGACACGGCGCAGCAGCGGACCGAGGTCGCGCAAATGCTGGAGGTAAAAATTGCTTTTGTTTTCAGTGCAAGGTTCTGAGCATCGAGAATACGCAAGTCCTGCTTCCATTTTTCTTTTTATCAGCTACTTATGAAGAGATTTAACCGCCTCTCTCTGTCTCCCTCCTCAGGCACTCAAAAAAGCCAATAACATCATCTCGGAGATCCGGGAGACTCATCTGTGGTAGCCGGAGGAAGCAACCGATTCCCTCATCGTGAGAGTGGGTGTTAGTTTACAGCACGTGTGTGTTCGTCAACGTGTGGCGGTACTACTGTTTTTATCACGGACCAATGATCGCTGCACATTTAGATGGACGTCGTCCTGTCGCCCGTCTCCATGAACAACACACTGGAACCGTCGCTTTTCGCCGTGAACGTCGTGTAGCGACGGAAACAAATGAAACACTCAGGCCCAACGCGCTATTACCAAGTCACGGCGAGAAAGACGGAGAACAACGTCTTTTTGTGAGAAAATGTTTGTCTGATCATGCTGGAAATGTAAAATATCGGAAGGTGCTACAGTTATGTGAGATTAGACGTGAAATTAAAGCCCTCTCCAGACGTGGAAACGAAGTTAAAATCCGATCCCGATCCGTGCTGCAATGCAACACCGACGATGATCGGATTTTTTCTTTTCTTTTCCAGCCCTGTAATGAAAATCGATGTCGGATTTATTTTCCAGGACCGTGTTTCTATTTCGTCTCATTTGTTATACTTCTAACCGAGTTTGTGTGCGGCCATTAAGAGACGATCATTCCAAATGTGTTTACTTCTGTTCGTATTTGGTTTGATGGACAGCCAGCATGTAGCACATCTCCAGTAGAGTGTTTAGAAATCAGAAAAGGATTGAAATATTTAGGAAGTTATATTATGATTACAGAACCAAAATGTCTCCCTTTTCAATGTGCAGATACTTTCTGAATGAAACACAAAGCAAATATTCTACGTTTATCTGTATATGTTTGTCTGTGTGGGACTCCTTGACGTCATCTGTGCGATCAGGGACCGAACTACGAATTTTGATCCCTTCATCCGTTTTTTGCATGTATGTGTGTGTTCAGTATGCATGTGTACATACTGTACGAATGACTGACTCGTGTGCATTTTGCATTATTTAAATGTATGTTATTATCACGCGTCGACCGCCTCTGAGTTCCTGCCTGCCAATATTTGTGATACGTGTTTACTGAATCTGAATCTGTGGAGACTGAGAGAAGAGATTAAAACCTTGAAAAAAAGAAAAAAAAATTAAAAATAAAAAGCAAAGCAGAGTCTGGATGTTTGTTATTGATGACATGTGTTTGGAAGAATCGACTGCTTTCGGAAGTTCTTTTTCCTACAGTAGCATAATTGAAGTGATTACACTCACTGTGCTTCATTTTATTGATCCTGAGTGCCTGGAAAGACGTGTGTGTGAGTCCATGACGGCGGCGACACGCCGGGATCCAAACCTCTGTACGCCAGCTGTGGAAAAGACCAGCAGGATGTTATCTGCTCCCATTTAGATGATTGATTCTCTTTTATGTCAATGCAATCAGACTTAAACCTGCAGGATGGAGAGGGAGGGGTGAGAAGTAGGGGGGTGGGTGATGGATGACTTGATTGCTGCTGTCAGGGCGGAGAGCTGGCCAGTAATGTTAGATGAGGGTGAGGAAGGGCTTTGGTTCAGGTGAACAAGAGGAGGGGAGGGGGGAAGCTGCTGTATTTACAAAATATGAGTGGTGCACATCTAAATGCATCAACAGTAGGGGGGGGGGGGGGTAGCGACTTGGTGTCATCTGTGAAATCTCTGCTCCAAAAGAGGAACTAACTGCAAACTAATAAACTCTCACTTCAGGTGATTATTTTAAATTGCCTGTACTTTGCGTCCCACTGTAGCAGCCAGTCATTCTGCACACCCTCCTCTAACACACCCCACCTACTGAGACCACACCAGACCATACCATCTCCGTCAGGCAGGGAGGGGGCTCCGCCGCAGCATCATGACCACCGCATCATCTTCCTCAGACAAAAATCAGCTGAATTGAAACGAAAAACAACCCGAAAAAAAAAATTCCAATGCGCGTCTCAGAGCCTCCCCCCTCCCCCTTATACCTCCTCCAGCCTTTCCTGGCCCCCCACCCCCACCCCCACCCGGGTTTTAGTAGCTTTTGGAGGCGCGTCCCTCCTCCTCGTCTCTCCTGCGCTCTGGAGCCAGTCAGAGGAGCGAGCTGAACAAAGCCATTGGAGAGAGAGAGGGGGGGTGAGAGAGGAGCTCCTGGGAAGAAATGTCTCTCACTGTCGCCTGGACAACCGGGTAAGAGAGGAGAGGAGGGTGATGAGAGAGAGAGGGGGGAGGAAAAGGACCGGGAGCATAAAGGGAAAAGGAAAACAACACGTTTATAACTGAGATTAGAGGATTCCTTTAGAGAGAGAGAGAGAGTGTGTGTGTGTGTGTGTGTGTGTGTGTGTGTGTGTGTGTGTGTGGAGGGGGGAGGAAGGAGAAAGTGTGTGTGTTATAAGGGTCCCCTTGGTCTCTCTCTCTCTCTTTCTCTCTCCTCTTCTGTTCTTTCTTTCATAGAGTTGTTAAAAAAAAGAAAAAAAAAAAGACAATAAAGCTGTGAGTGATTTCTCCCCACACCAGATCATGGAGGGGATGAAACCGCGGAGCGCAAGTGGAGCGCGTCACGAGTGGACCCGGTAGGCCTGAACGCTCCACCTGTAATCCTCATCCTCATCCAGGTAAGAGTTTCCACGGCGATGCAGACGATTTCCTTTGATTGTGATGCTTTTGTTGCATTGATCAAAACAACAACAACACAAATCTCACACCGGAAACTGTGACATTTATTTGCAGAATTGCAGAGAAAGTAAAAAAAAAAAAAAAAAAATCATAAATAAAAGCTTCTCATTCAGGCTTTCGGAGCGCCTGCATTGTTCATCTGAGTAACTCAAAAAAAAAAAAAAAAAAGCGGAGAAGTTTGAGTAAAACAGGCTCCATTTTGTGTTGGAACGCGTTGAATATGTTTATCAGACAAAGACAAAGCTTTTTTTAAAATTTAATTTTATTTTATTTTTTATTCCATCTTTATTCAGGAGAGTGAAATAAATCGTGGTAACGCGGACCCAGCACGCTTCACGCACCGCGCATGGAGATTTAAGCTTTCCTTCAGCGTCGGCATGAATTCAATTGACGATGAGAAAATAAGCACCGTTGGTTGTGCGTAAATAGATCCTCAGAGAGTTTGACTCCGTGGATCCACAGCGTGGAAATAATAAGAAGCCCACGTCCGCTGCAAACATGCCGCCGAGCGCCGGCGCATAAGGAATGGATTCATGGAGCACTGGTGCTGAAATCAATGCTCCTTTAAATGAGGAGGCATTGCTAGTTCACAACAGGCTGGATGTGTGTGTGTGTGTGTGTGTGTGTGTGTGTGTGTGTGTGTGTGTGTGTGTGTGTGTGTGTGTGTGTGTGTGTGTGTGTGTGTGTGTGTGTGTGTGTGTGTGTGTCTGTGTGTGTTGGGGGGGGGGGCAGCGTGTGATATCCATATTGGATGAGATGGAGGGGAAATAAACTGAGGAGGACGGTTTTATTTTTAGCCGCTATCAGGGATGAAGGTTAGAAATCAGTCACCTTCGTGGGGGGGGGGGGGGGGGAGGAAGAGGAGAGATTGAAGGGAGGGTGATGACTGGGGAGGGATGGTGAGCAAAAGAGAGGGATGTGAGGGGTGATTATAGGTGATGGGTTCAAGCTCCCATCCGGCAGGGATTCCACCTGAGAGACGCGTCAGCTTGTCCGCGTCTTTATTGTTAGAATAACAGGGAATTGTGTTCTGGTGGGAGTTTGTGTTTCGCCTTCATAACTCCCCCAGCACGACACGTGAAACCGCCCATTCTAACAGCCCCGAGCTGCACGACACCATCCATCAGATTACAGATGCTGTATTTCAAATAAAGGAGGCAGAAAGCGGCGCAGCCATCTGTGCAGCGCTGGTTTCATAAAATAGTAATAAATACATTCAAAATAAAGCTGCGCAGAAAGTTGAAAATCGAGTTTTCCACGAGGGAAAGTGAGGGCGTCCAACAACACGGTCGCGCCACATGCATAATGCAAGAGTGAGGTTTTGTAGTGGGAGCCAATAAATGCAAGATTTCATAGCTCAAAAGATGAGAATAGACGCGCGTATCAGGCGTAAAGCACAAAGAAACACCCTCACAGCGCCGGTGTTAATGTCGACTGAGCCGGAAGAAGAGAAGCGTGAAGCCAAATTACAATATTTTTAAATCCACACCTGCAAAACGGCTTTAAATCGACTGTGTACCTAATCTTGAATGAACAATTCCGGAAGGTTGTAAACACATTAGTTATACCATGCAGGCTCCGCGCTGCTCGCAGTGCTTTTTTTTTTTTTTTTTTTTGCAGCTGTTCGCTGCACATACAGTAATTATTGCACATGAAATCCAATGTTCTAGGATGCGCAGAGGCGTCAGACTCATCAGGAAGATAGAAAAGGACGTCGTCCCCGAGGCGGTGCGTTATTTGTTTCTCTGTACCTGCGCGCTGGAGGCTCCAAGGCGCACACAGCAGGTGACGGAGGCTCGGCTTTACAGGCGCACAGCTCTGCCTCCGTGCGCAAAAAAGGCACCAAACTGTGCGCGTCTGCCTCTAATGAGTTCCCATGACTGTCACACTTGTGAAGTTTTCGCCACTAATCATCCAGATTTAACGCTGAAACGTGCGTGGATGTGTCGTGAATTTGTTTTTCCAACGTTAAATCACCAAAAAAGAAAAAAACCATCTCGATTCCCTTCCACAGCTTCCACCGCTCGGATGAGGCTTTTTTTCTTTCCCTCCCTTCCCTTTCCCTTTCTTCTTCCATTGAACTTCTCTCCTCATATTTCCCAGCTCGTCTCCTCTCATCATCATCATCAAAACCAAATGGAGAGGAGAAAATGTGGTGGAACAGAATTTGCGGTAATCTAATTAACAAAAATTGCACCTGCTTTCAATTTCATTTCACTGAAAAGCCACAATTATATCGCGCGTATTTCCATCCCAAAAGACTCGCTCCTATTCCTGGTTATTACTGTAATAGTGCTCATTTTGAAATAACAGCCTATGATGGGATGCAGTAACACTGTCCACAAATTGCAGCACGCAACTTCGAGCACATTATTTTCCTTGTTAATACAGAAATATGAGAAATGTCTGAAAATAATTGCACGCTTTTTGTTGGGATCGCATATTTCATGCTCCAAAAACAACAACAACAACAACGACACTATATTAATGAATTTGCCCCATAAAGCTCGTGTTCTTCCTGCACGGGGCAGATGCTGCTGGTGTATTTGTCATGACACGATGATTAATAAAAAAGGAATGTTGTGCAGATTAAAAAAAATAATAAAATAAAAAATGTCCCAGGCGCGATGGAGGCTCAGCTCAACATGCTTTCTTGTCTTCAAGAGAAATCCATCATAAAAGCGCATTAGCATGTCTGAGTCCTGTGGACATCTGAGCACATAAAGCTGTCAGAGAGAGAAAAAACTACACAGCGAAGGCTGATAATGATGTGGAAAAAAAAAACATCCATTATCAGTGAATTGGAGACGGACTCCGTGGACGCGCTGGTTGCACACATGAGCGCGTTTCTGTTTTTGTATTTGGCGCCTTGGTGAAATGAAGTTTATTCAGGTGTGCGAGCAAAAAAAAACCCAAAAACAATAACCCCATAAATCATCAAGAGGAGACCTCCTAATCTTGAGCATGTTAGTCATTCTTACATATATTGATTTAGTTTATTTAATTAAAGGATTCCTTTTCAAACATGAATTTTCACATCTGAGCGCAAACCAAAAATCCACCTTCTTACCTGGTCCGTCCTTTACGCACGGTTCCAAAACCGATTGGAAGAATTTGCTGCAGTTTGGAGGATGGTCGCTACTTGAATGCAGGGTGTTCGACCCGTCACACAGAGATACCCCCCCCCACACACACACACACACAGATATGTCCCACGTCCCACCGGCTCGTCTTGACATACATGAGACGGGAGATTAATTAGTCTGGAGGATCTCTGGGTGATGGAAACAAAGATAAACGAGTTTCTTACACCCAGACTCATTTTTCCTCCAGACCCCTGACAGACGAGGTCTTTCCTCTCAGTTTACCCCCCCCCCCCCCACCCCCCCTTCAAAAGCTTGAGGGCACACTTGACTTTCACACCTCCATGCTGGAGAACGGCTGATGATTCGTGATGCTGTGTGTTTCCAACAGGTGTCAGGATGGATGTGGAGGACGAGCCGCTGTTGTTCCAGACCAGCTGGGGAACGGAGGAAGAGGAGGAGGAAGAGGAAGAGGAGGAGGAAGAGGATGGAGGCGCACGCGTAACGGGGCGGAGATGTTCCTCCGGGAAGGCCGGCGTGTGCGGCCTGTGGCGGGCGGTGGGATGGGTGTACACCCAGCCATGCGCCAGCGGGGTGGTTTTAGGGGTAGCTGTCCTGGTGCCGTGCGCTCTGTTTGCCTACATGCTCCTCTACTGCCCCCCTCTGGACATTGACCTTTCCTACAGTGCCTTTGAGGTTCACAGCCACTTCTCCGCAGAGCGTTTCGACGCCCTCACCATCGCCGTGAAGACCCAGCTGGGGTCGTGGGACCGACGCAGGCGAGACGTGGATGACCGTGAGTCCGAGGCCCTGCGGGAGCTTCTGCTGGAGGAACTGGGCCGACTGGGAGGCTTCAACAGGACGGACGATGAAGACACGAAGGCCTCCAGTCCTCAAAGCAAGTCTTTGAGTGGAGGTGGTGATGAAGGAGCTCTGGTTAAAAAACCAGAGTCTGATTTGAGTCGAGAAGAACCAGAGAAGCACAAGAACTCCTCAGACGGATCAGAGGTGGAGGAGAAGCGAACATCTCCAATCAGGAGGCGCAGATTTGCTCCCAACTACTACCTGCAGAGCCAAGCCCTGTGGAGGATCGAGCTGGTGTTCGTGGCTCAGGGGGAGGGCGATGGGAACATCTTCACCCCGGAGCGCCTGCAGACCGTCCACCACGTGGAGCATCTGCTCATGCAGCATCCGCAGTTCCACCAGTTCTGCTGGAAGCCCCTGGAGATGCTGAGGGATCTGCCGTTGGGACCGTCCTACTGCTCCCCACCCAGCTCGCTCCTGTCCTACCTCTACCCCAGCGAGAGAGGGGGGAAAATATACTACGATGGCATGGGTCCAGATCTGGCTGATATTCAGGGTGAGTCAAGAGAGCTTTTACGCATAAATGAATACCTATGAGGGGAGATCCATCGGCGTTGATTGGCTGTGTGTGTATTCCCAGGTTCTCTGAGTCTGGCCATCACTCACCCGCAGTTCTACTGGTACGTGGATGAAAGCCTGACCCCGGAGCGTCTCTCCTCCTCTCTCTTACGCAGCGAGATCCACTTCGGAGCTCCTCTTCCGTCCTACTACTCCCTGCAGGATCGAGCCGATGAGCAAAGATCTCGCTTCAAAAACTTTGTGGTTCAGTACGCGGAGATTCTGTCCAAGCAGTCCACCAGGTCAGGAAGTGGTGGGGGGGGGGGGTTGCGTTGCTTTTAAAAGCCGAGCTGAGATTTGACCTGACTTCCTCCCTCTTCCTCAGCCAGGTGAAGGTGCTCTACGGCGGGACGGAGCTGTTCGATGACGAGGTGAGGCACACCTTCCACAACGACATGATGCTGGCTGTCATCAGCGGGGCCTGCATCACCGCGCTGGTCTGCGTCCTCACCTCCTTCTCGGGTACAGAACGACCTGTTCTTTACTCCACTTCCAACGACGTGTGCATATGTACCATTATTTATTCATAAAGCTGGGCTCAAGGACACTTTTGAAGCAATTAATTCAGAATAAAAGGTGAGAAAAGAGCTGAGGGTTTGCAAACAAAATGTTCTCCTGTCTTTGCAGTGTTTCTGACTTTCTTCGGCCTCGCCAGCATCGGCCTGAGCTGCTTGATGGCTCTGTTCTTGTACCACGTTGTGTTTGGCGTGAGGTACCTGGGCATCCTCAACGGAGTCGCAGCTTTTGTTATTATCGGCATCGGTAAGGGAGCACCAGCTTCATCCCAAATTTATCTACAGACCCTGATGAATTTGTCAAACAAATACAGACGTCTTTACTTCCACTAAATGAATAGTTTGACATTATGAGAAATGCACAACATTCATTTTCTTCCCGAGGGTTAGATGAGAATATCAGCAGCGCTCTCACGACAGGGTGTTAAATATGATGCTGGACTTGGCAGCGGGTCGGTTTAGCTTTTCATGCAGACGAGAAACAGGGAAAGTTTATTGACTAAATTAATCAGAAACCTAAACGACATCGAGAGCATCATAAATTTCACAGGGAACAAGAAAAATAAACTTTGAGTCATCCGTATCGAGTCCAGCCGTAATCCTCTTCCTCATGGATCGACGCAACTTCCGGTGTTTAGAATGATCGCACGACCTTTCCCACAATTCCCTGTTTTTAAATCCTGAAAATATTTCCCCAAATCTCAAACTATTCCTTTAAAGGTCATAAAAACGCCCACATTTCTCCTTACTTTTGATTACAGTCACGTGTAATAAAGCAGCCCCTTTTGTTCTCTCACTGTTGCTCAGGGGTGGATGATGTATTTGTCTTCATCAGCACCTTCAGGCAGGCTTCTCATCTCCGTCATCCTCAGCGGCGGATGATCTACACCATTAAAACCGCCGGCCGAGCCACTTTCCTCACCTCCTTCACCACGGCGGCGGCGTACGCCGCTAACACCTTCTCCCAGGTAATCACAGCCGAGGAATCGGGATGGGAAGGGGGTGGGGGGTGGGGGCGTTAATAGGATCTGTACAGGAAGTGTAAATGACTCCCCCCTGCTTTGGATGAATAGAAATGCCTCTCTCAGCAGACAGCCATTTTCATGCGATAAGCACAAATTGAATGTTTCAAGGTCCTTTACGCTGTGCCTCGTTTAACTGACACTCAGATCCCAGCCGTGCATGACTTCGGCTTATTCATGGCCCTCATTGTCAGCTGCTGCTGGCTTTGGGTGTCCGTCCTGATGCCAGCAGCCCTGTGTGTCTGGACTGAGTGCGTAGAGCCTCAGGAACATGCCTGGTTGAGTCGGTGAGGCGTTATTTCCTTACTTTTGTCTGTGACGTTTTGTGTGCATGCTCGTGTGACACCACAGGCAAAGATAGCCGCCCCCCTCCCCAGCCCCAACCGTCCTAAACTCCCCCACCCCACTACTCTTTCTGTAGCTGGAAGCGGTTTTCAGGCCTGTCAGCAAACCACGGCCCTTTGTCGGATGAGGACGATGATGTGGCGCTTCTGTCTGTGGAGATGGAGGCAGGTGAGATTATTATCTCTCCCCCCCTCCCCCTGCTTTGAATGAATGATGAGGGTGGGGGTGGAGCTGGGGGGGTGTAAAACGCTGCCTTTGTCTCATCCAAGGCTCCTGTGACACCGACGGCGATGCAGCCATCCTTTCCCTGTCGGTGGAGACGCCTCTGGCGCCCCCGGGGCAGCGGCAGGTGGGGGTGGTCAGCACCCACCTCCAGCTGGCCCTGAAGAACCTGGTAGCCGAGCCGGCGGTGGAGCGTCGGAAAGCCGTTTTAGGTGAGATTTGACAGAAAACGGATTCCGACTTAAAAATCGATTTGTACTCAGGGAGACGTCGAACGACGAGGGAGAAATTCTGGATGATTTGCTTCCTGCTGATATTTTCTGCCGAGCTTTTGATCTATGACACGATCGTTACATCCCAGCTCCGAAACAAGAACGCCGCTCCTTCTGGCTTAAGAGGATCTAATCTGTCAGAGGCAGAGCGCGCCTCTCGTGAAGTATCCCTCCTCCTAGTATCCCTCCTCCTCCCGCCTCAGGTGTCTTCCTCCTGGTCCTCCTCCTCTCCGCCGGCTGCTGCTCTCTCCTCAGGCCGGCCACTCACGCCCCCCTTCTTTTCCGCCGGGACACCAACCTCCAGACTCTCCTGGCGTTGAGGAGCAACCTCAGCGGTCAGGGCATCTCCTGCCCGATGTGCTCAGGTGAGACGGCAGCGACGGCGGCGATGAAGACGCGCTCGCCTCCCAGATCAGAAGTAATGGTTTTTTGTCCTGCAGGCGTGTTCATGGAGAAGCCCCAATCTCTGAACGCCCACGCTTCCTCTTCGGCGTTTAAGTTCTCCACACATCAGCAGAACCCCAGCGCCACATCCCCTAAAGGCCCCCGGAGCGCGGTGAACCCCAATTCAAACCAGACGGGTGAGACTTTCTCTCGCTTCTTGGTTTAAAACATCTCACGTCTTTTTTTTTTTTTTTTAAAAACCAAACATTTTTGTCTTCTTTTTCAGGCTCTTTACTCACAGTGTACATATCCAAGTTGAACCTCGGCACCTCCACCACCATTTACCGCTTCTCCCTTAACGCAAGCGTGCCGTCTCCATGGAAACCGTGCAGCTCAGAGCATCAAGAGGTGTCATCGTTTCAGGTTAGAGAGCAAATTCCCTCTTGTTTCTCCATAATCTGCTTCAATCGTGACGCCAGGCAGCGCCGGCGAAGCGTCTCAACGGCTCGTGTTGTTTTTATCTAAACAGGCCTATCATCAGCCCCGCGGTAATTACACCACCAGGATGACGGTGTGTGTCTCCCACGTGTACCATCCCTACCCCAGCTGGATGATTACATCGGCCTCATGCGACCCGCATCATGGCTGGACGCCAGAATTCTCCTTCTACGCGGCGGCGTCGCCGCAGCAGCACAGCAGGTGAGAGCGGAAAGCGATCTAAACGGACCAGTGGCGCCGCTCTAGTGGAGATCCTGTCACTCCTGCTTTGCTCTCTCCTCCCCAGGAGGCTGTACTTCGCCCAGCGGCGCCTGAGACCTCACCCCAGCCAAGTGTGCGTCAACCCGCCCGGCTGCGGCATCGGTTCTGGGGCTGATGGGCCCACACAGGGAAGCTTTCACGCTCCCCTCGCCGGATTTGAGCAAGGTAGCGTCACAAAACAGCAGAAATACATCCACAGTTTGTTAACCCACCAGAAAAAAACATTTCCTCTCCACATGCGTCGCCCCAGACAAAAGTCTTTATGTCATTTGTTGTTACCGAGGCTTAAAAAGAGAGAAGAAGCAGTGAAGCGACACCTTTTTCAAATAAAGCTAGTTTGCCCCCCGACTATTTCTACCACGCGTAAATAAATAAAAGCTGTTTAGATTCGTTCTTTCTGATCTCTTTCTCTAAGATCCTTCATCTGCTGCCGAAACAAAACGATCCAAAACGTTTGGCTTCAACCCCTGCGGCGGCGGCGCGTGCGGCCGCCCGGCGGTACGGCCTCTGGTCGACACCGGCGCGATGGTGTTTGTCGTGTTTGGAATCCTGGGAGTCAACCGGACGGAACGCCGGGACAACCACGTGATCGGAGACCTGGTGAGAGACGCCAACAGGAATAAAAACCAGAACCAGATTGTGAATGTTATTCTCCTGTGGTTGACTTGCTGTTAATTCCCTCTCCAAAGGGAAACGTTATATTGGATCCAGACTTTGATATATTCCAGGAAATGGGACATCTTTGCAAAATCTGTAAAGCAATTAGTGCCAACAAACAACTCGTAAAGCCAGGAGGAGCTCAGTGTTTGCCTTCAGGTGAGATCCAGATCCTGAGTTTCAGAATAACAATAAAGCAGTAATAAAAACCTCACACACCTCCGGGGTTTGTTTGTCAGTTATTTGATTACTTGACGGTTTCGCTCTTTTAAGCCATTTTATCCAAGTAAAAGTGCAAAAACAAAACAAACGCTGGTTCCAGCTTCTCTGTTTGTTTTTTTTTAATCCTTAACAGCAAATTGAACAAATGGAGCACTTCCAGGGGTATTATTATTTTTGTAAAGTTCCATTTTGGCCCATTTTCCCCCACATTTTCCCATATTCTGCAAAGACTACATCTAATTGCCACAAATCCCTACGGAGGAGCGTTGCCCCACATAGAGGGGCAGTTCTTTAGGACTCGTTTTTTGCAGATATTTTCTCCATAAATTGTGACGCCGGTGTGCAAATGTGTGTTTTCCATCCTTCTCAGGAAACAAACTGTCGTCTGTTCTTCCTCTGCTTCACCCGGACTGTCACTCGCTGCCGGAACCCAACCTGCTCCCGGGGCAGCTTTCCCACGGGGCGGTGGGCATGCATGGGGGCAAAGTCCGCTGGCTGTCCATGGCCTTTGAGTCCGTGAGTGCCTTTGTTTTTTCATGTTTCCACATCCAGTCATCTGTCCTTCCATTTAAACCTCTTCCTCTCCTCCTTTGAAGACCACCTACAAGGGGAAATCCTCCTTTCAGACCTACTCCGACTTCCTCCAGTGGGAGAAGTTCATCCAGGAGCAGCTCACCTCCCTCCCGCCGTCCTCCGCCCTGCAGCGGGGTTTCCAGACCTGCGAGCACTGGAAGCAGATCTTCATGGAAATCATAGGCGAGTGTTGGATGCATTGTGTGTGTGTGTGTGTGTGTGTGTGTGTGTGTGTGTGTGTGAGCAGAAGCATGTCTAAATGTGATGATCTGTTGCTCTGTAGGCGTGGAGAGTGCCCTCTGGAGCCTCCTGCTGTCTCTCGCCATCTGCGTGGCAGCTGTGTCCGTGTTCACCGCACATCCTCTGCTGCTGCTGCCGGTGCTCACCACCATTCTAGGTCCAGGATCAATCCAGCGTTCACACCTGATCCTCACTGGTGCATTTCCGGCGTGCATTTCATTCTGCGTCTCCGACCTTTCCACAGGAGTGATCTGCCTGGTGGTGGCCGTCATGTACTGGCTGGGCTGGGAGCTGGGAGCGGTGGAGGCCATCTCTCTGTCCATACTGGTGGGGTCTTCAGTGGATTACTGCCTGCACCTGGTGGAGGGATACTTGCTGGCTGGGGAGACCACGCCGTCTACGCCGGGTCATAACTCGGTATGGGAGCTTTAATAAAACGGTTCCACGCCAGCTATTAAGGGCAATTAGAAATCCTTCCAGAGCATTGTTTGTGTTTACACAGGGTAATGAGTGCGATTTAGGGCTTAATAATCCGAGAAACGCCCTGAAGGCTCATGAATAAAGACGAGCTGCTCCTTTCATTACGCCGCCACTTCGTGTTTCTGCAGGAGGCAGCAGCGGCGGAGAGGCAGAGGCGGACCCTGGAGGCGGTGAACCACGTGGGCGTCGCCATCGTGTCCAGCGCCATCACCACCGTCATCTCCACCGTCCCACTCTTCTTCTGCGTCATCGTGCCTTTCGCCAGGTTCGGCCAGATCGTGGCCATCAACACCGCCGTCTCCATCGTGTTCACCCTGACCGTGACGGTGGCCACGCTGGCCAGCGTGGCGCCCGCCCGCTTCAACAGGCCACCAGGCGCCGTGATGAAGGCCGGCCTGGCGGTGGCAACGGTTTGGGCCTTGGGGGTGACCGCGTGCTGGGTTGGGGGGCAGCTGGGGGCGCCGGCCTGGCAGTCGATCGGCGTGTGAACCTGCCAAAACGGACGCCGGCGCCGGGAAGACGATTCTTTGGATGCAAAAACGGAAACAGGAGTGATCCGGTACTCCACAGCACAAAGATGTCAGTTCATCCCGTCCTTTGTTTTTACTGCTATTGATTCTAATTCATGAGTGACTCACAGTTCGGGGGGGGGTTGACTTGGTGATTCAAGCCAGCGTTTGCGCCTCATAACATGGAGGAAATATCGAGGTGATGATTTGAGCAAACTGTTGGGAAACACTCGCTGAGTCACACTTTTCATCCGTCGTACGAAGAGCTGACTGTTCCGTGACCCGCTGTTGTGAACACACCGTCAAAGGCGCCGCGCTCCGACACCCGTAAAGATTAACGTTCCGGGTTCACATGACTCACGACCCGTATTGTGAAACGTCGTCGCCTCCGCGCTTCCCCATCGTTGTGCACTTCATGCGTCTTCAGCCACGCTTGAAAACAATGAGGTTGTGATGTTCTGATGTGGCTGGATGGAGTCGTACTTTAAACGGTTTTGTTCGATGTGTTTGTGTGATGTAAACGCTTCGGTACAGAGGAGGAACACGAATCCCGACGCTACACAAATAAAACCTTACATTAGCAACGATATGCAACCATTAAAAAGTACTCATTGTGCAGGAACTGTTTTACTGTAATATCTAATGTTTTAATATTTCTCTATGTAAGACTTGAGCTTTATTTTCACGTCTTTACCTTTTCATCATGGTAAACTGGAGTCCCTCCAGATAGAAAGTTCTTTTTGTCAAACCCATAAAACAAATATCACCTCTCAAGACTCAGATATTTTTCACTGGGTGGAAAGAGTTGGAGAAAAATAACAGTCTGTAAAGAAACTAGTAAGTTAAACCTTCAAATATAGGAGTAAAAAGTACAATTTGCCTCAGTTGTAGATTATAAGATGCATAGGAATTAAAGCACAAGTACTTTAAACGTATATCTAAATGCGGTATCCGAGTACTTAGCCTTTCTCGCAGACGTGGAATGTAACCGTCATCCTCTTGTTTACATCTTAGATCTCCGACTGCTTCAAGGTCTCTATTTTTGTCATCAGCCGTAACCGAATGAGTCCTCAGGTTTACCCTCTGCAAGCACTTCACCTCACTTCAAGGCCCCTCGGGGGCCACATGACCCCAAAGACGAGGGCCGTTTGTCAAACCGCATTGAAACACTGTCGTGACAAGAGCAGTGCATTACTGTTAAGTGTGTGTTATTAGTGAAAAGTGAAATAAAACAGGTGCACAAAGATTTTTGTCTGTTCTTTTTGCTCAGCGTCGCTGCATTGTTTTGCAACGGGGGCAGCAGAGGACGACCTGCAGGAGCTGCAGTGGCAAGTGTCACATTTCCAGTTAATTATTCATATAAAACGGCTCAGATTTTACAGCAACTTGCAGCAAATTTCCTCATATTAGTTCTGAATACAGCGACATTCCTGCTCATTGTAATGAAAATGTTAAAATATGTTGAGTCAATACAGAAAAATCTCCTGCAGAGAATCCATGTTTTATTTTGACGGGGCAGCAAATTCCACGTTGTAGGAGGAAAAACTCTCAATTCAGCACCCGCACCCCTGTTGTCATTTTCAATGATGGTGGCCTGGGAAGTTAAATGCAAAAAAGTGATTTCTTGTTCTTGAATATGACAAGAATGTTATTTTAAAACTGGAGCAGTTCCCTGTCGTAGAAATGCTGACATCAAGTTTGCTACAGGAACAAAATACGCCTCTATTCTTTAGTGCGGCTTCTAGAAACTGTCGATTCCTCCGTATGTAAATCGTGTACATTTTGCTCAACAAAGGACATTTGAATTTGATGCAAGTGTAGTAAAAATAACCAAAAACACACTGAATAACCCCCGTCTGACAGAATTAAACAATGGATGTTATGTAAAATCTCCTTTCTTCCCTCAGACTGACATCTTGCTGCATCTGTGCGTATTTTTGTTTCAGCATGCAGGCCAGGTCGTCTGCTGCGGAACAATGCTGCTCACGCTTTAATTAAAAGCGCACAGCAGCGTCGTAATGGAACAGTTATTGAAGGAGAATGGCGTTTGATGTAGAGCATGAATGCTGGAGTGGAAAATATATTTTTCTGTTGTATATTTTAAAAGGAAAATTCCTTTTCTGAGTTTTCTGAGCGTTGGGGCAAATCTTTTTTTATCTGAAATGAGACCAAACTGATTCACATTGTGAACAACGATCGGAATTCAGAGTCAAGTGTCAGGACTGCTGCAGTGCAGAGAGAAATAAATGCAGAGAATGAGCGAGTGATCAAATGATATATTGAACACAGATGAATGGCTACACATTAAAAAGGCAATTATAGGGTTGGTTTCAACAGTACCTTTCCACCTTTACAGTATTATAGGTAGTCACTAGAACAATAAATACCCAGGCTCATTTGGTTCTTGAGAAATACTTCATTGTACCAAGAAAAAAAGGCATTTCTTTGCAGAGAAATTATTTTACATCTGAACTGTAAATCAACACGGAAACACGTGTCATAGCGTTACTACCCCGCATTACAGGGCACACATAACGTTCAAGTATGCCCGAGGAATTAAATGGAGCAATTAAAAAAAAAAAAAAAAAAAAAGAGAAGAAGAAGAAAACGAACTAAAAACTAAAAACAAAAAAAGGATGAGAGATAAAAACGCAGTTTAAAAATGAGTGAACTGGCATTGCATTTCACATAAAACTCATGATTTTGGAACATTTCACCGTAAAGTGCTGACTGGTTCGAGCTGAGAAAAGCACATGTTCCCTTTGAAATATCATACACATTAACTTTATACATGGAGGTACAGTAATAAGCCAGTCAGGCAAGCAATCACCAACCAGAAGACATGGACCACGAGTCATGTATTAGTCCTTTAATAAGATAACTGTTTCCTTAATTTCCTTGTTAATGGTAACAACAAGAACCTTGCCACTGGTTGCCGGGACAATGTTAATTACAAACGCTGGTGTTGCCACTGTACAGTTTTCCTTTTCTCCTTGTAATTACATGCAATTGATTGACATACGGTATCAAAATCTCAAGTCAAGTCCTTCTAATCCTTTTAGAGATAAGAAAAAAAAAAAAAAAAATGATGTCGGGAGAGGAGAGCAATTGTTGAGGAGCGTAGGAGACCTTCCTTTACTCCTCCTCCTCTTCCTCTCCTCTCTGGATATGATGTGACGGGCTGGCCCGACAAAAGCAGGGGTGTATCCGGCTGATGCCTGCCTTCCTACAGGTCCTGAGAATCTGCTGTGTTCCTTTGTACCTCATTAGGAGGTATGGGGTTTTTTTTTTTTTTAAAAAAAGAAACAAAAAAAAAATATCTGGAGGGGACCGGGGGTCATAAAATTTTCCCATAAAGCCTGCCTAAAGCAGACGTTCATGCGCCCTCCCCAAAAATCTAACCATAAAAAGGTAAAAACAAGGTTTACTGCAGAATGGCTTTAACTCCTCACAGTCTGTGGGGGGAGCTGGAGCCCCTAGGAGCTGAGGTGCGATTGGTGGTCTTACGGTTGTTCTGTCTTGTCTGATTCATCTTGGTGGCCGAAGGTTTCCGAGCATCAGGCTGCCGCCTCCCCTGGGGGCCCCTCCGTTTGCCCCTTTGCCCTGCGCGGCCCCTTCCGGCCCCCGCTGGTCACTTGCGTGAGTGCAGCGTGTCCTGGAACTTGGTGCTGGTATAGCGGACGTGGAAACCTTTCTTGTTGATCGTGTCGTCAGAGCGGAACTTGATCACAATGGAGTCGCCGGCCGAGTAGATCTCCTCCGGAGGCTGTGGAGCGGGACGAGATTCATTAGTGCTTCCTGCCTCTTTAAAGTCTTCACACACGCTGGAACGACTTCTGACTAGACAAGAGCTAGATATTTAATAGACAAGGGCCACCAAAGGGGTCAGGACTAGAACTGGCCTTCTGTGATTAAAGCTTTGCTATGACTGGAGTGAGAGAGAAAAACAGATTAGTTCCAGGTGCTCCGTTCCACCTGGATCATTTCTTCCTGAGCTGAACCGTAACGAACACGTCTCACAGCCAAGCTGTCAACTGTTTTCATGTGATACTGGAATTCTAGTTGAGGCAGATTCATAACAAAAGCAGACAAAGCTCATGTAGAAACACCCGACCGATCACAGCTGTCGTTCATTACAGGAGTAAAGCGTCTGCATTAGTGAACAAGTCCTGGTTTAGTGAGAAAAGGATCTCAGGAAGTGGATCACTGCTGCTGGAGACCAACGATACGTCCATCACGTAGAGGAGCGACGCCCTTGAGCGAAAAGTAAACCTCCCTTCACTATAATGAGTTTTCGTTGTCCTCTGGACTGAATTGTGTCAAGTTTATTTCTGCCTATTTTATAAAAGGAAACTTGATTGAGGGGCCTCTCCCTGGGGGGTTCTGGTGTCGTTGCGTCCCCTCTGGTGAATTCATAGAAGCAGCCATGTGTGAAAGCTGGGGCTTATTATTGAAGTGTGTAAATGAGATTAAGCTGTTCTGACCTGAGGAAACTTGTGTTTCTGCTCCCCGCTGGCCTCACTGCTTCCGACCAGCTGCAGCTGCAGCCGCAGCGCCGGCTGCTTCATTTGCAGTCAAAACCAAATGTCAGAGACTCCGATAGGCTATCGACAGCCAGGGAGTGACGACTTGTGTCGACCTGCAAACGCCTCTGCAGCAACACTCCCCAACCCGGAGGAACACAAGACTTCAAAAAACAAGCCGATTGAAGCTGGAGGATGGAATCGAAAGCCCCGGGGTTGTTCACCAAGTTACCCTTTCACTTACTGCTTCGCAAAAGTTACGCAACAGAAGTGGTGAATCCAAACCAGCGGCTTGAACGCTGGTTTGGATTCACTGTTGTTTTGTGTCGTTTCACTGAGGAGACTTTCTTACCCCTGAGCCACAGTAGCGTCCGAGCCGTGGAGACTTTGTGTCGGCGCCGTCGAACAGCTCCATGTAGTCGTAGCCGCAGTCCGCCTCCTCTTCGATCTCAAACGTCTGGAAGATGAGCTCCACGCCGTAGCCCTTCTCCGCCGAGATCACCCACTGACAATCGGAGGCTCCGGGGTAGTTATTGTCCCCGAACTGAGCGTGTGAGAACAGGTCCTTGGTTTTGACCTCGGCCTTCAGACGACCTCCACACTCTGCGCAGAAAAGTTGAGATGTTTTGGAGGCAGTGTGACGACAGCCTGATGAGGTACCAGTGAATTTGCTCTGGTGTCAGATTAATTTATTTGTGGTTATAAACTCGCCCGGATATGAAGGAGCCAAAACAGTCATTCCTGAATGTGAGTCATGACTCAGACAAGGCGATGATTTGTAATATTACATCAAATAAGCTATTGAAGCTCGACATGCGAGTGCGTGGCCATGTAATAACTCTGTTTGGATGTTGAACTGAAATCCCCTCCAGTTAATATCGAGTTTTTTGCTCAGCGCTGGTCTAAAAGCGTCTTTTCTTACCGGCGGCATGAGAAGCCTCAAAGCCTTTCTTCTGCACCGAATTATCAGAGAAGAAGCGAATGAACAACTTGTTGCCGCTGGACGTGATGGGTGGGGGTTTCTTGGTGCCACAGAAGCGACCCAGACTTGGAGCTTTTCCATCTCTCCCATCGTAAAGCTCAATGTGATCGTAAGCACACTCCAGATGGGCCTCCATGTCGATCTCATTGAAGGTCTGGAACGACGCATGTTAGTGAGTTTAAACGAGTGTTAAACAGACATTTTAAGTGTTTCAGTGACAAAAATGCAGATAACAGAAGGGGGAGCCACACATCATCATTAGCAAATGGTATAACAGCCTCTGAAATCAGCGCGATAAATAAAAATGTCCTCAGCAGCGTCAGTAATTCAATTAAGCCGCACACACACGGGATTACACAACTGGCATCAAACAGCGACACGTACGATTTTGATGCGGTGACCTGGAGTGGTGGTCAGAGCCCATGTGCACGCCTTCTTGCTGGGGTATTTGTCCGGCCAATTGGGGCTGGTGATGGTGCCGCTCACACTGTTCACAGTGTGATCACAACCAGCTGTAAGAAGAAAAAGAAAAGTGCCATCTTGTGATACAGAGGTCTGTCAACAACTAGATGTACTTCAACCGTTGGATGCAAGCATTTACTAATCACTCCTATAGCTGCTGCAAAAAGTCGGGAACAAAAAAGAGCCCGGCCTCGCAAAGAAGAGCCTCAAAATCTACACTAGCAAAAGTTGATTGGAGACAATCTACCTTCTTTACAGTCATGTTTGTTTTCGTGCAGCACAAAGCCGCTCCTGCACTGACAGCTGTAGCTCCCAAAGGTGTTGACACACTCGTGCTGGCAGCCGCCATTCTCCTTGGAGCACTCATCTTTGTCTGAGGAAGAACCGAGGCCACAATCTTGGTGGATGCTCATTTTCAAAACAGACAGCAACTCCAATGAAAAGACTTGATGCTGCATGCAGCACTTCCAGAACACACACCTGAGAAGAACTGGGCTTTGAAGCCCTTCTTGGACACCGTGTTGTCTGATTTGAACTCAATGCGCATGTTGTTGTACTGGGAGGTGATGGCTTCTGGTTTCTCCGCCCCACAGAACTTCCCATGCAGCCTTGAGTCGGCCGACAGCCCGCTGCGCACCTCCACGTAGTCGTACTTGCACACCTGAGCAGACAAAAAAAAAAGGGCATAAGTGGTCGGAGCATTTCGTTTTTAATACAGGAGAAAGGAGAATAGGGAGGCTTCATTCGCTACGGAGGTGGACAATGAAGGGGAGTGTCAGAGCGAGGACACAGAACAAACCCACCCAGAATGGATTCACAATAACCCCAATGCTCACGTCATTGCCCTCAGTCTCGAAGACGTCAAAGAGCAGAGTGATGCGGTATTGTGTGGGGGCAACCAGCTGCCAGATGCAGTTCTTGTTTGGGGGGTATTCTCTGGGCCACCCGGGGCTGGTGATGGACCCGTTCAGCTTGGTGATAAAACCTCCGCAAGCGGCTACACAAACACATCGGAAGAGACGAAGATATTAGCTTTGTGCACAAAAAAAGGCAATTACCAAATGTTTCAACAGGACAAGTTCCAAGTGTTATGTTGCAAGCCACGCTGTTAAACCAAAAAATGGAATATGTTTGTCCTGGGTGAACCGGCTGACCTGCTTGTGGGAGCTTTATGTTAGTTATGCAACACAGACCGTGTTGACAAATGCTACCCACTCCCTCACCTGCATATTTTTGGCTAAACATGTGGCGCAATAAACGTTTTAATAAAACCTGGATCGTCAATTTGTGTCTAGTTTTTACGGCTCTATTTTCCACCAACCTGCAGTAATAGTGGATGTTCACAAGATTTGCACAGCGGTTTGGTGGTCAACCAGATAAAGTGCAGCTTGTATACTAATAGTTAGATCTTAGACATATAATTTAAGATAAAAATACTTGCACCGTTACAACTCCAATCTTTAAAAGATAATGCCTGACCAGCAAAGGGAGCATTGAGGCCATCTTTTCTGGCTTTTAGAGATGACTGTATTTAGGTGGATAGCTGTGAAAAGTGTTTTAGTATGTAAATTACACGTTGAGCGGTGCGCTGGTGACTTTTCTCCCTGTACTTACCTTCACAGCTGCGCTTGTCAGCAGCCAGCTCGTAGCCTGGGTCACAGGCACACTTGTAGCTGCCTAGCGTGTTGACACAGCGTTGCTCACAGCGACCGTTGTCTGGCTTGGAGCACTCGTCCATCTCTGAAAACACAAAGATACGTTGGGACCCTGTGAGTTGGCCCCCCTGGCTTAAAAAGAAAAACCCTCCAAAACAACAGCAGAGCCAGGCAAAGACCAAACCCACCACCAGCAAGAGAGACAGAAATATCTCCAACATACAGCCGAAGTATCTAAAAGATAACTACAGACAGCAGATATGAGTTTGTAACCCGTAATCTCTGACCTTTGAAGAAGTTTGCAGCAAAGCCGGCCTTGTTGACGGAACCATCTGAAACAAATTTCATCCACAGCTGGTTGGAGCTTGTTTTGATGTCATCTGGCTTGTCGTACCCGCAGAAGCGGCCCAGCAGGGGGCTGTTCTCAGAGTTTCCATCGCGCACCTCCAGGTAGTCATAGGCGCAACTGTCATGTCTCTCAATCTGGGGAAAGTTGTAGGATTGGCTGAGTTGGACATCAGACAGCCGTAGATTTGATAGAGAATCCAAAAAGAGAATGATTTTTTTACTTAATACCAAAAAGACCGATGTCCTACCTCAAAAGATTGGAAGGTAAGGCCTACGTGGTAGCCCTGAGCGACAGTAATCTTCCACACGCACACTTTGTTGGGCCTGTAGTCATCTGGATAGTTGGGGGACTGGATCTGTCCGTTGTCTTTTTTCACCTCCCCACCGCAGATGGCTGCATCACATTAAGAATAAAAATGAAAGCGAGCTCCTTCAACAGAAACATCTCCAAACACAATGAAATGTGTGCTGACTGTTCTGATTTATGCAATGTGGATTAGCTGAAACGCCTCCACCACTAGCTCCCACATACACAAACACACATCATCCCTTTGCACAGTCTGGAAACAATGGCTGCGGTGGCTGGCCAAAATCTGATTAACGCGGCGTAAAGTGCCTGACACATCAGCAGTAGGGGAGCCAAAAACTCTGGATATTACTGCAGCCTCCAGGCACATTGTTGGGTGTGTGTCTGGCCATGCGTTTAGTCAGCTGAATGATGTGCTGGAATGAAGTTCAGGGAGGTCGGCGAACGGGTGCTTACCCTCATAAACAGCAGAGAAACCTTTTCCAACCCAGTTGCTGCTGCTGCGGAACTCAATCCACAGTCGGCTGTCCGTGGAAATGATTGGCTCAGGCAGCTTATCGCCACAGAAACGACCTGGGTTGCAGGTGAAGACAAGAGTTGACCATGAATACACCAGCGATGGATTTGAAATACCTCCACGGAGCCTTTATCACATTCAAACTAAAAGCATCGCGAGAGGATTTGACAGGCAGTACAGGACGGTGCAAGAATACTTATCTCAAATGTTTTGTAAATTCATACACTGAATATCCTACCAGTTAGATGAAACTGTACTTTTCCAACACAAGAGTTAAAATCTGTTTAGACAAGTGGTTTCTCTTGTACGCCAGTAAAAATTTGTTTTCACTTGGCACTTGTCAATTATTTTCTCCTCTCTTCCTTTTACTGGCCGTCATGGACCCTTTCTATCTCGTTCACTCTTCTGCCCTCAACCTTCTTAGAAATGAAGCGAACATGCCTGGAACGACGCAGGGGATTTCACTGGTCAACACTACAGCTGGCATTTTATTGTTTTTTGGGTTATTGCACAACAAAGCAAAAAAGAAAACCAAGAGCCGTATGGCAGGAAATGTGTTCAAGCAGTATCTCCTGATCGAAAAGGTACCGTCAGAGCAAATCTAAGGGTAATTATTAAAAGGCCTAAAACTGATAGACAATGCAGGAGGTATGAAGATGGAAAGTAGATCATAATATTCATCATTAGTTGCAGCACTAGCTGCAAACGGACCTTTGAGCGGAGCTTTCCTCCAGTATCCGTCTCGGATTTCCACATGGTCATACCAACACAAGTGGCTCCTGTACAGATCCATGGAGGTGAAGTTGAGGATTATCTTAAACGCCAGAAGAGCATGATTAGTGATAGCACAGGCTAAGTGTCACACATTGCTCACATTCAGGTAAGAACCCCATCAAACGTCACTCATACCTTCTCCCCTGGGGTGACCGATATCCTCCAGATGCAGTGCATGTAGGCCGAATATCCATTGGGGAATCCAGGAGAAGAGAAGTTGCCGCTGCTGTCCTGCAGACTGTCCCCACATCCTGTTCACGAAAACACACACGAGCACAAAGCGTGATGCACTGCCAATTACACCAAACACCTAAACCGCTAATTCAAGCTAGACACCAGATCTGAAGTTGAAACCTCACCGAGGAGACTGAGGCCTCAGGCTGGAATTCTAACCCTGAGCGTTAACTAAAGGGCGGCTCTCGTGTTCAAATGCACATCTGCTGCTAATATTCACCCACGATGCCATCCATCATCCCTCCACCCACACCTGCCTCTAGTTCGGAATTTAGGCGCCATTTTACAAAGCAGAACTAGTCATCTTTCCCACATTAGCACCATCCTTGCATCCCTGCTTCATAAGCATTGCATTTAATTCAATTAAATGTGATGCTTATAACATTTAAAAAGGTAAAGCCCAATGTAAAAAAAGTACCAGGGAAATCCTTATTTTATCCTGTGTTTCTTTGTGGGCTCATTTTTTGTCTTGTTGCTCATTTTGTTGTTTGTTTCACAGCATAAAGTTTCACTTGATCACGTGCCCTCCCCCCACCTCCCCCAGCTACACGAGCTGATCACACAAAAAGGAGGAGAGAATGTGAGACACTTTCTCTGAGCATCCTCTGAAAATAAACCTGGCCCACTATAAATAACCCAGCCCTCTGAAGGCTGCGATGCATTATGTACGCGTTTGCCAGTGAAAAACCTCCCCGAGTTTGACGGGCAAAGCTAAACATGCAAGTGTGTGACAGCTCATTCCAAACGCAGCTGCGTGGAATGACTGAAAGGGAGGTTCATGCAAAGAGGAGGAAATGTGTGTTTAGTTAAGACTAGGAGAAAATGACAGCAGATTGTATCTTGACAACTGTGTATGTATTCACCATTACCTCTGTTGTCTTTACCACAGGCTGCTTTATGCAGAAATAGGGAAAAACATCTCCCTAGAGTCGTTTCCCTCGAGGTTTGTGTGGAAGTGGTAAAAAAAAAACACACAAAAAAAAAAACAAGCGGCCTGGAGCCACGAGTTGTGAGTAATAACGCTAGGCAGAGGTTTGCCAATGTGAAACCGTTAATAACTACTCGGGCACCCAACGGGGGAAGACAAACACTCTCAGGAATGTTGCATGAATGGGAGATCCGGGGTTCTTTAGGGATTTTTTATTTCCAAGAACATGTAGTGACTCGCTGCCTCCTCATCCAATCTGTTCCCTCAAGAGACAGCGCTTGGTGAAGAAAGACCGAGAACACTCTTCTCAGACATGAAGAGTCATCTGCAGTTAAGATCATCAGTTCTGCATTCAAACCTCATGGGCTGGTCTGGTCCTGGGGACCATCACTGTGTTTATTCATTGAGCTTTAGAGGCCGACAGCTCAGCTATCCCAGCCTGACCCACAATTAACTGTGAGTCAATGTACATCTGTTAATGCTATAAATTCTGTTTACAACAGCGTCCAATCTCTCTTCGCTCTAAAAAGGATGAAAGTTTAGAAACGTATGCAACTCAGAGCGCACGGCTTAGTTTAGATCGCACATGGAATGGAGTGCAGATGCAAGCGTTTTCCCAACAATCATTTTAGTCATCATCAGCAGCTGTTCTCTAACATCTATTTGGGAAAGAGTCGTGACAAACTTCCCATCCCTGGGTAGTGTTTACACTCCTCCCAGCTCAGGAGTCTTGGACGCCGTAGCCAAGGAACAACGCCACATCAATAGTAGATGCTTGGCTATTTCCACACTGTGTGCTGCATCTAGAAAAGGCGGGCCAAACTACAGACCTCTCTCTCAGGGCAGTGTTGCACACACATGTAAAAATAGAGCAGAAAACCCATAGCAGACAGGATCTGTCATTTTGGTCTTACTGGAGCATTTGTAGAGTTTGCGTGCCTGTGCGATATCCCCTTTACTCAGTCTGGTTCTCTGGCCAATGGGTGGTCGCACGCCGTTCACATCGTAGCGTGGCAGGATGGTGTCCAGGAAGATGCCTCTGAAATTCAGGAAGAGGGACTCGTGTTAAATGTGGCGTGGAAACCAGACGGCGTGCAGACTTGAATAACTTCTAATGTGAATGCAATTAAGTAACTTATTAATGAGAGCACTTCAATCACTGTTTCCAAATGCCATGAGGAAAACAAGCAATGTCAGTTTGACAAAGTCAAACGTAATATTCTGAAGTAAAACAAAATGGTGCATGAGCCCTTTTTCATATTTCCTTAAATATACATCACATCGTAATATTTCAAAGATTAATAAAGTGCATGTAATGAGATGTGCCACCGGTTAAATTACTGCATGCAGGAATGTTAATGATCCTGACCCACCCGCAATTAGTTTCGAAACAGACCTTCTTACCTCTGGGGCTGCATCCAATCAGAATAAGGCAGTTACAATTCTGCACTTTCTAATGAGGTGCATGTTCAATCAATCATGTTTCTATAACCACTTTAATCATTGATAAACTCGTTTGACTGAATGTTAAAGTATTTATCCAACCCAAGTTGGGAATTTTGTCATTTCAAATAAAGAAAGCTTCCTCTGATTTTCCAGGTTAAAAGCATTTCCAGCTAAAACTTAACAGATGTAAAGTGACAGTCAATCATCACTGAGGTCGGGCCCAGCGTCTGTTTTTGAAGTTGTAGCTGACATCATTCCTTCCACATTCTTCACCCCACAGATGGACCCAAACTCAGAGCTTCTTTGGCGTTCCAGAGGGATCAGAATATATTGCATAAGCAGTAAGAAAAGGTAAGAACATGAAGACGCTTCAACTGCTTAACAAAATGAAAACCGTCGAAGAAAAACATCCGCTGAAGCTTTTACTTTAAACACCGAGAGAACAGAACAGTTTGTCCAGATAGACTCCCTTCACACTGCTGTCTCACTTGACACTTTGCTAGTTTATCATCTTTATTTTCCTCGAAGTATTGGCGAGCAACCGCCTGGCTCCCTGGTTGTTCCCATGGTGACATGCCATTCAACGCCAGGCATGTGCAAACAGAGCAGCCTGAGCTAACAGTTTAGACTCTGCCTGTCTGAGCTTCCAGGAGCCCGTATGCTGGCTGTCGGATGAAAAACGCCACTCCAGCCGTTGTCAGAGACGACAAAAGGACACGCTGGCAGGTCTCTATTTGAGTTGGCATCGCTCCACGTATCGGCCCTGAAAAATATCTCGGGGTAAAAGAGGGACATGCAGAGTAACACGCCCAGGGGAAAAAAAAAGAAGAGGGATCAGCTTCGCTTGTCCCCAAGAGAGATGGCAAAACATCAAGACAAGCCATGAAATCCTGTGAACAACAGCCAAAGCAAAGGCCCTGGCTTCCCACGGTGATTTACTGTAAAACACCGAGCAAACACACTGGCTAATGACGGGGTGACAAAGAAAGACTGGCACAGGTGAATCAGCCAATCAGGGCTCAAGAAAAAGAGCTTGAAATGACTTGTGAAAAGCCAACAGAAGCCCCTCGTCTAATAGAGCTCTGTAACATTCCCCAGCGGCGGCGGCCATTCCTCTCAAGTCCAAACAGTCTTATTGATCACAGTTCCACGAATTAGGACAGAAACAGTGGAGCTGTGGTGAACTCAGAATGGATTACTGGATGTAAACACACTTCGGGGGCACAGCCGCTCTGTTGTGTGGCTGGCCGTGGTGCATTCCACACAATTACAAGATCACGGGGTTGAGTTTAAATCTTGACCTGAGAGCAACTGAAACGGACGCCCTGCCTTAAAAGTGCTGAGCAGACAGAAATCCAACTGGAGAGAAAAACTCTTCCAGTGAGTTCTTTCCAAACAAAATGATCCTGTAGAACAAAACATCCACTCCAAAGAAGTTATTCTACACTTCTTCACTCTAGCACCTCTTCTAAAATCAAACAGTGACATAATAAATGCAGCATGTCTATAACTCTGGATGCACAGAACGGGACAGGCTGTTCATTGGTCAACAACCAGCTGCAGGCTTCGTTTAGACAAAGACTCCCTCTCCATTTCCCAGAATCTGTTTGCCGGAATACTGTGGAAGTTGATTTGTGAAGAGGCCCACATACTGAGAATGTTAACATGGGGCATGAGAGAGCTGGTGCTCGGGACAAAAAAAAAAAAAAAAGGGAGCATTTATAGCATCTCGTACAGCTGACGTGAAGGGCCGAGTCAGTACAAAAGCAAACAGCTGGTTCTCATATCAGAGCGAGGAAGGTCATAATGACAGTCTGAGCTCACTCTCTCGCTTTGACTCACATGGTAGTCACCAAAGGCCGGAAAACTCCTCCAGTAGTAGATGTTGTTTACTGAAACAGGTTTTGTTTGTCTATGCAAAGGCGGCAAGGGTCAAAATGTGGATTTTGTGCACCAGTTTGTGATGACACACTGCACAGGTGAGCACGAGGCAAGCATAACATCAACAAGTGTCCGCGCCAAGTTAATTCAGTTTATACAATTGGATGGGTTGTCAAGATGCTACGTAGAGAGTGTAGTGACGCTTTTGAAATTCTACTGATGACTCAGAAGCTGAATCCAAGTCAACCCCTCCCAAAGAGTCTATTCTGGCTTTGCAGCCACCCAGCCACCCAGCTAAACACTTCATATTAACTACAGCATCGGGTGTTTCGAGCCCAGATCGACCACCGTCTGTCAGAGGCTGTTTCTAGAAAGTCTTTACAGCACATCTGGAAGAGCTTCTTTTAAGCATCAGGTGAGGAATGAGGTCAGCTGGCGCAGAAAAGTAGTGCCATTATATACATGAAACATTCACAGCTCTGAGTCTGGAGCGTCTCTGTGCAACATGTACCCAAAACAGTTCCAAAAGTTTAGCCGTTTGTACCTTTTTATCAGTTATTTACCTGCGGTCCAAAGTCTATGAACACAATTTAGAGTCAATCTGTAAGCATCAGCAATGTGAGAGCAGTAAAATTCAACAGCTGCCTCCTATAACAGAGGAAGGTTGACCTGAATTGTACAGAAGATATTTAGCAGCAGGGCTCATCTTAAGACGGTGCAAAAAACTTGCAGGGGAAATAAATCTGCCAGTTTCTGCAGCGGCTCAGGGTGAACATCGGGCTACCAATCATTAAACCTCTTCAAAGGGCGTTCAGCAGGATAACGAGCTGATTCATGGCATTAAACCACAGCTTTTACAAGGGGTTTCACATCATGGTGCACAGAAATCTTTTTGTAATGAACCAGAACTACTGTTGCTGGGTTTGCCCAGCCCCAGGACTGACGCTGCTTTACTGAGGCAGCAGCGGGAACTGGGGAGAGGAGCCTTAATTTGAACAGGCTGTGGGAAGGAGGAGACGCTTTCACTATATACACACACAGACTAGACTTTCGGTTGCTGGATTTTTATTAATCTTACTACACCGCTCAGTTTGTGTTTGTAGTTACAGAGCAAGTACAACCCATGAAGCAACAACTAAGCTAGATGTTAAGCCGACAAATCCCCTCTGATCCGGGGGGTGGGGGGCTACATGGAACAAGGGATGTCGCATTTCTTGCTTTGAACAACTTCACACAAATTCATTATTATTTCTGACCCCCGGTATTCTGAAAACAGTAATAAGCAATTTAGTCTTTTCAAAATATTATATAAAAATCACATCAGTGCACACTCTGTCTCCCGCCCCATGCAATGTGAGCAATGGCTGTTCAAATAAAGCACAGAAACTTGGTGAAGAGGAAGTAAGTCTTCTCAGAAGAAAGTTTTACCAGGAGCTTCAAACACAACACTGTGTGTAATATCGACTAACGACCACCTTTCTCACAGAAAAAGTCTTCAAGGCTTCAAATGAAATGAGGAAATAATTCAGATCCAAGACATTCTAGGAAGGAACAGTGAGCCCTTTCTAAATACGCCGCCTTCTAGCTATACATTAGTCTCATTTCTGAACAGGTAGGTTTATTCTTTCCAACTGTGGGAACCCATTGCTCAGCAGTGGCTTAGAGACACGAGCCCTGCTGCATCAGAGAAATACAGCCATATAACTGCAGAGATGGAAAATAAGATGAAGGGTTAAAAGGTTGCAGCTGAGTGGGGAAACGGCTCGGCCTGACTTGATCTAGTTTTTTATGTCTGGGGCATGCGGAGTGGAATTTGGCTGGGCTCCTACCTGGAGAACGTATTCCTGGCATAGTGCATGATACTGTCAAAGTCGTAGACTTCTCCCAGAGAGTCCACCTCCCCGGGCTCCATCTTCAGAAAGTTATACTCCTGCCCTGTGAAAGAGAAAAGCACAGATGAAATATGCTTCATATTTCAACAACTCACATATGTCAAAGGTAAATACAGTCTGAGAATTAATCATCATCAATGGTAGAAAAATAAACCCTGCAGGACGAGGACAAGCATTTTCCTCTCCATCTTAATCTGTGTTTACAATCATTCTACGTAATTTCCCAATTTTGAGTTCTTCCTGCACCTTTCCAGTGTTACTGATGAGAGACCTGACCTCCTACCTGGTTGAATGTTGTCCCTGATGATGCTGACATGTTCATCTCGGTCAGGCCGTGTGTGTTCGTGCCAGAATCCGATTACATGACCCAACTCGTGCACCACAATCCCAAACTTGTCACAGTTTTTCCCAATGGATATGGCCTGGGGGCCCCCTCCACGGCGACCCACATAGGAGCAGCACCTATGAAGCACAAATGTGGGGAGTGGGTCAAAGTACCGTCAGACTGTTAAAGTACCAAAAGCAGGTATGAAATTCAAAGGCTGTAACATCCACTGACTCCAAGATTTAAAAATTAGGTTTTTTACATTGAGTTGGTTTGTTATGCAACAAGTAGTTGACTGTTTTCTTTTAAAACTGACCTTTTCTGCATTTGTGGAACACAAACAGATTAACTATTACGCTCCATACACACAACATGGAGCTTGCAATAGAAGAACATCTCATCTCATGTTTTATAGGGGAAACTACGAGGAGCCTCGTCATTCACACGTACAGTGCTGAAGTGACATTCATTTATCTGTCTGCCAATGTAAATGCTGACTGATGGTGGGAGCTGGCTGACTGCAGGGCTTCATCTCAGTGTGACATGAAAGGTTCAGTGTGGGAGTCTAGGGGACGGGCACACATCACGGCCCTGTGGGCCAGACGGCCGCTCTCTAATTACTGCCGGGCCAGCGAGGCTCTCTTGAGACACGCCTTGAACTTTGCACAGGGCAGACTGGGGCCTGTTGAATATGTAGCAGAGTTGAGCGTTCCCATTGCTAACCGCTGCCGCCCGGGTGGATAATGTCATCCCTGTTGCTCCCGAGGCAAGTTACCAGGCTAAAAATGGCTATCAACAGCTGGAAAAGTTTAGTTTCAGCAGCGACATCTGCTTCTTTTGGGGGAATGATACATATCAGAGGTGCATCGTGTCTAATGACGCAATAGTTCCAGCTTGTGGGTTAAAGCTGAGGTTAAAAGAATGATGCACCTCCTGAGAACCTCTTACAACATCTGAAAAATTAAAGTTTCACTGGTTTTTGGGATCCAACAGCAGCAAAGGCTTTAACACAAAACAAATTTATATAAAAGAACCCTACATGACCCAACGGGAAGTAAATAGTCGCTTAGCCAATAAGAGTTACAATCCCCCGAGTATTTGCTTAAAAAAGCTTTGAGTGGACACTGAGCCCAACTCCAGTCAAGGATGGTAAATTGACTGAAGGCTGAGGAAGTCTCTCCTTTGGGTGAGATTCTGTTCATTATGTATGACCCGAGTGTTCAGCGGCGGACGGAGCACAGGAAACATTCCTGGCCACTGACTGGCTGATTCTTTCAGGACTACCGAGGGGATGAAATAACGACTCGCACAGGGAATAAGAACAGAAAGGGTGAATGCTGTCAAAGGCTGCAGAGCGGGAGGTGAGGAAAAGCGCTGAGGCACTAAAATAATTAGCTGCAGATAACAACCGCTCAACAGAAGACCATTATTCAGCTCCATCACACGGGAGCTAAAAACCCCACGGACTCACCCGCATGGTCGGTAGGTGAAGACAATATAGCTCTCTTCTTGCGTTCTCTCGATAAAGGTCACACAGGTGTGCTTTTCCCAGTGGCGCATGGCTTGGCGGAATATGGCCCGCTGGCTGCCTGAATGGGAGGACAGAGAGGGAGATCAGCAGAGATGACAAGCAGCATTCTAAGACAGAGATGTAAAGAACAGAGGGGCGGCCCAAAACTACTTTAAGTAGAGAGTCACATTACTGGAAATGAAAGCACAACAAGATGTTCATCTTTAATATTCCCACTGAGCAGCTTCCACAGTACTTCATGATGTGTAACTTATTCTTTTTTCAAAACTAGTCTCAACTGAAGATGACAGCAATGCTTTGAATAGCAAATTACAGGAGACTCTTCCAGTCACAGCCACTAACATTTAATGTTTTATGGATTAGTGACCTGTAGGAGGACGAAGGTTGATTGATCATGTGCGCATATCCTTTGTTAAAGAGGAGAAGCAATCGTTTTAAAAAGGAGGGCTAGTAAATGATGACTTACCACTGAAGTTTCCACTGATGACATAGGGAATAACACCTTCGGGCCAAACTCGCTCAGGTCTGGAGGTGGCAGCTCTTTTCCTGCGCTGTGAACTTTGGTTCCGATTGGTGACGCCTGAAGATTTCAAATCAAGACAAAAAACTTATTCATTTCTCTGGTAAGACTTGATCATAAATCCATAAGTTAAAGTTTGATGAAATTCAGAAATTAAATTCAGTCCCTTAGAGGCATTTTCATTCTGCACAGATGGTTTTAATTGAAGCTCAATTCCCTTTTAAATTAATTTCCCTATTTTAATGTCACCCAAATGCTCATAAATGCAAAGTAACCATGGAGACTAAGCCCCAAGACAACCCTGATTATAATCCATATTTGAACCGCATATTGCACCTGCGTCTCCCCAGTGAACCTCTCAACACTGCAGAACAGGTGTGACTCACACAAGCACAAATAAAGCACACACTTTGGATAGACTCAGAAGTTCTAGATGATTGCACAGGTACAGAAAAGGGTTGATATTTGATAACTGAGTAATGAAGCTTTGTGACACTGTTTGGCATTTTTTCTTTAGAATAAATTAAATACAAACTGACAAAAGCAGCACACTGTGAAGTTATTCCATGATAATCAGTCTTAAACTCAAATGTCAAACAGATTTTAATTGATAATCTAATTAAGAATTGCATCATGTCTGGAAGAGAAGTGAGACTTCAGTAAGTTATTTCCTACAACAACATCCCCTTTGCAGACACTTTCAGATGAGACATTTAGATTAAATTAACAGTTTTAATTATGCATGCTGTAGCATGTCATTACTAACATTAAAAAAAACAACAGATCCTTTGTAGAGCAAATTTTTTACTTTTGCCTCAGTCTGATGAGCAAAGATGAGAACAACTGAAAGACCTTTACAACTGTGGGAGCGTAATGGTATGATGGAAAGAATTTAATTAACATCTGTATAAAATGAAAATGCGCTGCTGCACCTTTATACCATTTCTTCAAATTCTTTAAACGCTTCAGTTCTTGGGATAGGAATAGATAATCTCAAAGGACTACAGTTTTTCCACATAAAACCTCCAGTTGATTATATCCATTTTCCCCCAATTTGGTTTAAGTAAATTAAACCTCTTAATCCTGCTGAATCCCAGCGGAACACCGAGGGCCTGTCAGAAACTGATAAATTGGCATTTATTAAGACAACTCAAACAGTGAAGATGTCGACCTCTATCCTCTGGAGGTTTATGGGCTTGCCACAGACAAAAAAGTAGAGCATGGATGTCTGGCGCCAACTTCAACGTCTATGGAGGATGAAATAGCCTGAGAAAGCCATAACTCGTGCAACACTTGCATAAATAATGTGTTATTGTGAGGATCACCTGGATGACCCTGATATGGGTCAAAAGACGAGGAGGGTTGGTCTCACAATAAAGTCGTCTTGATATTCTTAAGTATCGCTGAAGGAACATAAACAAGTACATCTGGTTTCAGTTCACCTAGCCCCAAGGTTGAGGTTCCATAACAATACTTGAATCTGTGACGACAAACCAGCTTTTATCTAAATTCGATTAATATGCAAGCCACAGTTTGCAAAAAGTTGTTCTTAAGTTTCCAGAACAATGTGTTCTGTTGATTTCCAGTTTGCGAGAGTAAAGCTTCGCAGCCTGGCGAGATCAATTAGCACGTACATCCGTGCATGTGTTGAAGAAAAGTCTGATAACGTCCAAATCTGTTCAGCTAACCGATAAGAAAAAGTGCTGGAGAGACAAAAACTCATGAAAAGATGCGCCAATTACAATAAGATAATTACACAAAGATCCTTCATTCATAGTTAGATGAAGTTTTCATTGTGATTATGGGATTTAACCAAATTGCTCTCAGATTAAAAGGGATATTTTAGCTTCTTTCACAAGAGGTTGTTTGCGGTATTTATGCATTATCAGTGAAATAGTGACAGTAGATGCCAGTCAGTGCAGCGTCCCTGGTTTGGGATACAACCATTATAGGAAGAAAGAAGCTGGAGCAAAAGCAATGTTAGCTATATTGAAAACTAAATCAATTTAAGTGTACTATATTTAGAAGAATTTCACAGCTTTATGTCATCATCTTTTGGGGAAAGAAGCCCTTTTATCCATCAATGCCCTCATTAAAGTAACGCAAAATTAAAGAGCCAAAGTAATAGACATCACACAATACAAAATAATCTCAAAGTAGCAACAGACCACAATTCATGTCCTGCTGAATTACTATTTTGTTAGGAATTTTGTGCAGAAAATGATTTCAGATAGGTTTGCAATCTGAAATCTATGCCATTAGTATTATTATTATTATTATCTTTCCCTGTCTTATTTTTCCTCAATGCATATTTTCTGTAGTAATTCTGCTCTGCTACGATGACGTCTAAATTTCCCAGTTTGGGATAAATAAAGTATATCTATCTATCTATCTACTGGAAAAGTCTTTATTTCTTCGATGTTACAAAGAAATATCAAAGAAACAGGAGGAAATTACAGTGTGTTACTCATGTCCAGACAGTTAATCCTAATTCATTATTCTGGTTAGTTGAAATGTCAAGTCCTCCCTGCTGAGACAATCGGTTTAGTTTTGCTTCTCATCCAACATCAGTTTTTAATACAACTGATCATATTCAGTCATCTTGAAGGTTCAGATTAATACGAGTCAATCTGCATCCAGCTCTAATGTGAATGGATCCGTCCTCCCAAAAGGAACCCGTGTGCATGTTGATAAATTGGTATTTTTAAGAGTCACTAATGAATGAACTATTTATAGACGTGACTCAAAATCTAATTGGAATATTTGGTTTGTGTTCATGTAACTCTGGAAAAAAGATTTGGCTCATGTGCAGATTGTAAAGCCCTTTGAGACATTTTCTGTGAATCTGGGCTATATAAGAATGAATAAACTTGAAATAAACTTGAAACAGCAAAAAACAGAACTGTGCCATCTTTACTGTGAAATTTACAGCACTTTAGCATTTTGCAACAGAAGAGGAACGTCTCCTCCTCAGAACAATTGGATGTGCGGTGACTAACCTGCTCAATAGGATAAAGAGCTATTCATCCGAGTGTACACACTGTTCTAGTCCGCAGACTAGAGTGTCCTCTGAGCATTCTGCCCTAGAATCACTATTTATTCTCACATTATCCTAAAAGCAGCATTTGTGGTCCTGCAAAAAGGTTCCTCGTTCCAAACGTGCTCTTAAACTTGAGTGATAAACAGCCAACATGACGGCTAACGCACCAACAGCGATGAGCACATACTTGCTGCTTGGGCCCATCTGCAGTTTATAGGATTGTGAATCCTACCGGTCTCTACTGAACACCAGCTGTTGCTTAAAAACTGCTTTTAAAGAACGTTCACCTTGACATCGCCTGGCAATTACTGTTGAACACAGCGATGCAGGTGTACCTGTGTAGTGAAATAACATTTATGGAAAGCTCAGACAGGTGCTGCTGCTGCTCAAAATGTTCATGTGTAGAAAGAAAATGCAGAATGTGTTTGTTTCAGGGGGATTTATCGGAGTTCATCTCAGGTGAAACCAAACACTTTGCATCAGTCGACTAATGAAGGCTTTTCACCACGACTTGTAATCTTTGAAAGCAATGTTCTCCATTGTTACCTGTGTCCATGTGATTAACAGTCTGGACGGTCCTCTGAGCCAAATCTATTATTCTGTCCACTTTAAACGATCTCAGATCCTCTTCATCCAGAGCGATGTCTCCCAGAAAGGCAGCTGAAACAGAAACAGAGACGTCAGACCACTATAAGAAACTCCAATATGAAGCATCAGCCGGCCTGTCGCCTGGAGCGCTTCCTGCTGCTCAGACAGTGTAGGATGCAATGGAGACCTGGTCAAAGCACTTATGGAGGGCCTTCAGCATCTAAACACACACACACAAGATACATCATTCCTTTCTTGAGACTCTTCCGTTCAGCCTTTCCCTGCAGTGGAATGGAAATAGAGCTCCGAAACACGTGAATATTTACTTCAAATATTAGAATGGGTTTGCACGCAACATACTCCACATGGTTTGGGAAAATTAATGCAATAGACAGACAGTCAGGAAATCTGATTGATGGAGCCATATTCACTCCAGATGTTACTAAACACATTGCAGTAAATGTGAGCAATCACATTTGACAAACTGACACTACCTCAGTGCATAATAAAGGCCAACTTGAATAAGTCTTTAATGAGGCTGACAACAGGGAAAAATTACCAAGCAGTCTCACATTGAGGAATGTGTTTTATGGGATTCCTTACCAAAAGCCCCATTACTGTGGAGGATAAGTTAGGAGTCCCCTATGCTGAGACAGGGTGCTCAGTTTTACAGGCTTGTAACACCAGCACGCCTCTGGCATTTACAGCCCAGCTCGTATGCAGAAGTTGGGTAGAGGGAGTGCTGAGGGGGGTTAAAGTAAAGTGGTTATACTGTATGTAGTGTCTGAACAGGAGATGACAACAGAAAGGGAAAGAGGCACATCCTGTCCGCTGTGGAAATAAGAGACAGATATGGAGCAGAGAGAAAATGACAGCCTTCGATTTGTGTCTAGAGGTTAATGTGGCGAAGAGACGGCAGACCCGCGGGGCCAAGAGCCACTAAACGGTAGAGTTTATGGGAATGATTTACAATTAGAATCTGTAAATCTTCAATGCCTTACAAGCTAACTTTACAGTGAAATACATAAGAAAAAAATCATGTAGGTAAACTTTCGTTTTCTGCAATAAAAGTCACAGGAAAGGTTTTTATCTACTGCTGCACTCATAAAAAAAGCCTGAGACAAAAGGAAAAAGGAATGGGAAGCACAAATGCAACAAAGACAAAAAAAAAAAAAACCTTGCATGCCTTTGCACCAGAAGAGTATTGGAACAATATGGGTCAGCTTTGCTGTATGAATGGCAATCTTGTAACCTGCAGGCTGCAGACGATGCACAGCAGCAAAACAGTGTTTGGGATTAGAGGTTAATGATAGCAATAAGATGAGGCGTAGACACCGCCAGCGAGACACGGCATGTGTGGATGACAGGTGTAAATTCCAGAGGTCAAAGGGGTCCTCTAATTTGTGCTCCAAAAAAACCCCAACAACCCCAAAACATTAATTCACTTCAAATCCCTCAAAGAAAACAGCAGGGCGTTCAGAACTCATGTTGACAGACACTGCCAAGAAAAAGTGATAAGGGGAGGCTACCAGATGTTGTGCAGTATAGGATGGATAGGCTGAGTAGAGAATTTCTCCCCTTAATCTTTATTTTTATGATTCCCAGAACTGGCTGAGCGTTTAAAAGAACAGGCAACACAGGAACGAGTCTTTCCAAGTAGCTGTCATTGACGTCAAGGAGTGCCTTGACAAAAGTGTTCAGAAGAATCCCATCAAGGTCTTTGCTTTATATTGAACAAACACCTGGAGGACATCTCTTTTCACCTGTAGTGTCACATTGGACATATTAGCCGTGATATGTGCACACCAACACATAAAGAGAGACAGGTTTTCTCCAACCCTGTGAGGTTCACAGAGGGCAGTGCTCCCTGCCCAATTATGCATCACCGTGCTGAACACGGGCCAGTTAATCCGCAGTGTCATTGTTCTCACACAACAGTGGAGATTGAAGTGAGCAAATGCATGACCCGGCATTAGGTCTCATTTCCCCCGGGTGCAGCAGTCGTCCTGGAGACGCTGCTGCAGGTTTATGGAGAGACTCGCAGGGATTGAGGATTAATCCCCTTGTCTCCTGCCTTTAATTATCCACAGACGCATGGTTTTAGGAATCTAATGTACAACTCTGAGCTTGGATTGAGGACAGGCTATGCAGAAAGGTGATAAACTCATCTAGATACGTGGATGTACCGACAAGTACAAACAGACTCGGGTGCTATTGTAGATTAAAACCCAGTGAATGTGGCAGATGGCAAGTGATCAGCACAGAGTACAGGACTGTATTACTTTCCAAACATTATTCATTACTTAAAGAACAACAGCTGCAGCTATGTTAAAAATCTATGCAAAATATTCAATAGTTTGACTTTAGCTCAAACATCTATGACCAAATATTGATTTGCATTTATTTCACAAATCCACAACCCTTAGGATGAAACATTGGATTGAGCATATCTGATGTTCGATAAAACCCCCACCCTTTAATTTTTAGTTAATCTGAAGCATAATCCTCATCTCAGACTGCCTCCATCAATCATCATATCCCATCAGATTACAGATGAGATCTCAATCACATTAATCCCATTGATTCGTGTAATGCCCTTGCCTCGCCCTACAGGGCGTTGAATACTTAGGGACCATTCCCATAAATCTCCTTCTGCGAATACTAGACCACGACATCTGCCACCGAAACCAGTGCAAACATCAATACTAAGCCTAACCAGACACCAACACCAGCCTATATTTAGAAGGCCAGCTCCGCCGCGAGTGTACACGACCTAATGATGAGGGATGAGAGAGCCCGGGCCAATATGTGGGCCTGGAATGCATCACAATACCCTGGCACCGCCTTTCACAGCCTGTGTTTGGTAACAAACGCTGCATTTGAATTCCAATAGAGGCAAACAGTGTATTGCATTAAAGTGATTACCATCTGATGACAGAGTAAGTATCACTTTTCAGGTTTTATTCTGCACCCACCCCCATCCAACACATGCTGGCCAAGTCCTTCCAACACTGCATGGAATTAGAGTAGGAAAACATTAAATCCAGCACAACATGAAGGTAAGGAAGCATGATCCTAATGTAGGACTGATGAATTGCTTTATGCAGGCCTGTTGAGGTGCAGATATGGAGCCTTGCTCATTTGCAAAGACAATCAATAGGTTTTGTCTTCAATTAAATGCTTATCGTTACATTTCCTAACACTGTAGTATGAAAAGGAATAAAAAAACAAACCAAACAACTATTTATTTGCACTCTCATGTGAATGGATCATTAGGAGACAGATTATGACAATGTCTGAAGACTCAGTCTGAGAATCCAGTCATTATTTTCCAATACAGGACTGAGGTGTCGTCAGTCGCAGCAGAGATCAAGACTGAGTTATCGTCACCTTGCTGACAAAATGAGAGTGGCTTCACATGCAAAGGGCACACAGCAAGAGGCTGCCTCCCCCTTAACATTTCACACTCCATCAAGCCCATTAGCAGATTGGATTTCCCAGCTCATCTCTGCCACTGATTACTGATATACCCCACTGCCAGTCGAACCCCCTGTAATGACTCATCAGCCTGCCAGCCATTTGTCTTTTTTAATGCCAACGATACAGTGTTTGAGCTCTTCACACGGATGAATAATTCATCACCCCGCAGCAGGGGCTTTCACCTTTGACAAAAACTTATTTTGATCTTCCAGACTTCATATTTCTGGTTGAGGTGGTAGACCAATGCAGACGTTCAGGTGTGAGGAAAGAGCAGGTTTTTCTGAGGACAGATGTCTAAAAGCAATGTTTAAACAGGTTTGTGGAAGAGTTAAATCTGGAAGATATCAACCGTCACTTTCTTTAAATAAGAGCTGAAGAAACCACCTCAGGTCTTCACTGCAGCTGGAGGGAATAGAGGAAGAATTCTTCCAGATGAACAGAAAAGCACCTCCTTTGAATTATTTGGGAGAAACACTGAATAATGGAGAAGTTAGGCTGGTCATTATAGCAGGCTAATTGGGCATCCTCCGGACCATTTAAATTAGCTCTCCCGAAGAATTTGTTGTTACTCAGGCTCGGCACCCAGACTGTGTTAATGCAATGCAAGATTAGTTATTGCTAAGCCCTGACAATAAACATATTGTTCCAGCTAATGCGCCAAGCTCCTGCCAATAGATCTGCTCCCTAATCACCTGAACCCTGCAGAGAGGGAAGTGGTAGGGGGTCCTGTAATGTAAAAAAAATAAAAACAAGAACAGTATGGGCTCATCTATACAGCCTGAATACCATAATAAAAGACAAGCGTTTGTTGAAGTCTGATCTAAAGGCCCTATCACAACTCAGATGGACTCCGGTAATGACTGAGCTTTTTGGAGCTGCTCAAACGAACAAAACACTAAAAAACGTTTTACAAAAACAAAAAAAAATGCAACAAGAAAATACTGATTAGTTCTCATCATTAAAATTTCTGTTACACTTTAGCCGTCAGGAACCATTTCTTGAACATGCAGGGAAATGGACATCCAAGAACATTAAAAATACCAAACAGATTTCCACAAAATTTTGTGGCGTGGTCAGGGTTGTGTGAGGCAATCGGAACAGACATGTGCGTGATTGGTTGGCTTGCCGGGTGCTATTCTTTAAAAAATCTTGTGACTGATCCAGAAAACTCTGATGCCAAGTTACTAATAATTTACACATTCATCTCAAATACAGCAGAGCTGAAGTATCATCTTCATAGCTGAATTTCAAGTCTCCTTTGACTCACCACTAATCAATCATTGGCTGTATTTCACATTAGATTTGAAATGACTCAAGTCTTAATGTGACAAATCTTTTCAAATCAGATTCGTGGCACATTCATTTGCAGTCCTAAATGGGATACATACGATTTGCAGCAATGAGACATGAGTGAAAATGGAGTGATTGTGGTTCTTTTTGTCCACATGCCAGCATGGTGAAATTAAACCACTACAGAGGATACGACTATGCAAATCAGATGTTCACAATCTGCTTGTGGGTCACGCATACATTTGGTACCAGAGCTTCCATTTCAATTCTACAAATACAACCTTTTTACTGTTAGCAACAGATGACTAGTAAAAACAAATGTACCAATGAACACATGTTATTATACAATTATGAACCATCAGGAAAAAAATACAAAAAGCCACACAGGTGGGTATTTTTACCGAGTCCCATAACAGCAAGTGACACTTCACTGAATAAAAACCAGATATACAAGTAGGAAAGCTCTTAAAAATCCTCATGAAAAAGCCAGATGTTGTATTTAGTCACACAGTCGTGACATAAGGCTCTGCTGACAGCAGCAAATCCTTCATTTCTTGTGGCTAAACTCCAAATCCCATCCTGAACGGCCTGCACTTGGCTCACCTGGGCTGGTGCACAGTGCAACTGGCCTAACCTCCACCTTCTAGCTACGCTCCCACTTGGCAAGAAGTGAATGACCTACAGTCTGTGTGATTTGTTTTAGCCAGTCAGAGGGGAGAGTGACGGGGGAGCAGGGAGAAGAGAAAAACACTTGCATAAGAAGACAAGACAAGAAGGGTGTTTTCAGGTTGCCCTGTCTGCAGCCGAGGTTTTGGCAACGCAAAACCAAAATACAACGGACACACCACACCATCCCCAGCGCAAAAGTCTTACACAGATTGAGATGTCATCTTCATAAATGAATTAATACGTGCATGTTTCATAATGATCCTTTAGGCAGCGCAGACAATGAGTGTGACTGGTTCTCATCTATTTTTTATTCTAAAATACCAGTGGATCTAATCCCTGTGGATTGTTACAGTCTTAAAATGACTTGCTGGGATGCTGCCAAGTTTGTAGTTCTGCAAACTAAGGAATTTTCCACTTGTTAACTTCCTAATAGATGGCATTACTTCAGTGTTATTGCAGTGCTTACTTCAATCAACGCACATTTCTATCAGGGTTGGCGATGAGTTACTTAATCCTTTGTAAAAATATGAACATTTTTTAGGGATTAGCCGAGTCACAAATGCACCGTAGCAAGAAATGACAAAGTGTATTTAAAATGATCTGAGTATAATTGTCACTAGGTTGGCAAATATAGTTTTTCACCTGAACAGGAGTCATTATCTCATGACTTCCTTTTCAGCACACACACATTACTCAGCCAATTAGTAAAAATCAGATAACGGTAGAAGTGTTAATCAAGGACAACCGTGAGGAGGATAAGCATGAAATCAACTCCTCGCAGTGCATTCTTGCATTAGAAACTCCACACGGCTCGGAGCATTTTCCTGGGTGGAAGCAGCAAGCTATAAAATGCTAACGGAAGGCCATCAATTCCACCCAGTGCAGGTAACTATGGAATAAATTAAAAAGATCAATACATTAACATTATATAGACAGTCAAAATGTCGTCTACATTGTACTGCAAACCAGGAGGAAGTTTAAAAAATGAGCTTGGACATCTTGAATGTTTTGCTGCCGGAGTAAAAAAAAAGCAGGTGGGTGTTGAAAGAGCTGGAGTCTGGGAGGAGAGAGTGGGAGTCTGTGCTAGTGGCCATCGCCAAACCACCTGTCTGTGGATGTACACAGAGGAAACAGTAGACAAAATGCAAATGATACTTCAAACTGGATTTGTAATAATGATGACATCCTTACAAAATAGTAAAACCAAACAAAAAGGTTGGACGTCAGACTTCGTTTAAGATTTCTTGAAAGTTGAGTCAGAAATAACACTTGAAATAAAAACGTCAACCCCTGTCACCATCGAGAAGTAATCTGAACACCGCGTCCATGTCCAGGAAATACACGCAAGTGATGAAAAACAATCTTGAGTGACTCAAATTAAACAGTGATGCAACATCTTCACTAACACACAACTGGAATGGGTTCAGCTGGACCCTCTCGTTTGTGTAAAGCAACAACACTACGGAAGCACAATCATCGTACACTTTTCTCCTCAGGGAGGAAAGAGGAAGAATTTGGCCAAGCGTGGAGCAGGGAGTCTGAAGATTTGAGTTTTATACTAAATGCCAAATCAGCTCACACTTCAGGACTTTAGAGGTCACTTTGATTGAAGCCAACTCTGTTTCTGTAACCTGAATACTTTCACCAGATGGAAAACACAATCTGTTCAAACTCCCCCAAAGGGATTTGGCAAGACAATGAGTTCACAGCACACACTCCCTCTCTCACACACAAACACACACAAGCACATACACAATCAAGATTACAATGACATGTCAGATACGCGTTTGCTAAATAATTGGAAAACATGCAGGACTCCAAAAGCAGAAAAGCAGCAGACATATTTTTACATCATGTCAAGGCTCCACCACGTAGACCTCGATCCCCTCCTCCACTAATTAAATGGCTGTGTGAACAGCCGGTGGAGAAAAAAAGAAATATGACCTTAACAAAAAAAACCCCCCAAAAATAGAAGGAGTAAAAGTCTGGAAAAAATCTCTTATGCACGTTTCCTTAATTACAGTAGACTGCATGCAGAAAATACACTGCTGGTGTGGAGAATAAAAGTTGGATCTAAAGCACAGAAAAAAAAAACCAAAACAGGATGAAACTTTTCAACAAGCCAAAACTTTTCAAGTTTGATGAATTCGGGGATCCATCGTTTATACTTCCTCAATCAACTGCCTCTAGTGGAGCAGGAGCTCCAAGAGACGACCGCTTCAGATGTTTCAAACTGCACAAAACGTGTCATTTAACACAAAACAAATGCACAAAATGTTCTTCCGAGCATTTTAAAACTACATCCACACGCTGTCATGTCTCCCAAAACGCGTTTTCTCTGCTCGATGTCTGCAAGCTCCACAAACAGATTCGTGGCATGTTTCTACCCCGCGGAGTAAAAGGTGGCTAAATCACACAGCCTATTTAAAAAAAAAAAGAAAAAGAAAAAGGAGAAAATCTTACCAGCTTTACAGGGATCCTTGTAGTCGATTACCTCTGATGTGGCAGTGGGTTCCACATAGTAGCTGGGATCAATCGCCTCCAAATCGATGGCCAGGATCACGCCGAGACAGGGAAGAAGGAACAAACATCTCGCCGTGAGATCCATTATTGTGGTGGGGGCAACGGCGAAAGGCCAGGGGATAAAGGTAAAGGAAGAGAGAGAGAGAGAGAGAGAGAGAGAGAGCGAGAGAGGGAAAATGGGAGGTTTTTTTTAGGGAAACGAGATCCCTGCGGAGGGCGGGTTTTCAAACCTAGCCTCTCTCTCCGGTGTCTCCTGGACTCCGGGGGCAGTGATTCCTCTCCTCCAGCCGAGAGCTCCGAGTGCTGCCGGAGAAACTTTGATACGGCGGCTCCGAGGGGGCGGTGAAGAGGACCACGGCGTGTATTTAGATTGCTTTCCTGGTCCTTGAAAAGCTAGTGAGGCATTCCAGTTTGATGGACGAGTAATTATCAATTACAATACAATTACGCCATATTGACCTTAAAACCACGTATCGTCTTTTAAGTAAAAATTACGTTATATTTGACTCCCGAACTTGCTAAAAAACTTGCTAAAAAAAGGTACCATATCACAATTTTCACGTATTCTTTAAAAGTGTGTAAAATTTAAAATTAAACTCTACTCACGTGATAAATCCGTTTTTAACCATCTTTTTTATCGTTTAATTAAGTCGCATCCCTCCTTAACTTTCCTTCTTTTTTTTTTTTCTTTTGACACACTTGCGCACGAGACACCCAAAGCAGAGGCGCGCGTACTGTTTACGCACGTGCGCACTCGAGTCCGGCCCCACGCGTGCGCGCGCGCACACAAACAAACAGACAGACTACTGAGCTTGACCTTTCTCGGGTTGGCTGTGCTCGTGTGTGAGAAGTCGTCAGCAAATTTAACCGATTGGTGCGCCACCTGTTGGACAAATAAGGAACAACAACATCACGAAAACCGAAAGTGAATTTTAAATACAAGTTGGTAAACTATGTCAGACTGAATTTGGAAAAATAAATCGTGTTTTTATTAATTTAATAGTTTAATTTTATTCATATTTTTTAATATTAATTTGATTAATTAGATCCTCATAGACAAATAGAGGAATAAGAATCTTCATCATTCATTTTTCAGGATGACAAACAGCGAGTTCTGAACCAACCAGAGAGAGAAGACAAGGAGCGGAGGAGGGTAGTGGTAATAGATACCAATACCAGCTGGCGGTAACATCAGGGAGAAGGAGGACAAGAAGATCAAGATGTACCAACTGGAGATCCAGCTGGGACAGATGTGGAAGGACAGAGCCAAAGTGGTCCCATGTTGGGCAGCAATGAAATGTGCTACTGTATAACAATAAAATCACTAAACTCATTCATTCACTTTTAATCATTCTGCTTTTGTCTTGCTATCCACTCATCCTCTCTTATGGAAGTGTTGCAATCTGATTTTGATTGCTTGCATGTCCACCGCTGCTGCCGGTGATGGGAGTCTTACATTAGCAGCCCTATTGTTCTCTGCTGACTGGCATTAGTTATCCTGTCCCTGCCTATTACTGTATACACAGTTTACTGTACATAAGAGGGAAGAGACACTCACTGCTGCCTGTGTGTGGACTTTAAGACAGGATGTCTGCAGAGATGAGTGGGCTTTATTTATGCTGCTGCTGTAAACACAGCAGTATAGCTGTCAGACAATGAGAGTGATTGTCGTCACTATATTTTGAATAAGAGGGGCTTTCTCAGCTTGTTCACGCTGCAAGTGTTGATCACACAGAACCAAATATTTAGATGACTAGTGAACACTGCTGAGCATCTTTAGGCGGTTTTTCATTGTGACACTTTCAAGTCAAAAGCTTGTTTCTACGGAAATGATGACAGAGTGCTGATGGGAATTGATGTCTAATACAATAGTTTATAGAGCACAAGACCAGTGACGACACCAACAAATATTGATCTATTGCAGCTTTTTCAGTGCATATGACTCAACCCAACAGAGAACTTGTCCAATCGTTTTTGTGATCAGACCTGACAATTCAAGTGGTGTTAACGTACTCAAGGCCTATATGGTGTGACTGTTTATTATGGTACACAAAAATATACAGATGAAATCACAAATATATTAAAAAAAAACTGAAGACAAATGTTTTATACCAGTAAAATGCTGACATTCTTATTGGTGAGATCAAGACGCTTGCATACATTACTGTTAATCATACTTTTCCTACGATAAATACAAAAGTGTGACAAATGGATATAGACTTAAAAAAACAGTTAAATCATTATATTTTAGTTGAAAAGTATGGGTACAATCATCAAGAGTTGCACATCTACTTTTTTCTAGCCTATATATCATCATCATCTTCATCATAGTGCAGGGAGGCTGCAGGTTACGGTCACATGATAGCATTTGTTCCCTGGAGGTTAGCATGAGATATCTGGCTGTCAGGAGTAAGAATGAAACACAGATGGTAGAATAAAAAGCCCCACTACACAGCGCAGTAACATAAAGGTTGAGCATCAGAGCGCCTGAGCAGCAGCCGGCGGTGACGGCCTGGCCTTTTCCGACCGTCAGGAGGGGAGGAGAGCTCTCTGGAGGATGTGAGGCAGGTGTTCATCACTGCAGAGAGGTTGCAGTCTCCTCAGCAGGCTGCGGCTCCCAGATGCCTCTGGCACTGGTCCAGCTTCCAGGAGTCAGGTGTACCGCCACATGGAAACCACGAGCTGGGTTTTCACTGCTGTCAAAGGACACAGAGGAATTAATGGAGTCGCAGCGAGGCAAAGCGATAACAAAGAGCTGTAACGTTTAATGCTTTGGAGATGATATCTTCGGATGTTTTCAGAGTTGCAGCTCTTTGTTGTGTTCAGTCCCCAATTTAGATCGCTTAAGATAATGTACATCTTATCTTTAAGTCTTTTATGGAAGACCATGAAAACAACAGATTAATCTGCAATGTTTTTTTTTTTACTTCTTTTCTATCCATTTTTTCATTGTCGCCTTAAGTGTTCTGCCTGGTATTTTCTTTTCGTTTTCCATATAGCACATAGATGTTCTGCCTAGAAGTGAAAGCTGAATAAAAATTAAAGCAAAACAATTCCACAATAAGCTGTTCAATATAACAAGGTCTTTTCAAAGTAAAAGCCTTTGTTTGAACATGAGCTATTTCAAACAAGGACCATATAAGTATCTATGATACACAAGACAAACTAAAAATTTTGCATTGAATTTGATAAATATGAAGCTACACAGCACTAAGAAAATAAAGGTCATTCATTATTACTCACAAACAAAAGTTGTGGTGTGTCACATTACTGTATCTCATGGCATTGTGTTGCCATGGTAGTGGATCTTTGGCTTGTATGGATGAAAGTGTGGGTTGTGTGAAATCTAAAATATTGCCAGAATCAGTAGAAGCAAACACGTGCATCACATTACAAAATATAACCAAAGAGCTTCACGTGAAATGCGCCCACAGCGAAAACCAACACGTGCTGCAAGCGGACGCACCTTTGGCTCATGGGCGTGAGCCGGCATAGCAACCTCAGCAGCCTGGCTGAGAGATCCCACCCGACCCGGCTGGGCTCCTCGAAGGGTCACCGTTATTGAAGTGGGGGCTTTCTGCCCTGATGACACACAAACACAACCGCTTGAATCTCACAGCGAGACACACTGGTCCCCAAAATAGTCTAAAAATGGACTTGAATGTTTGCTTAAAGGTGGCAAACATGTTGGGATGGAAATAGCCAGAATGTCTTAGTTTAGAATAGCTAAAGCATAGCTGGGTGCTGAATGACGAGCGTGAGTTTCAGTTTAGTGAGAGCGGTGAGAAATAAAACTACAAAAGAAAAGAAAAAATAAACAAGAGCAATGAAAGCATGAGTTTGATTTGTCTTTATTGTCAGAGCAGGAACAGAGCTTGGGAAATGCCATGTGTTACTTTTATTGCTTTTCAACACGTCTTTGCAAAAGGTCAGCATTCACACTCATGGATTTTAAAAGCAGATGATTTAATGGGTTGGTTTACAAAATGCTGCTACACAAACAGGCAACCAGATTAAACATTCGTGAAATGTCTGCAACAAACAAATCTGACATGCAAAATATGCCTGTATTTAATTTTTGGGTGTCAATTTGGTCAATTTTACCAACAACGACTTGAATGTAATTCACAATTCTTCTGAAACAAACAGTTTCTTCCATTTATATTTTACAATTTTGTCCATTTCTTCATAAACATAATGTGTCAAACATTGACTGGGAATTTAACCACTTATTTCCCATGAGCCTCCTTCCGAACAGGACAACAAAACACGTGTCGCTGATCTACCCTTTGATGCCGAATAGCCGAACGTCTCGCTTTAACCTTAGAATGATGGTTTCTTCCAGGCAAACTATTTACACCCACGTCCACGGGGCTGTCCTCGGCGGTCTTCTACTGCACCCTGATCTAACGTTTCTAAAACAAAGGAGGAATAAACCCTGTGCTTTCAACGTGGCCGCCGCGATTTGGCAGCTCGGGACATACCAGCGGTCTGATTTGTGATGTGAGCCAAGCCGGGCAAGCTGCTGGCAAGTTTGGCCAACCCGCCGTTGGTGAGCAGTTGGTGGATGGCGGTGGTTTTGGCCACACCTCCTGTGGTGACCACAGGCACCGCCCGGAGCAGCGTGCTGCTGCTGGTGCCGACGGAGCTCAAGACCTGACCCTGAGCTTTTCCACAAACCACCTGAAGGGGGAAGACGAGACAAACAGCATGAGGACGGGGCACACTTAAAACCCAGCTTTTGTTTTGTATGTGGACTCCTTGAGAAAACTTTTACTTCAAGTTGGGAGCAAAATCATTCAACACGCTTTGGAGAGTTTTATTAGCAAAATCCACAATTCATCAGGTGTTTACAACAATAAAAGAACACGTTTAAACAGTTAAATAAAACACAAATGGCAAATTCTTTTTAAACCCCAAGTTCTTCTACTGACTGATGCACACCAGTCTGTAAATGGTTCTGATTTAAGCCCCTAATGACACGAATCTCCAGTTCTAAGTAGAGAACATGATGTTTAGTCAGACACCTGCTTCTGGCAGTGTTCCCGAGGAATCAGCCCATTCCTCAGGGGTTCACATCTGCACTTATTTCATTCTTCCTCCTCCGGACATACCGCCGAGCCACAGGCCTGAAAAGTTCTAATTATGTTTCATCACTCAACTGAACAACATCCCGAAATTTCTGTGGTGTACCTAGATGGTTTGTGCTTTTGGGTCAGAAGTGGTGAAAGACTTGGAATCCACGCATGGAACCCTGATGTAAACTTAGACTTTAATATAAAAAACTTTGACTCTACTGTTGCTGTTTAAACATTCTGATTTGCAGATGTGTCTCTTATTAGAGATGCAGTCAGGGGGGTGAATATTTTTGAGTTTTCAGAGAACAGTAAAAGTAGTATTTTGTGTGGAATGTGGAAAAAAAACCAAACATTTGCATAAAGTTATTCTAACTGTATTTGTATGATTTGTTTATTGCAAACAGCTGGGGAATTCTATATTCTGACGATAAAACTAAACAGAAGTTGAATAAGTTTGCTCCCAACTGTACGCAGGCTAGATTTTGTGATTCTAGACAAACAGAAGCTTATGGTCGTGGCGTTGGCGTGCTGGACGCAGGTCAAGTCCACCAGAGATGCTGCCGGTGTAGAAAATGTTCAGAATTACGTTGCAGTGCATCTACAGCTGTCTGATGCAGCCAGAGGCTAGGGCAGGAGCTCAGTCCACCAGGTATTGGCTTGGGCACCGAAGGGGGGCGAGTTCAAGACCAGCGTGGACCAAAACGTTTAGAGTGTGAACTGTTATGTTAGTTGGACGGCTGAGAGTTCTCCTCCTGAGCACTGCCGTGGTGCCCTTGAGGACGGAACCAAACCCCACAAGTTGCTCGCTGGGCTCTTTGTGGCTGCCCACCGCTCTACCATCATCCTCTCCAAAAATGTTTTGCATGCTTACAGGCCCCATACTGTATGTGTGTGTATGTGTGTTCAGTTCCTGTAGGTATATGTGTGTGTGTGTGTGTGTGTGTGTGTGTGTGTGTGTGTGTGTGTGTGTGTGTGTGATATAAAGAGTGGAAAAATAATTTCCCTACGGAGATCAGTGTAGTATATAAAAAAAAAAGAACAATGACAGACTGCCTGAGCAATTTACAGTTTTTCTGTTATTAAAATAATAATGTGGGAGGCAAACAAATCCTCTGAGCTTTTCCCTCTGTGTGTTAATCTATGTGTTCATTTCACCACAACCAGTCTTTATAATGTTTTAGCTAATTATACACACCTAGTACTTTGGAAAATGGTTGTCACAGTAGTAGACAGAATCCTCAGACATTGAACTTTGAAAAAAGCACTGTAACCTTGCCACAGAGACGTACCTGGGTGCTGCTTGTGTTGGCTGCTGTGGAGGGCAAACTAGGAGCTTTGGTGACGATGTCCTGCAGACTGAAACTTAGGCCTTGTAGCAGACTGCTGGCGGAAGGTGCTGCACGCAAACACAAAGATGAGGAATCAATGGGGCAGCTGGGTAAAATTATTCTCAAGATTGAAGCAAAAACTGTTTCCCACTGGTCAAACACACACACACACACACACACACACACACACACACACACACACACACACACACACACACACACACACACACACACACACACAGCACATGAGTGTCATGTCTAAAGGGTAAGGTTTGGGACAGTGACAGACAGCGATGGTGCCACAGGTGATCAATGATGTTTAAATATGTCCTTACACACTGTTTACATCCAGTGCTCCAAACTTTAACCTCACTCGCAAAGCGGTTAGCACTGCAGTGTCTTGAGGCTACTGCACAGAGATTAGCTGCACAGCTTGAGAGCGCAAACAGGCGTGCAGGACAGGACAGAGATACCTTGGGCAGTAGCCGGAGCTTGCACCTGGACTGGTGTGGTGGACCCTGACACCATGCAAGGTTGTACGCTGTTGAAAGAGCTGGAGCCTGGGGACAGGGCACCAGACATCTCTGAGAGACTACCAGACCTGCAGTGACACACATAACCACCAGTCTACTCAGGAGCTAGCCCAGCAAGTGCTGTTTGGCCATCATTCCCAAATTCGGAGTACACCATTCATCAATCCCTCTGCAGCAGACACACTCTTGTCCGATAGGGTGGGCATGGGCGCAGGCATGATTGGGGGTTTAAGTGCTCTATAATGAATAGGCCTGTGTGTAGGGCAGACTAGCTTACCGCTGGCCTGTAAGAAGTCCAGAGAGCTCCTTGGCTCCAGCCACAGTCTGCCCCACTGTCACTGTCAGGGGCTTCGCAGCAACACCCACTGTATGGACAAAAATCAGAGCATGATTGATGGTTATTCACCTATGGACAGACGCTTCATGCTGTAGTTATTTAAACAAGAGTCGAATGAAGGCGAGCATTTTTTTTAGAGAGTGCATAACCATCGCTGACATGCAATGAAAGACTGGCAGACCACCGCCACTCCATGTGAGATTTTATGAGCAAAATGGCAGTCAAGTAAATAAAAAAGTCAATGATCAAGCTTCCAAAACATTGTTTATCCAAGATGTTTGTCCAAGATTTTTGGTTAATTTTCTTCTTTGGGAAAACAACCACAGCATCTAGCTGCATTTTCAGTCTTCTGGTTTGGAACACAGGTATAACACTAATGTCAAAATCTCACAGCCCTAGAAGTCAACCAAAAACAGACGCCTATTAAGCTTTCCATGTATTTATACAGAACGTGAAGGAGGATTAAAGGTGTACCAGTCCCGCCTTGAAAAGGCTGTGCAAACAGTGCTAGTATAAGACATGTCCCCCATTTCTTTCATGATCCAAGGGAAGTGTGTATTTCTTGAATATATGTTACAGAAAAGAATGTCAACGTTCAGAATCACCTTTATAAATAAATGAAGGCAAACTATGTAAAATGCTTGAGTTGTTTGTAAAGATTGGTGAAGATGCAATAAATACGTTGTGATATATTTCAGAACAAAAAATCATGTCTGTGCCATCTTTGAAGCATGATTTTTCCAGGATATGGTTTGTACCTTCATGTGCAGCGGGGCTGATGTTGCCCCCTGCTGACTCGCTTTGAGAAACGATGGTGACCTTGATCTTGGCTCTCTTGGAGGCTTTGCCTGGTGTGGGACTGGGTGTCTGCCTCCTCTTGCCATAGGACCGCAGTTCATCTCTGTCCAGTCCTTCCATCTGATCGCTGGTCACTGGCACTGCATCATGCAAGCAAACACACACACACACACACACACACACACACACACACACACACACACACACACACACACATAAACACACACTGCTGAGGCAGGCTTTTTTTATCTTGTTGCAAAGCTAACATGTCTATATTGACTGGAAGTGCTTTGAAATGTGCTCAGCAGTGATCCATTTAATATCAGTATTAGTATCTGGCACGTAAAAAACATTAGGGCAATGGGAACAAAGAAAGAGGTGAAAAGGCACAGAGAAAAGGAGAAAGAAAGAAGGACAGACACTTACCAAAAATACAAGGAGGAGTGCCAGGAGGAAGATTTTTCCTCACAAGCATGTTTTGTTTCATAAAAGCAGCGAACTGAGCTGGAATGAATCGAAAAGCCGGAAAGGAAAGTTGAAGGAAGAGACAGAGGAGGAGAGCAGAGTATTTCAGTCACGCTCCATCTCGCCCCACAGATGTCGTGACATCATTATCCTAAAAATTTTAGTTGCCGTCAGATTCACATCTAACAAACAAGCCTGGCTGGTGCATCTTTTTTGGCAAAATTCAGCAACTGCGGAAGCGAAAGACTCATTTTAACATGTTTACATCAACAAGCGGGGACACTGTGAAGGCTAGGTACACACATGCACCAAGAATCACTGCACACACACGGCAGTGAATGCACTCAAGAGTGTGTTCAGTGTGGTGGGAAACCAACCTTGAGCCTGTTTGTGTGTGAGTACGGTGCCAGAACACTGCATGTGTGTCTTGAGGAGTTGCGTGGCTGTGATCAGGCTGGACTTCTGTGCTGGAGACAGACCAGACGTCTTGGGCTTTGGGCTTGAAGTGGGACTGCTGCAGACACTGGACAGATCCTGAAGACGTGGGGGAGATTATAAATCACTTAACAGGTAGACAGATAAACCTTTTAATACTCATTAGACAAGATGAGAACATATTTAACTGGAACATGACCCCAGGAGAGTCCTCTCAAATGCATTTATGGTATGAAATGAATGGTGCATTAGATTCTTAAATACAAAAAACCCTATATTTATTTGGATAACTTTGTCAAAAACCAAAGACACAATGAACAACAACTCGGCTTCAGCCTTTAAACTTTCAATGGCTTGAGACAATTCTAGTTTTAAAGAGTTAGCGGGGATGCTGAATCCTAGAACTCTAAATGTCTTGCTGTACTTAATCACTATTCAATTAAGAAACAGACAAATGTTCTTGTAGGAATTTTGTAATTACATGCAGCCCCGATGGGTTTTGAAAAATGCTGATAATTGGAGCCACTGTTAACTGACCTCAGATCCCGATGGTGAGATGGGAACTCTCAGTGCAGGTGAGGAAGGTCGTCCTCTCTCGATGTCGAAGGGAAGTTCCCTTCGTGGTCTTTTCTTCTTCTCCGTATCGAGGTCCCTCGTCTCCCCTGAGCCGTGACCGTGGCCTTCTGCTCGCGTGAGGACACCTGATAAAAAGTCAGCTATTTCATCCTGCAGGTCAGCAAACAGAAAAGAATTAACATTAACATCAGACATTTTCGTGATCCAATATAAGGAAGAGGTTTAGAAACTTGGACATCTAGTTGCAAAGACCTACCTGAATGCAGCGATCCACCATCGTCTGAGTCAGACCCTCAGATTTCATCTTTGCTGAGCTGATTCTGTGAAGGTTGAATGAAGTTAAAATCTTTATAGCACTCACTACTAGGAGTGATGCAGGACTTCTGATCGGAGGTCAAGACTCACCTGAGGTTGTCGTCTGCTCCACCAACCATCACCATGCTGTTGTCTGCCCTCAGCTTCTCTCTGAACTCCTCCATGCTTTCTATACTACACTGCAGTGCATTCTGCCCAATAACAAACAACACTGGTGTCTTCATGTCCAGCAGGGGGTCATCCACATCCTGCAAAACAGTAAGACATTACAAATCACGACAACGAATCACTTGAAATGAACATCATTGGAAGACAAAGCCTTCGTGCTCACCCCTCTTGGCCCGTTGACTGTTAGCAGGGGAAAGCCGAGACACACCACAGCCGTCAGGTACTCCATGAGGGACACCTGCAATTTACCAGCAAATTTATTAGCTTGTAATCTGATAATGATCTGGACTAAAAAATATTTACCATCCAATTAAATCATTGTGATAAGTCATAAGACGTCTTACATGACAAGCAATGAGAGCGCCAGCGTTCCAGCCGACCAGAATAATGGGCTTGTGGGGGAAGTGACTGTGAACCTGGTGGTTAAATTTACTTCACAATCAACACAGCTGCAGACACATCATTAAACATCAATCATGAAATTTAGAAGTAACACTTCATGCTGTTAAGACACTGAGTTTTTATTCATAATATTTTGATTTTTAAGATGAAAGCAAGTTAGTTTGTCGGCAAAAACTACAGATATGAAAAGAACACTACAAAGGAGAAGAATCTTACTGGTACTATTTTATTCATAATATTAGGATATTAAACTTCATATTAAATGATAGCTAACTGCTCTTGATTTCTGGTAGCAATGGGAGCCTGATGACTGAAATTCTAAGTAACCAGAGACAAAGTCCATGTAGATTATTAACCCTTAAATTAATACCAAAAAAATCCAACAACTGCAATCTGTTTTATTTGCTCTCCATAACATTCTTTGCCGATGAGATTTTGTTTTTCTCTATTGGTGAGACAGAACATCCTACCTCCATGACCTTGGACCTGACGGTACCCAGCATGTGCTCTAGACACTGTGTAATGCTAACATTTGCACCACTGTTCACGTGACTGTGTACTGGGATGACCTGAAAAAGACAAACATCAGTTATAGACACACGCTTAAGACAATACTAACACTTACAGTACATATTCGACTGAGCTGGAATTGAGACCTTTCCCAAACAGGAAAGCTGCGACTGCCAGAGCCTCATCCGGCGTGAGGTAGCGAGGGCCGGGTTGGTCGGGCTTGATGGTGCAATTAGGATGAGCGGGGATCCAGGAAGCTTACTCTGAAAAGGAAACCGAGATGGAACTTATCTCAAACACTTAGCATAAAAAGAGTTACATGTAAAATGCTTTCTGTTGCAGTGGTGAAGAGTTACCGGTTTGTTTTGGGACAGGACTCCAACAGCTGGGTCCCAGGGCCTCTTCAGCAGAAGTGACAGAGCTTCTGCACTCGGAGCGCCAGTCTTTGCTGATGTCAGCAACATTCTGTCAATCAGCAGAGGAAGCTTCCGACAAAAAGAACAGGAATAGTAATGAATCAGGAATCCTTGATCTTACTGACGCTGGCATCCAATGGGAAATATGTATATATATATTCTTAGTCTTTACTCATACCTTGCTCTTGAGAGTCTGCAGGACATCCAGGTAAGCGGCAAGCATGGCAAGACTTAAGGATTCAATCATGGTATTGTGTAGCCACTGTGTCAGTTTGGTGTCCCAGTTCACACACGCTAATGCATGCCGCACCTTCCTGGCACACTTGTCCACAGCTATCCTTCGCAATATTGGCTCATTTGGAGCCTAATTGAAACAAATTCCCACCAGAGGCCTGGTTAATATTTGAATAATCCAATAACTGAATAATAAAACTGTAACAGCCATGCCAAAATTTAATCTGAATAAGTATTTTGATGCCAATTTACTTTCGTGCTTTAGTCACAGACATTTGAGCACAAGGGGAGGCTTATTTTTAAAAACGTTAAAATAAATTGGCTAGGGGGTGTTTTTCATATAAACCTTCAGTATTTAACTTGAATTGAGCATTTAAGTCTGTATGTTCATATAAAAATTAATACAAATACATGCAATTATATGCATCAAAAATTTTGACTATTTCACTCTTTCTGTGAATATTATTCAGTCTTAACTTGTACTTTTTACTTTTTTGATCCAAGACATAAAAGAAAATTCAGAACTCTGTCAGTTGGAGTGGTATGACCCAACAGATTTCAGCCGATGGACTGATCTGTGGGGTACACGATGGATTGAAACTGCCCATGTCCATAACAGCAACATAACAGAGCACTGATATGAGTTATAAGAATCCTCCAAATAGCTCTCTGTGCATAATAAAAATGGGTTTTACAATGTCCATTTAACTCAGCAAGGGGGGAAGCATGCACACTGTTAAGTCTAGACTTTACATTTTCCTTATTTCCTTAAACTGTGCTATACCTGGTTATAACTGGTTTCAATCCAGCATTCATAAATAGAGCAGAAATTGTACATAATTTGAAATCTCTTGAGAACAGAATGAGACAAATTGAGGAAAACTTACATTTTCGTTGGCCAAGCGAGCCAGTCTTTCAGCCTGTAGTGCTTTCAGAACTTTATTGAAAAGTTTGTTTTGGGCAACTGACCATCCAGTCCTAAAGCACAATAAAGATCATGTTAAAACAGTGCATCTTTAACTGAGATCCTAAGGATCATTACATCTATTGTGGATCAAAACATGGGTCAAATAACACACAAAAAAATTAGTGTCAAGATCTTTGATTACTTGTTTATATGTTCCTCCCAGTCATCAGGGGGCGGAGGGTTCTCAGCAACTGTGCGAGCAAAAAGAACATGCCGCTCACACTCCTTCATCACATTGAGAGCTTTTTGGTTGTCATAAAGAGGAACAGGTGTCGCCGAGACTGTCTCCACGTCTATTGCAGAATCCGAGTCTCTGTAGATAAAGAAAAGAAGTTTAAATTACTGTGAGTAACAACATTTGATCAGTAATAAATATGAATGCCAGATGATTTAATTTCCTGGAGGTAAGAATAGGAGTGTCATGGTAATCCCAAGAAGTAGAATGACACAGAGATGGATTAGAAGTTATAATAAGGACTCACGACAAAGCTTCAAGCTGACGGCGAGGGGTAACAAACAGCGTCCTTGTTGGCCGGGCACTGCTGGCATCTGGATGAGCATTCCATGGTTTGGCATAGCTGTGGTCCAGAAACACTAAATCCAGTTCTCTTTCATGGGCAGAGAGCTGGAAAAGCAAGGATGTGCCCATCTTTCTAGCTGATATTTGAAAGTCCTTATCCCCACCACGATGCATCTTTTTCCTGGGCCCCAATGGGCCCTATTAGGGGCTTGGTAACTTTGTCAATTCAGTTCCAACTGCAAAAAGAAGCCAAAATGTACTATTATTATTATTATTATTATTATTGACAACAATAACGATTATAATGCATCTTTCATGCAAGAAATGTCATTCAAAATGCTTTACAACAAGGATAATACACACAAAGCAAGTGCTTTATATTAAAAAGGTCTCGGCAAGAACATGAAAACTGCAAAAGAAAATGAATTCAGTGATAAAGAAAATAAGATTAAAAGTATAAAAATGGGGATGGGAACAGAAATAAAAAGAAGTTCAAATGGGAATGAAAATAATAGCTTCATCGAGTATAATCGAGATAATCCATTTTATTTCAGCTAGAATCAGATTCACATTTATTAAAATATCAAACCAAATCTCAACTGGTTTCAATATATTAAAAGGAAATGCAAAAAAATAAGCAAGTTCTTTGATGTACAACGTTTAAGATTCATTACTCATTACCGTTTGATCGAGAAATTATGCAACAATGCTTAGTTCCAGTCTCTTAAAATGATAATGTTGCAAAAATTAACTCATTGAATGTCTGTTGTACAGACTAAATGACCATTTAATTGACCGAGGAAATAATAGTTAATAGCTACACCCTTCGAAAATGTGCAGGTACTGCGTCCACACACACATCACCCATAACTGCTCTGTCATGGATACTCTTATCTGAAGTATTGTCATTTATGTTGAATATAAAATTACGTCCACGAAACAACATGACCACATCGGTTGAATATTAGAACTAATGTCACTGGAAGTTATATTAACATTTATTAGTACGTAAATCCTGAGCAAAGAGACATTTTTTGGCTGGCCTAGCATGCTAGCGTTAGCATAGCAATCTAAAAGCTAAACCGAACGGCGCTTTCGCTGAGCCCTACTGCTCACCTTTTTGTTCTGTTATTCCATGTTTGTCGTGCAACTCTTAATTTGAGACGAACGATAACCTAGAAGGTCGTTTTTTTGGCAAACATCTAGAGGTTAAACAAAAACTAATATTTAATGCGTAGGAAACACACTTCCTTTTGTTGTGCGATTTGTTGCCACGCTGGATCCGTAATCCTCCTTTTGTGTAGACTAATAATGACAGAGATCGGCGAAATGTCAAAACAAACCTGGCAACCCAGTTTATGGCGCGTCAGTAAGTGGCGGAAAACCTGGACTGGATCAGCAGCGGAGTCTGGATTATTTACACCTAATTCCACAGACATACAGACAGACAGACAGACAGACAGACATTTTATTAATCCTGCAGTAAATTATATTGACGGAACTAACAAAAAATTGTTTCTGTATATTTATCTAAATTACATACATATTATTTATTTATCATTTATTTAAAAAAAGATGTCATCAGTGGTTTGTTGATAGATTTGCATGACAAGATTCTGAGAATTATACGCAATTAAATCATGAAAAGCACTGCAGCCACATAAAAAAATCACTCTGTGTATTGTACGTGTTTGTTTTGTGTTTGTTTTGTGTCCAGACAAATAGAGCTGACCTCTTTTTCATCGTCACCTGGACCCTCCTCTTATTTAATTCCAAAGGTCTCTGCAGACACACAATTTAAAAGACCATGCTCTTCTTATCAAATACAATAAAATAAATTGCACTAGACTGACTAGTTTTAAAAATAGATTATGGTCCTGATTATTGGTGGCTGTATTTGTGTTTTAACCTGTTGATAAAACTGAGAAATAGATTTAATTTATTGTATGGTATTACTGATGTTTGCTTCTCATTTTCCTTTGAAGAAATATTTGGTTGCTGCTCTGGTGCTGAGCACTTTGCTTTCGCTGTCAAGTGCTTTTTGTTATCTGAAGCAAAGAAATTTAGGTAAAGGAAATAAAACAACACCAACAACTCGCACAGACAAAAATATACTTATTGTTATTTTTTGTTGTTCATGAGAATTGAAATATGTATATAGAAAACTTAATGCATGATGCCATGAAATGAAATAAAAAAGAATTATTCCTTTTCAATAGACGACACCCATTGTCAGGATGATGATGATGGCATTGAGCATCTGGTGGGCACTGAATGGGTAAACAATAAATGCATGAGATGTACTTGTGATGGACATTGTTCTACGTGAGTACACAAATAACTTTATTTCTTGTTTTAAGTTGATAACAAACTTATTTATCTATGCTTGTAGTTTACTTTTCTAATGTTAACTATAATTACAGGTATTCAATCCCAACAAACATCCCTGAAGACTGCGTGAAAGAGCTGGACTATCAACTCTGTGAATACAAAGTGCACAAGAGGGACGACCCGACTGTAATGTGTGAGATTTCTGGTGCAGTAGGAAAGTGATCTGATAGTCTGAAGGATTTTTACCTTTTCTGTTGTTCAAATGAGGACAGAAGGAGGGTTGTGTAGATCTGATCCCTCACCGGCTTCTTACAAGGAAATGTTGTCTGTTGTGCTGCAGCTGATAGAAAATAAAGAATACTGCTCCAAATTCACTTTGAAACAAACAAATTAATCAGAGTTTTCTTCTACTTTTCTTGTTGGTTGTTTAGCTGTGCTGCTATACAAATAAAAATATATTGTTTCTGCCGCTAAAATGTACAAACTAGTGTATTCCTTGTGACTTAAGTGAGACTCAGGATGTTACTCCTTTTCCCTCTGTTACTCTGTGTTTGTCGTTAAACTCTTTCTTTTGAGCTAAATAAAATCCAATAAGGTTGTTTTTCTATGAGCCCTAGTAAATATCACATGGAAGCCATACTTACATTGAGCGTGTGAACTGTTGCCATGCTGGAGCTTTATTCCTCCTTCCTTAATAGCTAAACACAATGAATACAGTGAGGACATGTCTCAATGAAACTGACAATCCAGTTTGTGGCAAAATGACACACAACCTGGATGAGTGTTTCAGCACACTGGATCCTTTTTTACACGTGAAACAGGTAGTCTGTCCTAAACTAAGTAGGCTAAAATAAAGTAATCTTTTTTCAGTGACAAATACAAAGAAGAGAAGTTGATTCTATTAAAGGCTGCATTCGATTTCTTTTTGTGGTTATGTTAAAAGAAAAAAACTACAAAAACAAAATATAGCAGATAAAATGTTATCACAATGTGCCATTTTCATATATTACAAGATATTTTCATATTTTTATGACATACGATTTCATAACTTTACAAGAAGAAACACATGTTGTCTTGACAATCTATCTTGTGAAAACTTTCAAGCTATAAGGACATAAATTAATATCAGCATTGTAGAAGAATGACAATGATAATACAGTAAACTGAAAATCATTCTAATTCTAATAAAAATAAGAATTAGAATGACCATAAATTTGTGAATGACAATCTGAATTAGAAGAAGAATTTGAACTAGAAGAAGAATGAGGATCAGAACAAGAATAGAATTAAGAATAGAAATCATCATTAGTCGTAGAAGTACGATAAGAATTACAACAAGAATCAGAATGAAAATGATAATGATAATTGTAAGAAGAACGATAATCTGAACTACAATTAGGGTGAAAACAAGAATGAGAGAAATAACATTTATATCAGTTTAAAAAGCACAGAATATATTCAGGTGCCAAGATAAAAGCCATAAAGTTGATAAATAAAATCTTAAGATTGATTCTAGAAGACAAATGGAGTCAATGCTAAAAAAAGAAAAGAAAAGAAGAAGCTAAAACAGGTTTAATGATTATTCATATTCATTCTGGCTAAAAGCCCAGCAGCTGATGTTTGTTCAGTCTAACGTCCGTTCTTTCAATCTGCCACATTCAGTAACAGTGGATTTGACACATGATTTGTCGAAACACCGTGAAAAAATATAAATGTTCTCGTTATTTGTTGATAGATTTGTATATTTACAGGCACTGAAAGTACTGAAATTTCATTTCGACTCATATCATCAAAATAAAAGACGACAACACAAACATTTACTCATTTTTTTAATCACAAGTTCTTCTAAAAGTAGACAAGACTCCATGAAAAAACTGCAACTAATCTCTTTGAGTACAGTAATTTATTCTGAACAAATATATAAGTAGAGTTGACCTATTAACATTAACTTACCGCACGTACCCTCCCATTATTTAATTCCAAAGGTCCCTGCAGAAACATATATAAAGGACCGTTCCCTTTATACCATATATAAAATACTGGACAAGTCCAACTACCAAAATGGTGAGTTGTACATTTTCGGAGTTATGACCCTGATTATTAATGGTTTTGACAAATAATTTTAATACATTGTACTGCACAGCTGTCTAATGACTGCTGTCACAATTGAAACACATTTCTGATGTCTTGCTTTTAGCCAGATGCATGCAGGGACAAATACCTGGATTCAGTACAGATGTCAAATATTTAAACTGCAATATTTGCTTCTCATTTTCCTTTGAAGAAATATTTGGTTGCTGCTCTGGTGTTGACCACTCTGCTCTCGCTGTCAAGTGCTTTTTGCATGAGGAAATACGTAGACCCAGGTAAAAGAGGAGAAACACCAACACGACAAACTTACGCTACACACTTAAAACACGAAACTTACGTGAATTGGTCACTATAAATTGACTGTAGGTATGACTGTGAGTGTGAATGGGTGTTTGTCTATGCGTAACCCTGCAATGAACCGGCGACTTATCCCACCCGCCTCCCACCTGATGTTAGCTTGGACAGGCTCCATCTTAACTCGTGACTCGATGCAGCATAAGACGAAGCCATTTCTGATAGAAAAAGATGAATGAATGAAACACACACACACACACACACACACACACACACACACACACACACACACACACACACACACACACACACACACACACACATTCACACATACACACACACAGCTTTAACATGTAACAGCTCTTTCTTCTCTATAGACATGACTCACTGTCAGGATCACGCCGACAACACGTGGCATCCGGTGGGCTCTTCATGGAGAAACAGTCTATGCTTGAACTGTGATTGTTCAGAATGTTGTTCTGCGTGAGTACACAAATACCTTTATGTCTTGTTTTAAGTTGATATCAAACATATTTATCTGTGCATATGCTTTATTTTTCTAAAGTTAACTATAATTGCAGGTATTCAACCCCAACAAACTTTGCTGATGACTGTGTGGCAGAGATGGACTACAAGCTCTGTGAATACAAAGTGTACAAGAAGAACGACCCGACTGTAGCGTGTGACGTTTTTGGCTCAGTAGGAAAGTGATCTGATAGGATTTTCCTTTGCTGTTGTTAAAACAGGGACTCCCTCTGTCTCATTGGCTTTCTATGAGGAAATTCTATCTGTTCTGCAGATAGAGTAATGACAAAGCACGTGACGGACAACAATAAACAAAAATATTGACCATTTATTCACTTTTCATTAAAATTACTCCTATGTGCATTAAAAAAACATTATTTTAGGGCTCAAAAACATAAACTGAGACACGAAATGTTACAAATTAAGTGTGAATTGTTGTCTTCTTCAGTTTAATTAAGAGCAGATGGTCCAGGGATAATATAAAAATAACCCTGATGATGTCATCATGGTAGGATTTCAAAAACATGAAGAATCATATGAGTTGAATCATTGGTTTGTTTTGTAAAATTTGCCTAATAGTTGCAAGATAAGAATCAGATGTTGGAAAGCAATATTTAAATCTTTGTTATTTCTATCTCTTGAATCTAAAAACATGTTTTTCTGAAGGTCATTTCACCATGAAATAATTTTGTGTTGTGTAATATATCACTCAAATAATAATTAATCACTGTATGACCGACAGGGGCTTATGTGTCTCTAATACAAACAGCTTCACTGTGATCACTGGAGGTTTCAGGCAGATTAGACAGAAAAGCCCATCTTTTTGTTCCAATTCCAAATAACAATCACAATAAAATATGAAAATAAACAACTGTCATTCAAACGTGGGAGTCTGATGTGACAGAAATCATTTGGGTGTGTGTGTGTGTGTGTGTGTATAAAACCAATAAAAACAACAGGTTGGTGTGGTCCTGGATTTCCAACCAGTAAATAACAACGCATTGGAACAAACAACAAAACATGAAACAACGGCAGGATGTAAATATGTTACCATGGATACACAGGAGAGGATTTAACAATTATCAAGTGTTACAGTAGATGGAAAAAAAATTCTAAGGATAAAATTGTCTTCCAACATTTTTTGATTCACTCCTTCACAGAATCCATCTGTATACTTTCACAGCTAGTTAGTACGCGGTCATTATTATTTGTGCCAGAATGAACACAACCAAGACTGTATAAATCATTAATAATAATAATAATAATAATTAATAATAAGGTCATGATAAAGAGGAGCAGAACACTTCCATCTCCAAGATCATGAAAACAAAAATCAGGATGGATGGATGGAATTTGGTATAGAATCAGGCAGCAGACACTCAACACCACCAGGTGGCAGGACAAGCGAGCAGAATCTGGTGTTTCCATGGCACTGGCTTCATCTCTCCTTTCTCCAGATGGAGAGAGAGACAGAGGAGAAAGAGAGAGAGAGAGAGAGAGAGAGAGAGAGAGAGAGAGAGAGAGAGAGAGAGAGAGAGAGAGAGAGAGAGAGAGAGAGAGAGAGAGAGAGAGAGAGAGAGAGAGAGAGAGAGAGAGAGAGAGAGAGAGAGAGAGAGAGAGAGAGAGTAATTAAAGCAGAGTTTTGCCGAGACATCCAGACTCGGTGAATCTCCCTGTGGCCTCATCATTACTGGAAAGCAGCAGCGGGAGGTTGTGCAGCTCCTCTCACATTTGCGTCCCAGTGATGAGAAGATCCAACAGCGTGACGCACACAACATTCATGCTCTCTCTCTCCCCTCCAACCTGGGAGTTACACTGTCTGCTCTCCCTTGGATTATTACTTTTCTTTTTTTATTTAGTTTTGCAGTAGTGAAGACGCCTTTTGGAGGATTGAAAGCATAATCCGCAGGACGGATTAACTTTGTAACTTCACCAAGTGTTTCTTAAGTGAAGTGGAAGCAGGAATAATGTCTCTGTCCTGGAGCAGAAGCGGCTGGTTTCCTGTAGCGTTTGGAGCTGCACTGGTTGTTCTCGCTGCCGGCGTTGCTGGACCACATCAGGACAGGCAGGCCGGGTCGTCTTCCTGCTTTGGAGGCTTTGACCTCTACTTTGTTTTGGACAAGTGAGTTGCCTGACATTCATTACCTTGATGAACAGGATGGCTTTGGTTCAAAAGCATGATGAAAAGCTCATTTTTAGAGTAACATTGCATTATTATTTCTCTCCAGTCGCCTGATTCTGATGATTTCACTTTCCTTTATGTGTCACTATAAAGATTTGTTCGTGCATGGAGCAGATATACCATATGTGACACTTGTGCTACTCCCATCATCGACTGCCAAAAAGCTTTCATGACATCCTTCCCACGTCTCCAATCAATATCAAAGAACAGCTGACTGGTGTCTCTGGTCACCATCCCAGTGCAGAACACGTAACACGCTGATAGGTTAAATCCAGAAATGTTCTAACATAAAGTGTGTCTTAAGCATACTTTGGAAACATACGTCTTGATTTCAAAACTGTTTCCACATTTATCTGACTTGGTTTTCTGTGAGCTCAGAGGTTCACTGACCAAAACTACGACTTGATCACATCAAACGATGAGTCATGACACAGATTTTTCATTGTCTATAAGTTGAGGAAATGCATGATGCATTTGCAAAACTTAGGTTTCCATGTTTTAAAAGCATAGAAGTTAAATCATCTCATCAGCAAAAGCCAACAGCAAACAGCTCGGAGGTTCTGACACCGAGTCAGTGTCACTCTTCAAACATGTTTTTCTGGGTTTTCCCAGGGAAACCACTTAATACTAGTAGATCAACATCCACTCAGCTCATCTTACACCGACAATTACATTAAGTCACTCACACTGTTGCCTTTGGACTGCAGCAGAATACTTACAGTATGTTATTTGTGTTTTGCCAGCTTGACTCAGAACTACTTGTTTTTATTATCATTATATTTTACCTCGAACCAAACTGTTTGCCAACTGGGTCAAGAACACACATCCTTCGACTCGCTCGGCATCGTTTATCTGCGAGGGGGTTGGAGGGTTGCCATTGTCCTCTCCATGTAGCTCTCTCTCTCCAGCGATGGTAATAGATTTTCCAGCTGTCCTACAGTAGATGTCAGCGCCAAGAGGCGCACCGCTGTTTCTTTGGGAGGAAATTAGCCAACTGTGTGCAGCAATGAGTCTGCATGTTAGTGCCAGCTATGTTTTAATGACACAGATTTATTTTACATGTGGTGTGACAGAATTTATTACCGGGCATCACCGCGTTAGGTGTTCCTTTAAATTTTTTTTTACACTTGGCAAATCCCAGGTCTGTTTTTTTGGGTTTTTTTGTAACGTTGAAGTTCTCCACCTGCCCTCCCCGTCCTCTCCCAGTATTTGCCTCTTCTCCTCTCTTCTCTCTGTTTGCTCTGCCCTCTCTCCATTACGTCCAGATGTTCTAGGGTTTCAGCCTACTGGCTGACCCGTCGTGCTGGGACATATGTCATGGTAACAATGGAAATGTGTGCTAAGAAACATTGAGGGTCTGTTAACCTAAGATTTTTTGATAATCAACAACGGAACATGCACACTTCTAAACAGATTTTTGTTATCTTGGTAAACTAGATAATTCTAGTCCCTTTGTAAACTATTAAAACTTTTATGCACTGCCTAATAAGAGAGCAGGAAAGAGTTAGAAAGTCCAATAAACAATGATAAAAATGTGAATAAATCTGGTTCACTTGTGAGCTCATTAGCAGAGGGTGCAGCGTCCACACTGACCGAGTTGTGGTCACCCAGCTGAGCTGCATGATGACTAAATGAGGGTACGACCATCTGACTCCAATAACACTCAGGTGCATCTAAGGACTACAGCCCTACAGTAATCCAGCTGTGCTGTCCAGAGTATTTATTCATGCAGTTCTTTTCTGCAGCCACTCTCTGTTTTCCTTTAAGAAGTCTATTTCATGGATGGATTGCTGGCCTCTTTGGCAGACGTCCAGGACACAAGGGGTCTGGACTAAGACGCAAAACCTGAGACACAAAATCTACTCCAAAGACAGACTGAATTAGTTCAAAGAGATGATACAAATCACAGGATAACCATGACTAAAACACTGAACAACCACAACAAGACACAAAACAACTACAAGAAGACGAAAGATGACTACAAGAAGATGAAAAGCAACTACAAAATTATATGAAACAACTACAGGAAGACAAAACCAACTACAAAAAGATAAACAACTATAGGATGATGAAAAACAACTACAACAAGACATGAAGCAATTACCAGAAGAAAAAAAATGACTCAAACAAGACATTAAACAACTACAGGAAGATGAAAAACAACTACAATACGACAAAAACAATTACTAGAAGACATGGAACAATTACAAAAAAAAAAAAGAACAACAAGAAGATGAAAAACAACTACAATATGACTTGAAACAACATTTCAAACCACTACAAATAACTAAAAAAAACTACCACAGGAAGACATGAAACACCTAAACGCTAATAACTACAAGAAGATACGAAACAACTAAAAACCTCCCCGAACAACTACAAATTAAAAAAAGAAAAGCTACAAACAGACAAGAAAACAACAACAAAACAACTACAGGGAGACACAAACAACTACGTGGTGTCACCAAACAAGGACAGCAAATGAAGAACAACTAGAAATAAATAGAAAACAACAGAAAATGAACAAAAATACGAAGGAAACGAAGCACAACCACAACAAAATCCAATATCAAATTATAGAAGAACTACAGACACACAACAACAATGAAATGTCAACCAACCAAAGAGCGACAAAAAATGACCACAGATAAAAGAAAACCGTTTCAAAATAATGCAAAACTACCAGCAAAAGAACAAACGACTATAAAAAGGCACATTGTTGTGGTGACTATGGTCCTGTTTTTGTCTGAAATTTTTTCTTCCTACCCTGAGAAGTTTGACAAACGTTTTATGTGTGGCCCCCACCCCTTAATTTGACTTTTTCTCTCCTCAGATCTGGGAGTGTGCAGAACCACTGGACGGAGATCTACCACTTTGTGGAGCATCTAGCTCATAAATTCATAAGGTGAAACTAACTTGTGTGGGAAAAAAAACATGTATTTAAACTTGATTCCTGCTCTAACGCAGAATGTTTTTCTCTTCTCGCCTCAGTCCACAGTTGCGGATGTCGTTCATCGTGTTTTCCACTGAAGGAAGGATCCTGATGAGCCTGACAGAAGACAGGTGGGTTGCAGATCCCCTCACTACTCAATCGTCTCTTTGCTCTCATCCAGCGGAGAGGAACGAAGGTCTGGACTGAGATCACACTCGGTTCTAATCCCTGTGAAAATGCACGACTGAGTCGAGACGCATCCCCTCGCTGTGATCCGTGTGAACGGCCTCGTCGTCGTTCACACTGTGGGCAGTTTGTGTCTCATCTTCCCACAGCAGCCACAAAATCTTCTCTCTCTTTGCTTTTCACAGCTTCTCTCTTTCATATCTTATTCTACAAGGGGTTCATTTCCTGTCTTTCTGTGTGACACTTTCTGACGCCAACGCACTAATACTGCAATAACGTCCTCATCTGTAACACATTGCTGATATTTTCTGCAAATTCTGTCCACATGGAAGCCATTATACTGTTACCACTCCTCCCTGCTTCTGCTTTTAGTCGAAAGTATGTCAGCGAGTGAATCTGACGAAATAAATATTTTCCTTTAAATTGCATTATCGACACTGTCGTCGTGTCTATTTCTCGGCCCAGGGAATGCATTCGTAAAGGTCTGGAGGAGCTCCAGAGGGTCCTTCCTGGAGGAGACACCTTCATGCACGAGGGCATCCTGAGGGTGAGGGGCTTCTCTCTGGCTCCAGAGGATCCAGGGAGACAAACAGACAAATCTAGAAGTATAGATATTCTGATGCTTTAACCTGTTTTGTTTTGTTGTTGTTTTTTTCACAGGCCAGTGAGCAGATATATTATGGAAACACTGAAGGTGGGTGTAACTTTTCTCACTCAGTAAACTGTTGTCTAGTTTATGCAATGCTTTTTTTTTTTTTTTTTTTAGAATATGAATATTCTGCGCATTTTTAAATGCCTAACTGATTTGGCCTATTTTTTGTGCATAAATCAGTAAATAAAGTTGTGCGTAAACTGATGAGAGACTATATTTTGAGTCATATTTTGCATCTAGATAAAGCTGCATGGGGTGAAGAAAAAATTTACATCTTTCCCACTCAATTAAATAGTAAAGAACATTTGATTTTATTTGCTTAGCCAATGGAAAAACAGCATAGAATGTACCAGTAGCATTCCTGGCCTCTGATTGGGTGGGCATCTGACAGCCACGCCTCCAAAATCACTTGCTTCCTCTTCTTATATAAAAATTTTTCAGCCACTTTCAGCTCCGATTCAGTTTCCGATTCAGCTTCAGTTTTTCGGGTTACTCGTCCTTTTCTCCAGCCTCTGGGCCATCTGTGGCCCACCTTCCATTTCTACCAGCTCGCCCCGCTATAGCGGGCCACAATCAGCACCAGGTGTGAACCTGCATGTGCAGTGACCTCTTTCTGTGTGCAGGTTATCGCTCTGCCAGCGTCATCATCGCTCTTACAGATGGAGAGCTGCATGAGGATCTCTTCTACTACGCTGAGAGAGAGGTGAGAGACAGAAAACCATGAGCAGATGAGACGCGCCTGATAGTCCAGATCAAACCCCACCAACCCATCCATCACCACTTTGATCCTTTCCCTCAAGCCTGTAAAAATGCAACTGCAGCGTCTTTAAGAGTTCCAAGTTTAGCGTTCTCTTCACATCTGCAGCAGGAACTGAGGATTTATTTGCTCCTCGGACCGTTTAGGCACCACAGGTGAGCGCGTTGGAAAGCCTGCAGCTGCGATCGGCTTTGAAAGGCCTCAGACTCGTGCTGACAGCGGGGATGAAGTGAGGCTGGCTGCTCCCTGTAGCGAGAATCCGGTTCTCCTGACAGCATCAGGCAGCCTGAGGATGTCAATTAGTGTCAACACAAACTCACCAGACAACACTAATAGGGAGCAAAGTATGTGATGTCTGCATTTCGGCGTGACATTTCTATCGAGTCTGACATCTGAAGCAGAGCGTTTCTATTGTGATGTGGACTCCTGTTCGCAGACAGTCAAAGCAAAAGCTCATTGCTGACTCTTTCGGACCATCAATATGACATTCAGAGGTGTAACGGAGACCAGGTGTTGAACTCCTTCCTGTTTCTTCTGTATTCATCAACAGGCCAACCGCTCCCGAAGTCTTGGTGCCTCGGTTTACTGCGTGGGGGTGAAGGACTTCAATGAGACGCAGGTTGGTGTGTTTGTTTTGATGTTGTAGCTACACACACACACACACACACACACACACACGCACACACTTTCACTTCCGATATGCTTGATGATGACATCCCTGTTTATTTCTATTATTTTTTTAAAACAGACTTTATCGAATCTTTCAATGATACAGAACCTAAAAACTGATCTAGATTCTACACTCGCCTCAAAATTTCAATCAACTCTTCTGAGTTCCTCCCACACACAAAATTTCATCCAAACCTGACGACGTTTCGAACTATTTTGCAGACAAACAAACATGTGATCACATAATTTCTTTCATCCCTCATTGGTGGAGATAATTATATTGTAAATTTAGCTGATTTTGTGTGCAGTAGTGATATTAGAAGCCTTTCTCCCTCTTAAGCTGGCGAAGATCGCTGATAGTAAGGATCACGTCTTCCCTGTCAACGATGGATTCGCGGCCTTGCAGGGGGTCATCGACTCGGTAAGCGTCCCGCTTCTCCTTTCGTTTGCTTGTCTCGGAGCTGAATGGGATATCATGTTGGGTTAATAGATTTCTCATCCCTCAGTTCTTCTTTAATCGCTCATCTTGCGTATCGTGTAGCGCACAGGAAGCAAAGCAAAATAGGATTAAGGCGCGATAGGTTATTGAAAACGAGCAGCTCGGCCAGAGGGACAGAATTCCAGGAAAACCTGCTGCGTGTGTGACCTTCCTCCTTTTGATCATGGCTGCTGATGTCTGGCCAGACTCGATCAAAGCGGGTTCCGTTTCTCTCCGGACCCACCTCAGCCGGTGTCGATGTACGTTTCTGTATTCTCAAGCTGGCGAGAAGCAAAAAACAATTTGTCATGATGCTTCTGGTGTGACCGGGGATACAAGGGTTAAAGGTCACACAGCTGACTGTCATCTGGAACAGATTAGCACTAAACTGGAGGCTGTTGCTTCCCATTCATGTGAATGGGGCAAAGAGTCGTGAATCAGTCTTTGTTGGCTTCAGAGACACAGTTGTTATATTCCTGGAGACCGCGACGGATGCATCTGCAGAGCCCAAATGGGAATGAATAAAAAATCCCCGGGGGCAAAAACTCCATTAATAGGCTGACAAGAAGGAGATCCATTACCACATTTTACCTGAATAGCTTCATCCAAAGTGTTCCATTGATGAGTTTAATGCTTTTCTGCTCATCTTTCCAGATCCTGAAGAAGTCGTGCATCGAGATCTTGGCTGCCGAGCCGTCTAGCATCTGTGCAGGAGGTAAGATGAGAAAGATTCAGGATGAATGGAATCAAACACTTGATTTGACCTATGTTGACAGTGGGATGAGCTGTTGTTGTCTGGTTTAGGAGGATATGGATGCAAACCTTCAGCAGCAGCAGAAACTAGACTGTATTTAACCGTGTTTCACAGCTGGGCTCTTCCAGACCAGACAGAAGCAATTCATCTTTTTTTCCACGCATCTTAATACCATCTGACAACAAAATCTCTCACTGAAGCTGTTGCAAGATGCTAACAGCGTGAGAAGTCAATGCTGGTTTACTGAGAGCGTCACATAACACGATGAGGCGTTTAATGGACTTTTGAAATTCTTGAGGCAACATTTGTGCTTCTTGTCTCGTCATCCACAGAGTCCTTCCAAGTGGTGGTGAGAGGGAACGGATTCCTGCACGCCCGCAATGTTGATAAAGTCCTGTGCAGCTTCCGCATCAACGACACCCTGACTAAGAGTGAGTCGAGCATCTCTGAGCCACATCGGATCACACTATTTAATAAAAGCTCACAGTTTAACAGAATAAACAAGAAGGAGCACATTATCTGTTAAAAAAATACACCTCCCAGGAGTCGTAGATGGAATCTAGGGATGCTGGTGTTGCTGCTATCGTGGTCTGTTGTTTAAAGCAGTATGTTGAGTCATTTCACAGCCTGGAAATGACCCACGAAGACGAGATAAAAGCGAACAAATACCACACAGGAGGAAGAAGCCCTGAGGGATGCAGCCAGGTTGCCCACTGCTGGTTTCCTGTAATAGTGCTTAAAACCACTTCCTACCAGATGTGCCACAGTAGTCTAATTAGAAAGCAAGATATTGACCAGAATTGAGGCGTAAATGAAACGTCTGGTTTGGTTTTTTTTCTGACCTGCCTGTCGCTCAGATGGATTTCACCGTCCTTCGACTCCCATCGAGGTCTCTTCTACTCAAGACGGCTGTTTTAGATTTCAGTCCAGTTTTGCATAACAGCTATTTTCTGCTTACTCATGGATATACTGTTTATGGCACACATGGAGTCACACATGCAATACTTATTATCAGTCCAGAGAGGCTGTTTACTTCATGTCAATGGTGGTTATTTAGACGCTGCCATCCAGGACAGGCGACCTGACCTTTCAATCAAATAGTTGCAGCCAATAAATCCTCCAGGTATTAATCAGCCTTTAATGGTTCCTCCGTGAATCAATTTCCTGTAGACATGGAAAAGATTTGAGTGAAATCATCTTCTCTTCCTCCAGATGCATTGGCTTTTCTCGATTGTTTACTCACATTTGTCTGGATCTTGTTTTCCTCACAATGGTGGTAAACTTTAAATGAATGTAATTAGGAGGCGGTCGACTCGCCTAGAGAAGAGTGTGTGAGGATTTCTCTGCTTTAATCTTGCCCGCACTGACTGTTCTATTCCAGACTTCTGCTTTCAAAAAAAAAAAAAAAATACTGTATATATTGGAATGTTGAAAAGAAAAGCAGTAGTATGTACGTACATATGTTGAACAGATGGATCCATGTTAGACTTTGTGTCGCTAGGAAAAAGTAGCAGCCATGGAGGCTGGGATTTGGCAGAAATGAAGCTAAAGTTAGCAACTGCTAAGCTTAATGGCAAAGACGGAGGAAACAACCGGCTTAACTCTTCCCAGAGGAAACAAATTTTCCCATCAACACTTGTAAATCTCAATAATAAATTTTAGAATAAAATGTGTGGCCATACAGGATCACAATTTGATATTTTACACTTCCTTCTTTTGTATATGTCAAACAAACAAGATGTAACAAAAGTTGTTTTTAAAATTTAGGAATTCTGGTTGGCAGATTTTGGTTGTGACCTGCAATGAGCTGGCGTCTCATCCGGGGTGTACCCTGCCTCTTGTTCGTAGTCAACTGAGATAGGCTCTACCATAGATGGATGGATGGATGAATGGATGGATGGATAAATGATGGATGATGGATAGATGAATGGATGGGTGGATGGATGGATGGATGGATGGATGGATGGGTGGATATGTGGGTGGAAGGATGGATGGATGGATGGATGGATGGATAGATGGATACATGGATGGATGGATGGATGATGGATAGATGGAAGGATGGATGGATGATGGATGGATGGATAGATGGATGAATGGATGGATGGATGAGTAAATGATTGATGGATGGGTGGGTAAATGGATGGATGGATTGGTGGGTGGCTGGATGGATGGATGGATGGATGGATGGATGGATGGACGGATAAATGATGGATGGATGAACAGATGGATAAATGATGGATGGATGGATGGATAAATGGATGGATGAACAGATGGATGATGGATGGATGGATGGATGGATGGATAAATGATGGATGGATGAACAGATGGATAAATAATGGATGGATGGATGGATGGATAAATGATGGATGGATGAACAGATGGATAAATAATGGATGGATGGATGGATGGATGGATGGATGGATGGATGGATGGATGGATGGAGAATAGCTGCTATCAGGCGACGCTAATCCTCTTCTGTCTGGCTTCCTGTTTACCACATACCAATATCTAAAGAATTATCCTCAGAATCCCGTCCAATCAGAAACATCGGGACACGGTCTTGGCATCTTTATCCTTGAGGGACGAAAACAGTGGAATCAGGTCCCCTCAGTTAACTTCTTGTGATCTGTTGTTTATTCAGCTCTCTACGTCATGTGTTTGATAGGGTGAGCGTAAGGTGAGCGTTGACTTCTAAGAAAGCCCAAATCGGGGCCAGTTTGTTTTGCGCTGTTTTTGGCAGCGACGCTTCTCCCTCCTCTTCTTCGCCGTGTTGTTGGAGAGGAGCAGCTGCGACCCATGCGGGCCTGTTGATTTCCTCTCTTCTAGGGTATGCGATCCCCTTGCCAGAAAAAACAGACAGGCTTGGGCAACGCTGCTCTTTGGAGCCGCTCCCCCCCACAAAAACCCAGCTGGATTTTGGTTGAAAAACAAAGGCTGGGGTGAAATAGCTGTCGTCGGTGTCTCTGAGCACGACACAGATGTCTCCACACGGTAGACAACAAAGGAGTTGTTTTGAAGAAACGCTCCTCTGAATCATGTGACAGCTTCATGGCTGAGATGAAGCACGTGCTCAGTTTCAGGCAACGAAGAGTAAATACCAAGACGTCACCACAGGAAAACAAAACCGACGTGTTTGTGACATGCTTGTCTTTCCTTCTTCAGTGGTGAAGCCTTTGGTTGTAGAAGATACATACCTTCTGTGTCCTGCACCGGTTCTCCAAGAAGAAGGGATGTGAGTGAAGCGCTTCATCTCAAACCAGGTTTAATTTCTCACGCATCCTCTGCCTTCTGACCACTGAGACATTTCTTCTTCTTCTTCTTCTTTGGTGTCTCCTCCAGGGCAGCAAATCTTTATGTCAGCATGAACGAAGGTCTCAGTTTCATTTCCAGCTCGGTCACAATAACCACAGTGAGCTGTGTGAGTACAAACTGTAATATCAACTTATAATGTCGTACGTATTGATTCATCAAACCACTCATGCATATTATCTTTTATGTCTTGCGTGGACCGATAGCAAAGCAGCATTCAAACAATTTCAGGGCCAAATATATTGTATTTTATATAATATAGATCAGGGGTGTCAAACTCATTTTCACCGAGGGCCACATCAGCATAATGGCGGTCCACAAAGGACCAGATTTAGCTTATAAATGTAACTAAATGTAAGTCAATATAATATGACATAAAAGTAACTAATCCTTAATGTTAAATAACTCTGAATTTATTACTTATTCAACTTAGTTATTCAAGAAAAAATATGTTTGTTTCTCTGTTATAACATAAACCTTTTTAATTTGTTAGGTTATGAAACCCTCAGAATCAAACTATCCAAAAGAATAAAGGAAAAGTTAGGACGTTAACTTTGTTCAGTGTTAAAATGGGCTGAATTACTGCATTGTGGGAAATGCAGTTTTTAGTCAAAGGACACTTTTGACCTGTTTATTTTTTTACACATTCTGACCTTTTATGCTCTTACGGGCCACATTTGTCCCCCTGGACTTGAGTTTGACACGTGATATTGAAGTATAACATCGGAACTTTAGGATGTATGAATGAAAGGACATGAGATAATTAGCACGTAGCGGCATTAGCCTGGGTAGAAACACTCATTAAATGGAAGATTAAAACCACGAAGAGTCTCTTTTTCATGGAGCGTAGAGACGAGGTTCACAGCGTCTGTTCTGCCTCCATCGCAGTCTGACGGGACCATCCTGGCCATCGCTCTGCTCATCCTGTTGATGCTCCTGATCTTGGCTCTCCTCTGGTGGTTCTGGCCTCTGTGCTGCACTGTGGTGAGCGTCCCAAAAACACTGCTGCACTCATAAAAGTCATGCATGCTTCTGTGCAGATAGCCTCCCGCTTCAACTTTTCAAATAGGAGACGCCTTCAAACACTTTCGGAATGCGGTGAAATTTCTTGCCGACCATAAGAGAAAGAGAAATGTCTTTTCCAGGTCTGACTGGTATGGGAAACACCCGTTTAGGCATTTTAATGACGCAAACAACATTTTCATGGTAAGAAATTTACAAGTCAATAAGGCCGCAAGACCCTTTTGGATCCTTACAGCTGATGTTAGTCTATAACCAGAGGAGGTCAAGGCCACCGGGTGGGTGCATGGTGAAGTCATTACGTTGCTGTTGGAATAATATGTTTCCAGAGGTCAAAGTCAAAGACCTCGGAGTCTCACTTCTTAATATCCTCAAGTCTGAGCAAACTCTTCCACCAGCAATGGGGCTGAATAATTTGAATTTCCAGCCAATGGTTTGGAAACAAACACTCAATTTGGCTGTTTGGGGTTAAGAGATTTAGAAGCAAGATAACTCACCAGAGTCTTATGACATTTATTTGCTTTGGATACAGTTTAAAAAAAAAAAAAAAAAAAAGCAAAAAAATCTAGAATATGTCATTATTTATGACACAATCAAACTAAAGTGCATCACAACAGAGTTCAATAAACTCCAGTCACTGTTTGTTAAAATCTGTGTTTCTCCTTCCAAACGAAGCGCTCGGTGTCCTTCGATATCCACTCCAATGTTTCCAGCGAATGGAGAAAGGAAAGTCGAGAGCTGCCAGAGAGAGATGTCAGCATTTCGAGCTCGAACCGTCCCTCCCCTTCACTTTTAGCTGTTCTTGTCCATTCGGTTGCCAATCCAAGTGGAGTGTGTTTAGGAAAGCGATGCGAGGTTACCATAGGGAAACATTTTGCGTTCCAGGATTTGGTAGAAACCGTGGAGTAAGATGATAAATAAGAATTAGAATCACTTCCATGTGCCAAGTGCCAAATTGTCTTTATTATGCTGGTGAAAAATCACTGAATGTTCACGTGCTGACTGGACAGGCAGACACTATGAAAGCTATAGAATGTGATGAGTTGAATTGCCCAAACTCTGGATGCAGGAAGAAAAAAACCTGGTTACTCTTCTTCTAATCAACACCTCAGGCCAAGAAGAATCTGGAGAGCACATTTCTAGGTCAGCGCTTCGGTCGTCTAGAGCAGCAGAGACTTAAAAACAAAGAGACCTCAGTCGTGTGTTTGTGGTTAAATCCTCTTGTTGGATTCTGATCGTATGGAAATCTGTTTTTTTTTTCCTCCACATTTGTGATGTTTTGCCGTTCTCCTCATTTCTCCTTCTGTTCGTCCCAACAGATCATCCACGAACCCCCACCGCCGGCTGAGGAGGAGAGTTCGGTAGGAGTCATCTTGTGTCATCTTCACCTTCATCTTCGTCTCTGTCAGATCTGTTTCTTATGATCCCAAACAAAAAGAAACGTCAGAGTTTTGTCAATCTTTAGGTCGTGTGATTGTAAAGTTTATTCGGACATTCAGACTCACTCCTTGGCATAAAACTGGAGTAATTCATCAAATGTGTGAAGAGAGTTAACGCCCTCGTGGAATAACAATGAAATCCTGACTTTCACAGTTTTTCCCTCTCTTGTCTTACAGGAGATGTTTTTGAATCGCTTCCTGTGAATGGAATTTATTGTGAAATCAACTCATTTTCTTATGATTTTGATCAATAAGTCACAGAATTTAAAACACATCTTACCCACATCTTAACGCTAACAGGCTACCGTGCGGCAAAACGATGCATCCGGCTGCATTCCTTTGCATGCATTCAACTGAAAATCAAGTTTAATTAGTGGATTTCATTTAGAAAAACAGATTCCAATGATGCCCACGGCCTCCAAGACATCTTTGGGGCTTTGTTAGAACTTCCTCTGTCTGAGGGTTTGAGGCAGGGAGGGTGTATTAAAGAGCTGAAACATCACAAGTTCAGCCACTGGGCTCTGTAATTTCCTCTGATGTGACGACTGGTTTTAGCGTGGAGATGGCAGACAGCGGTATTTACATGCCTGGTAAACACTGGGAGGGTATTTATAATTTAAAAATGTATTGTTTGTTTGTTTATAGCAGGATTATGCATAAGGAGTGAACATATTTCACTAAACCTCCGAGGAGGGGAGGAGCATGGAGACATTAGATTTTGTTGCAGCTCCAGATGGAATTTCTTGACCTAATTTCTCTGGAAATAATCCATAAATGTTCTGTGAAATAACACACTTGTGTTGTGTTATCATGCTTGTGTTGAGGATAGGTTCATGTAAAGAGGAATGCATGCTGGTCGGCCTGTCAAATGGCTCAGGATTCATTTTCTCTCCATTCAACCTGCTTCCTGTGCCTCCCAACAGGACGATGAAGACTTTGAAGCCCCGAAGAAGAAGTGGCCGACGGTGGATGCGTCCTACTACGGAGGAAGAGGAGTTGGGGGAATCAAAAGAATGGAGGTGACATTAAGTAAATCTCTGAACTACCTGTTTTGACCCCCCCAAAAGCCCACCAGGAAAGCCCATGAATGAATCATGGACTCCTGTCCTTTATCAGGTTCGCTGGGGGGAGAAAGGCTCCACGGAAGAAGGAGCAAAACTGGAAAAGGCCAAAAACGCCAAGGTGAAGATGCCGGAGCAGGAATACGTGATGCCACCCACGCGGGTTCTGAACAACGGCATGCATAAACCTCGAGGGCCCCGCAAGTGGTACTCGCCCATTAAGGTACAACAAAGACTAAACCTGAAGGAATTAACGAGTTACAGCGAAATAAATTAAAAACGACATTTAGAACAGTGGTGTGTTTGTGAGAGTTGTATTTAACGGATTTAATTAACACAGTCATTGTTTTTGGCTTAATGGCCCTTCAGGGACATGCCTGTTTTTCATCTGTTAGCATGTGTTAGCAGGCCGCCTGGAGCACAACATCTGCAACAAATTAATGTATGTTAATCTAACTGGGGGGTATGTAAATAATAGCATTATTAAAACGTTGCAGTGAGATGTGTGGAGGTAATAATGCTTAAGTGACTACTGGCACCCCGTCCCATCCTCCGGGGACATGATGGGGTTAAAAGGCGCCGTTCCAAAGCCTTCCCAGTCAGCGGGGGATCGTTAATAGAAACCAGACTCCTGTTGGACTGACCTCCGGGGAGCTGCACAGCCAGCAGTTTTGTGAAGAAAAACAGCTGCAAATTCTGCCTTTATCTTTTGTTGTTTAGAAACGATGAAGGGGTTGGTTCACGACGAGCTGAAACTATTCCAGATATTAACCGGTCATTTAAATTCACTCGAGAAGGAGCTGATCTAGAAGTTTTCATTCGAATAAACAGGAAAAACAGTCGCTTCTTCATCTTTCTCGGAAATAAAAGCAATTTGAAATTCTGATAATGGGTTTTGATTTTCATCTCTGTTTCCGTAGAGCAAATTGGATGCATTGTGGGTACTTTTAAGAAAAGGCTACGACCGTGTGTCTGTCATGAGACCTCATCCGGGTGACAAGGTAAGAAGATGCGGCTTGAATAAGGGTGGATTGTTCCGTCTGACATGCGAGGCTTTGGCCGGTCGAAGGAGGAGATTCCTCTCTATGTGAAAAAGTTGAGAAAATGACTCAGTTGTGAGCAATGAAACGTGCGGAGAGACTCATGGTAAAAGCTGTGGTGAGCCCAGATCTGGCTACAGTACGTTATGATGTAAAGACGTCTGGGGAAGTCATTATTTAAAAAAAAGAAAAGACAAATGCAATTCCTCCAAGACCAGCTGTAGTGGGAGGGGATAACAGCATGATGACATCCACCGCTGGCAGCTCAAACGTCGTCGTCGTCGTCTACAAGCGTTGAGACACACGAGCCCGAGGGAAGTCTGCATGTAATAATCCCTGACCTGCATCAGTTTATGCATTGCTTCATTCTATCTCCGAGTTAAGAAATGTTGATGTTAGACCGGCAATTAGCAGCGAAAGGATCCAAAAATCATCTGGTTGGATATTTTTTTTGCATGTGTTTTTGGTTTAAAGGAGAAGATCTACTCAGTTTGGAGACGCTTCTGAGTCCACAGAATGAATCTGAGTGGCTCAGCAGACACCAAGGCTGGTATTCTTTGCAATTTTGGACTTTCTAGAGAATTCTGATGTGACGGATTCGATTTTACGTCGCAGAACAAGTCCAACTTAACCTGAGAGTGACTGCGTTTCATCTGGGTCATGCATTAAGACAGTTTCAGTGACTGTAAACAGAGCTGACGGTTAAAAGCAGGCCTTTGCAGCCTGGGGAGGTACTGGTCCTCTGGATGGGGGCTCACATCTGTTTTTACGCTCTAGATGGAGGGTAAAAACAGTGGATCTGAATTGGGAGAGTGAAACAAGGCTCATGAGGCCATGACTTAGGAATGCCATCATCATCATCATCATCATCATCATCATCATCGTCATCATCATCCTCCAGCGCTGCTGTTTTAATCCACACTAGCGCCACCAAGGGATCAACAGGGGCCCGTCTTCCAGGAATGAAATTTTAGCTCCAACTGTAATGTTTTACTGGATGCCATTCAGTCGAACAGCATTTGAAAGATTTGAAAACAGTCTGAGGATTACAATGGGATTAAATTTGCTGTTACATGATCTAAAATATACAAATATTAAGATAGATTACCACAATCTGACATTTTTAATCACATTTAGAGGCTGACATTCCCACATCTCATTGCACCGGAGATGTGAATACTTCCAGTATGCCAATCATGGACTTCTGCAACAAAATCATATGCAGACGTAGATCCTATGTCGACATCATGAGGCTGTAACGCAACATGTTGAGCTGATATCAAACCGGTGCAGCCCTGAGTAGAGAAAACAAAATCTGAGCTCCTTCAGACACGGTTAAAAAATAATAGGAGCTTCTCAGTCTACACGTGACCTAAAACATTTTCTTGCTGCTTTATATTGTATTTTGTATTCTATAGTTCTCTTATACACGCTTTATGAACAATGACAAGGTCGTACATTTTTCGTTCAGAACACAATTGGATAGATTTTTGAACCTCATGGGGTATTTGAGCCATTGGGGTATTTTCCCTCTGGGTGAAGTTAATTCCTGTCAATATGATAAACAATCAAAGTACATAAAATGGATCCTCTGATCAGAATCTGTCGAAAATGTTTGTTTTTTTTAAACAAACAAGCCAACATCCAAACTGGATCACATATTATTATCTGATTTTTCAATAAACCATTTTTTCCTTTTAGATGCTAATTTTTTTTTATAAAATATATATTTCAATCAGCGAGGCCCCGGAGCTTTAAAGGTCACTTTATGAGCAAACGGCTTCCCAGGGATTCATTCCTCGCTTGTATGCTGAGCACGACTAACACACACTGCTCTGTAATTTGAAGTGAATGAGTGAGTCCTCTAAACCATAAAGCTCTTCATTAGTGCACTGGGGAACAACTCAGCTCTTGTATCCTTCATGATTTGCAGTAAACAAGCTTGTTCTGGTTGTAATTAAGTCTCGAGTCAAAGCCTTGCTTTTATAACTTCCTTTAATGAAAGCGGCGGTGGGAGGAGCCGAGCTGCCTAAAAACCACCTCAGGTTCCTGCAACGAGTTATAGATTTCTGTGCAGATAGCCTCCCGGAAGATTCACTCAGTTACATTACTTCACTGAGGTTCAGACTGAGAATTGCATCAAGTTTTCTTGTTTAGAAACAGAGCACATAAATATTCAACCATAGTTTCAGCTCTGATGGACGGTTACAGTTTATGGAGAGGGATTTTAAAACACAAGAAGGTGTGTGATGGCAGTCGAGTGTAAGACAAACTCACATCTGCTGCTCTGATCCCTTCATGGGATTTCTTTTTTTTCATGCGGAATGAAGCATTTTTCATATCTTACACTAATTCAGCTGTCAAAGACGGGACATTGTGTGTTTTGTCAAAGAAATTAGATTTCGAAAAGCAAAGTCCTTAAAACAAATGTTGTTTTTTTTTTGAAACTCCACACAATGAAACCAACATTGGGAAACAAACATCCGTCAGAAAACATTTTAGTCATTAAAGTATAAATTATAATGTTATAAGTTCCAGCCAGAGTTAAAGCTCGGTTCAGTTCACTCATGTTTGGAGGTTTTGAGCTGACTGACGTTGGGTTTATTCAATTTTTGAGTAGCACGACTTTCGACCTGAAGTTGGACGAATGTCAGAAATTTCAAGCAAGTTGATTCCTCAAACTTCGAGCTATGACCGCGCCGCATTAAATGATTTTGGCTTTGAGTTAAAGTTTGTTTTACGGTTTTCATCACGCAGATGATCAAGGAAACAGCCTCACCAAGCAGACTTCTTCTTCTCTGGTATAGCCTGCAAAGTTGGGCGAACAAGTTCGCCGAAAAAGCTTGCGTTTATCTTTTCATGTTCCAGTCTGTCCACATATTTTCTGTCTGCCGTTTGTTTGCCTGTTTAGGCAAACAAATGGCGGTGTGACGACCCTACACCTGTGTTCATGTCTTCACACTGATTTCTGTCTTGACGATCAACCCAAGATGTTCCTCTAAACTCTGGTATTCTTTTGATTTTCAGGGTAAATGCATGAACTTCACCCGGATCAAGTCTCCGCCTCAGCACTACCAGTACTACACCCACCACCCATCCCCCATCTACATCCCCCCGCCTCCTCCGAAGGGCACCCTGCCGCCGACGCCCGGCAGCCCTCTCTCATCTCCATCCTTCAACCTTCCACCGCTGCCACCAACACCTCCCCCCACCTCCTCGCCTCCCTCCTCCCCTATCACACCTCCCCCCTACACCCCCGCTCCAAACCGGGCTCTTCCAGCCACCGCCCTGCACATACCTGCCCCGCCAGCGCTTCCGCCCACTCCTCCGCCCTCGGCCTCTCCGACGTGTCCCCTTCCTCCTCCACCTGCCCGCCCGCCGCCACGCCCTGGCCTGTAGCGCTGCTGGTGGCAGATGAGAGATTTTAAGAGGATATTAAAAAAAATAAAGGCAACCAGCACACGACCACATTTGATTGTACGTGCAAACGAGAACATGCTAGTGCCTCGTGCCACGCCCGGCGTGCTGCGGCCTTCTCGCCCTGCAGAGTGGAGCCATGAAGCAGTGACTTTCCTGCTATTTGTCTACAGTGACTTTTGTACACATTTAGCCCAACAGTGCAATTGCTCTGATGCTTGAATTACACAGACTTTTCCCTGCAAACCAGGTCAAGCAGGGCGACTAACAAACTTGGCGGTCCTCAGAGCGGCTCCAGGCCCTGTTGTTCCCTCAGAGCAAACAGGATTGGATGAATCCGAACCAAACAGATGAACTACAGCCAGCAGGAATGCACATTCCTATCTTTTTCTGATAAAAGACTCATTTTGCAAATGTTCAACACGCATAACGGATTTAGGAGACGTTCTATGTTTTTGTACTCTCGAACTATTGAGCAATTGCATGCAACAATGCTTGAGTCAGCATTTTTTTTCTTTTCGTAACACATCTACCTTGTTTTCCACACACTTTATTAAAAAAAAACAATTCTGTACTGAAATTGCGTAATAGAGCATATTTTTAAGTTTTGAGGTTAGAAAACAATTTCTGATAGACACGTGTAAATTAAGTGTATTTTACGACCGTCATGCACGATCATACCAGCCTATAGTGTGATTTTCCCATGCACAATAGAGTTGCCAAAACAACATACTGGGAGTTAGACACTAAATTATCTTTGTTATTCTGTGTTGACCAAAGTGACTGCAGTACAACTTGGGTTGCATATGCTCTGACTATTATGTGGATAAATGTATGTCAGAGTCAGGGAAATGCTTTGCACATTGAATTGGTCATCCACCCACAGCCGATGGGAATATGTATAATGATTTTGATCTAAGATAGCAGCTAGCAGCTGCATTTATCATCTTTTATCTATGCAGATTAAATAAATAAAAGGTTGGATTGAAATCTCAGGCTGATCCTGCAGGGTTGGTCACCTAAAATTCCCGGCATGTCATATATTGTATGTAGATGCCTTTGTTTTGCTGACGATTAAACAACTTGGGTGTATTAAACTGGATGATGTGGCTTTTATATATATTTTTTTAAATACATGATTAACCTCTGAAGTACTGTGATTTCCTGAATTAGAAACAGTTGATCCATGCTCCCTAAGTCTTTCATCATAGCCTCTAAAGAATAAATGGGTTCAGCCATATGTGTCATTTTTATCACACATATGTCCTCCTTTCTATGTCCAGACACACCAAAAATCTGCAACACAGACTGGAGGAACAACTTTTGTCTTTTTATTCAGCAGTAGGTTAGAGAACTGATATTGCCACTGGGGCGACTGGGTTCACACAAAGGAAAGAGCACCTCACTTGTTCCCTGTGACGGAAAAAAGAAATAGCCAGAATGCAGAGCAGGGCTAAGTCATTCCAGATGTTCATATGTTGCATTATGTCGCATGCACAAGCAGAGTGAGCTATATTGGAAAATATTAGGCACCATCTAATCCTCAGGAAATGTGGACGAGCTGGGGGAAAGTTGGACTGGTGCTAATCATTCGTGACATAATTTGGGGACAGCTGACAGAACACAGACTGAAGAGCTGCACATTTAAGGTTTAAAACTCTCTTTTATCATAATTTCAAATATTATCATACTTTATATTGGGGTGTGAATTTTTGGTCAGGACAAACTCAGTGCCAGATGTCTTGAGTCTGACGCCAGGAGTTTTTTCTCCATTCTGTCTAAACCATTGCATAAAAACATTACATCATGTGTCAAATATATGACCTAGATTCCTCCCATATGATAAAAATATGTAAAGAACAGGCTGCAGAGTTCATGATCAGTATGAATCCTTTATCTTAATCAGTGAGATTAATAACTTAATAAGATGTTTCTCCAGACATTTTAGATGACGTGGTGTATTAGATTACATGCAGTTGCAAAGTATTTGTGTTGCTGTTGATTAGACGCTGAGATCGAGGGCTTGGTTTTAAGATAATTCTGTAAAATATAACACACAGGAGGATCAATCAATCAGTTAATCATTGGGTCTCATTGCTGTACCAGCGGTGGTTCCTTCAGACAAAATTTGACAAACTGTCACATTGACAGCTGTTGACAATCACAGCTTCATCCTCTTCTCTTTTTCAGCTGAAGCAAAAGTTCTGTCTCAGTGGTTCATGCTTTTATTTTGTCACGCATCGACTCCTGGAATGGACTTTGTTCTGGTATCAGTCAGACTCCAGCTGTATAAAGAAATACGAGCACATGACCCTCAACTCTGGCTACTTGTTTTACTCATCACTTTTATAGCATTAAATAATATCGCTGCGTCTTTCTCAACTTTTGGATCAAATCTTTCTTCTGCAGGAAATCATTCTCACATATAATTGTACTTTTAATCATTGTATTGCTGTCTAGTATTATTATTTCTTTAAAGTCATTGTATTTTATGAAGTCATTACCTTCTTTCCTTTTAAAAGTGAACTTCTTTGTCAACTTGGTCATTAAGGAGCTACATAAATAAAACGTATTATAAGTTTTCCTGTTGTAGAACAATCCTGTGTCATTCCAGGAAGAAAGACAAACATGTCTCCTCCTGTCACAGCACAGGTGAGACTCATCAGGTGAACTATGACCTATCAGGTGTTCTGTTCTGGATCAATACGCACCCGGTTACCGTTATGCCTTTTATCTCTTCGCTAATGAGACAAATCAAAGTCTGTAATTAATATTAACATATAATGACCTCTCAGTGGGTCAGGATGAGGAGCTGAAAAAGATTGAGGTCCAGGTGATGTTTTCACCTCACCTGCCAATAATCATCAATCCCACCGCGGTGCCATAAATCAGCTGTTGATTGGCTCATGCTGAAGGACTTGGCTGCAGCGCAGAAGATGTTTCAGATGACGCTCTTTCTAGATGGAAGAATACCCACAATGCTTCACGCTGTCGGACAGTAAACTGTCCCGTGTGGCGAGCAGCGACGGCCTTCTGCGGTTACTCCACGGCTGCACTCGAGGCCATCTTTGTGTTGAGTCACAGCACCGAGATCCTCCTGGGCTTCGCTCTGGCGTTCAGACATCGTGTCTACTTCTCCTCCCTGCTGAGTCTCAACGGGTTCCTCAAAGCCAGGCTGACAGGTTTGCTGTTCATCCCAGAGGAGCTGGACAGACACTCGGGCTGCTGCTACGCCTCGCCGGAGGAGCGTTGTGGCGTTCATCCATGTGGCATCACGGACTGTGTGGACTTCAGACCCGGCGTCGCCACAGGTTTAACTTTGCTGTCCTTTTCAGAGTGTGACTGCTTATTCTACACAGGTACTTGGATTTATTTAGGATGCCAGGACTCATCAGCAGCCCCTGAGAATCTCATAGACTTTAACTATGCATTTTTATATATATATATATATAAAAAAAAGAAGTCTGATTACAATTTTATTTCAATAAAATCATTTTGAAACATTTACTGTCCAGTCAGATCAATTCTACTCAGCATTACCTTGGACTAGAAGCATATACAGCATGAACATCTCTGCAGTGTGTTAAGTACTTGACACGTTATTGCATCACTCCACTAATAAATAGTGTCTCCATCCCCTCAGTAAATCTAACAGACTCCGATTCAGTGCAGCTTCCTTCGTGTCCAGACAGAGAAATCTAAAGCTACCATCTTCTGCGAACTACAAAAAGTTTCTGTAACGACATTGTCCAGTTTTCAGACCCACTCCAGCAGCTCGGGACGAGCTTGATGATGGTGGGGAGAAAAAAAAGAAGCAAAGTTAAGGCTCGATTGCAATAGCGAAAGTAAAGTCAATGTAACAAATGAAGGAATTTTTAAAAAAGGAGCAGATCCATTTTCTTCACTACACAACTGTGTGTGTACAGCATCATTCTTTGATCACACAATCGTACCGTTGGAATTCGACTGACACACTTTGTGAAACTGCGCACATGCTCCCGTTAGGCTTTGAAGCATGTGCACAGCACACGCTCCCAGCATCTGTATGTTTGGCTTCAAAGACACAGACGGACACGTACAGTACAGTACGTTCTGTTCTGTGATAGTCATTACAGGGATTTTTGGTTTTGACAGGACTTTTTAGATGACAGGAACATTTACATTTCAAATCAAAGACAAGTAAAAATGGCCCATTAAAAAAAGTTAAACTACACAAATATAACAAAGCATTTTTACTTCAAATGGTCCCGATGTAACAGTGATCATGGTGTGGTGGCGGGGTGTGGGCTGGCAGCTGGGCGCTACTTCAGGTTGAAGACTTCATCTTACTTGAATTTCTTCAGGTAACAGTTTGGAGTTCAACGAGACAAAAAGTTTTGCATGAATGAAGCAAATAAAAAGAGAGGAAGGTAAACGTCACACGATGGCGAGGGAGGCTTGGAGGAATCTCGTGGAGCGAAACGACAAAGATGAGTTCAAACACGAGCTCCAGCAGGAGAGGGTTTTACACCGTAGTGTATCCACCAGGCTTCACACAGGCCAAGAGAAAGAGTCCAAATTGGCAAACTGCACGACGTTTAAGAAGCGGTGACCTGCGGTTTGGAATGATTCAAGACTATCGCTTACTTCAACTGGAGACTGAAGACACTTCAGATGTCTAGCTGCCAAAGAAAAAAACATCCAACCTGGATGATAAATCATTGCACTAAAGATAAAAAAAAAGCCAAGTAAGGTCTTTAAATCTTAACTTCTGTCAGTCAACAACTTCAACATCCCCCCGGGCCCGGTCAGCACAAAGACACACGAGGGGCTCGTGTTTAGCAAAGGATAAAAATAAGCCCTAAAAACGTCCCTGGTACCCATGTCGACGCCAGCCCAGACCCCGCCATCATGGGCCGAACAGCTTTTCTAACAAAACGACAAAGACGCCGACATAAACAGAATATGAAGCTTTGAGTTACATGTTGAGAAAGTAATTAAAAGAGCAGTGACACGAGATGCACAAACAGGACGTCTCCTCTTGGTTTGTGAGTGCAGACGCTCCCTCGCCATGTGTCTGAGAGCGCGTCTGCCAGGTTTTTGTTGTGGGGTGATGGATGGTGAGGTTCACTCCACGGTTACGGACTTGGCCAGGTTTCTTGGACAGTCCACCTGTATTGAAAGAAGTCGTTTACTAAGCGTAATAAAAACATCAAAACCATCGTTCACTGCTTCTCTTTTTCATCCTAGAGTCTCCTATTCAAGCAGTTTGTGGAAACAAAAGTACATCAGTGTAGCTGAAACTTCTAATACCGAGATTTTATTGACATATGGGCTAAAACTCCCATCTGGGAAAACGCCCCGGTATCAGCCGAGCCCGTTGGGAGTAAACTTACATCGTAACCTCGCAGGACGGCCAGGTGGAAGGACAGCAACTGCAGCGGGATGACGCTCAAGATTCCCTGCAGGCAGTCCACGCAGTGAGGCACTCGGATGTGGCGGCTGGAGTTCTGGATCGTCTCGTAATCGTCTTTGTCGCAAATGACGATGGGGCGTCCCTGCGAGACGCGCCGAGAAAAATCACACATCAGCTGCTGCCGATCACGAATATATGACGTCACGACATCCCACGTTAACCGTTTAAATACCTGGCGGGCCACGACTTGCTGCAGGGCGTTCTGACATTTGGTGTAGGTGTTGTCTCTCATGATGATCATGATGACCGGCATCAGTTTGTCCACCAATGCCAGCGGCCCGTGCTTCAGCTCTCCGGCCAGGATGCCCTCCGAGTGCATGTATGTGATCTCCTTGATTTTCTATGAGGGATGGAAAATTCACAGAAGGTTAAAGAAAATCGAGGTTGATGTTCTGGTCATGGGTTTCTACAATCCTCGCCCGGACTCACCAGCGCCCCCTCCAGGCAGGTAGCGTAATGGTAGCCTCTGCCCATGATCAGTACGCTCTTCTGCTGGTACAGCTCCGTCGCCAGCTTCTGGATCTCATCATCCAGACTGAGGACCTCCTTAATCAGATCTAACGCACACAAACAAAAGAAAAATACAATGGAAAAGGTTTTTTTTTATTATTATTATGAGACTGAAGAAATGTAATTCTATGCTTCAGTAAAAAACAAAGTCAACAGGCTGCTGGACTCAAAGAAGAGAACGAAGCAGCCAGAAACTCCTCATGCCATCATATGCTTTAGATCCACGAAAGCATGCGAGTGCCTACAGCCCTCCCTCCTCCATCGGCGTCCAAAAGGTTTGTTTGGAGTGAGAGATACTTTTCCATCCCTACATATTTTAATCTCACAGTGAAGCAGAACAACCGGGGGCTTGATTTACCTGGAAGCACCTTCAGGCCCTGGATGATCTCAAAACGTCTGGCTTGCATGGAAATCCTGTCGGCGCTAATCAGGAGAGCAAACATGACCAGGGCCACAAACTGGCTGGAGTAGGCCTGCAGGGCAGAGTCACAAAGCAAAGCGTGTTAGCATCACCTGAACAGTCTTCTCATAGCTAGCTCCACTAATTGTCGACGTGTGCGTGGTCTTAGAAAAATTCTTCTTGTCATGTTTGTGGCATAAAAATGCAGCAACCAGATCCTGAGTCAAAGCCCTCTTTCAGTCCTGAATCTGTGCTTCTTGTCTCCCTGTTTTGATGATGAACGCCAGCTAATAATCTGCACCAGATGAGAAAAGGAAGGAGAGGTGGGTTTTATTAGACGGCATTAAAATGCTTGCAGTTGCGTTTGAGTAAAGCTGCTCATCCGAGATGACTTTGCGCACACGCAACGTCAAACAAACGGCTGACAACAGCAGTGCATTCGAGACTTCACTGCTCAGTCCTGCCCTGCTCCTTCATCTTGGAGCACATTTGGAGGCCTTCCATGCCAACGCAAGAGGTTTAATCAGCACTTGGATGAAGCCAAGTAATTTCATGGGACCCTCAAGACTAAAAACGCCGGAGTCTGGAGCCAAAAAATAGCTGTAAAACCCTTTTCCCTCCCTGACAGCACGCTAACCGCAGTCCTTAAGAACTGATGGTCTGCACCGAGAACAGAGCAGCGCTTTTAACACTCTATGCCAACTGTTACTGTCCAATGACGACCACCCTTATATTCAGCTGAAACATGGAGATTTCTCTCACACACACACAGAGAAATTCTGCTACATAAACTTCGTAACCCTGTAAATTCCCAGTGGATACTGGGTGATTCATAAAGCCAGTCTTTTTTAATTTACTGTCAGCTGAGCTGCCAGAAGGACTGGCCTTTTGAACCAGTTCAACCCAAGTCTCAAATTTATGAAATAAATCTTGAATATAATGAGAGGAATTGGAAATAGGGCTCTGTTCCAGCCCACAAAAACACACACACGTACGGCGAAATATAGAAAATATAGGTCACTAGATGACGCTGGACTCTTTTCACACTTGACTGCCACACGTCTTATTCAGAGATTTGATGATCGAGGCTGTGCAGCGCTGATGAAACTGGGCGTGGGGATGTGACCCATCCAGCCACGCAGTAAATGTTGGCGTCTCTGAGGCTTTGGAGCGAGGCAGGAGTGGCTGAGCCAAGCTGCAAAAGCCGGGCCAGGGAGGGACCGGCTCCACTCGCTCCTCAGCTCCGAGTCCAAGCAGGCAAAATCCTTTTGGCTTAAATTAGGAGGTAGGGAGAGCAGAAAATCAAGGATTCTAGTTTTACATGAGATGAGATGAATATCAGAAACTTTCAAATCCCCTTGGGATCTGAGCGGAGGAAAATCTCAGCTTCCAAGAGGCAAGGCCTGACTCACACCGGAGTTATCATCTGGGTTTCATTCAGCGGTGGGCGTCGAGTTCATTTATGAGATAATATAACAAATTGATCCATTGTTATTTCTGGTCCTTCGTGTAAAATCGATCAGTTCACCAAAAATATTTAATGTACGCTTTCTCAAACTCTGATTCCCTTTGATTGTGAAAATATATCATTTGTTGTGATGATGAAAATTTAAAAAAGAAATTTCTCACCTGAACAGTAAATTCAGGGGGTTTGTAATCCGGTAAAGACGTAAACTTAAACTTCCAGTCACCAATTCATTGTTTGACATCAAATAGCAAACTTTAAAGCTGTGCTTAGCTGATTAATTATTGTAAGAATGTCCTTTAAGACATCTTATTGGGATGTGTTTTGCACGAAGACTAAAAACTAGCTGTGGTTAGTTACTACATTCATTACACAGTATGGACAGCGGAGATTATGTATATGCAGGTAAATGTTTATTATATATATCTATAAGGTAATCCCTCGTTCCTCGCGGTTAATGCGATCCAGAATCACCTGCAAAAACAAAATGCCGCGATATAGCAACAAACTATTTATTTTATTATTTACGGTAATTTAAACATTTCTGAACCCTCCCCATACTGATATTAAACCACCTTCTATCTATATTACCTTTTCCCACACTCTGATAGACTGTCTAAAGCACTTTTGTGTCTCACGGAAGTCCGAGACTCACAGAACGTAGAGCACTTCCGGATGCTGTCAGCCAACAGAATGTGCGTACGGTATCACGTGACTACCTACTGAAAATCAGCGATGTAGTGAAGCTGCGAGTGTTGAAGCACGAAGGCGCGAGGGATTACTGTACTACTCAAAAGGCTGTGTCTACCTTTAAAAGCTCAAATGTATACCATTATTTTTTTGTCTAAGCCCCTTTAAAACCAACCGAAAACAATAGATTTATTTCACTTCGAATGGAATACACTTATTTATATCGTTTTCCTTTTCCCCCTCCTTTGTTAAATGAATGGACACTGAAGCTGGGCGACTTTGGCGAACAGACTCATGTTGGCTGGCCGACATGGAAATAATTCCTCCTTGCAGCTGCATTCTTCTGAAAAGCAGTCGGCTGAGTGAAGATATTTATTTTACGAGGTACCAATGAGGGAGTGAGTCGATCCAATGGAACAAAAACCTAAATGGCAGAAGCATCGAGTCGCACGCTGTCGCTGCTGCTCTGAGGCGATATGAGATGAGCTCTCTGAGCGACGATAAAAAAAAAACAAAAAAACGAGGTGAAGTCTCAGGCTGTTGTCAGTCAGTGTGGCCAATGGAGAGCGCTCATCTGGGACAGTGGGGAGTGTTGTATTTTGCTGATTCATGAACGAGTATCAGTGTTGGGTCTGCAGACTCACTTTGGTGCTGGCTACTCCGATCTCCGGCCCGGCGTTGATGTGGACTCCACAGTCGGTTTCCCTGGAGATGGAGCTGCCCACCGTGTTGGTGATGCCCACAGTCAGCGCCCCCCTCTCCTTGCAGTAACGGAGTGCCATGAGGCTGTCGGCCGTCTCCCCTGGATGATTGGGAAAAACATGTACACAATGAAACTGGTTATTAGTTTGTTAGCAAAGCCGCTAAAACAACACAGGACTGTGGTTTCAAACAGCAGCAGAGAATATTACACAACCATCACACAAACACCTCCCCATTTAGAAGACCAGAACAAAAACACTGCACAACTTTGACCCCACAATTTGCCAAACCTCAAGCTGAGCACAACAAAAGAGGAACCAGGGATGACAAGTTGAAGGACACCATCAGGTCCCCTCTCCTCACCGGATTGGCTGACGAAAAAGCAGACGTCATCCCTGAAGACGGGGGTGTTCCTGTCCAGGAAGTCGCTGGCCAGCTCTATCATGACGGGCAGCTCGGTGAGCTCCTCCAGGACCTGGCGGGTCTGGGAGAGAGACAGAACTGCTCAGCATCATTCTGTTAAAACGAGTTGGTCATAATGGAGAAATGCACCGGCGCACAATCTCACACCTGTGTACACAAGGCCAGCGTCACATTTCCCTCTAGTCTGAAGAATTTAATGTGGATATATTCTCATTGTGCGGATTCGGTTAATGGCTACTCACCGCCATCCCGGCGTGGTAACTGGTACCACAGGCGATGAGGATCAGTCGGCGACACCTTTGGATCTCCTTGATATGGTCCTTCAATCCACCCAGGGTCACTGAAAAGCAAAGCAAACAGTCCATCCATCAATCTGTACCGTCACTGCCCCCCTCAGGAGAAAGGACCAATCAGAGCGCAGAGACTTTCAAATGGAGGGACATCATTTAGCTCATCAGAGCTCTTTAGCTCTCACCTGTGTTGTCGTCAAAGTTGACCCTTCCTCTCATGGTGTTGACCACAGATTCTGGCTGCTCAAAGATTTCCTTCTGCATGAAGGAGCTGAAGTTTCCTGTTGGGTGGGTGGGTGGGTTAATAAATCAGGCCAACATTTCCAGAGTAAAAACAAGGTGAATGTCTCTTTGATGGACTTTTTAATAAAGTGTGAGCCCACGTGGTGCCAGCTGAGAAAAGTCGTGCTGACACGTGTTAAGTACCTGTAAATGCAAACCGCAGACTACGTTTTACGACGCTTTAATGATAATCAGGTTCTTCTGGAAAGTAACGATTCACCATGCGGCTTTGTTCACGTACTCAGAGTAAAGCAACTGAGAGAAATCGAGGAGGAGCTGTTTTTCTATCAGTGATGAAATTGAGACATTTAAATACGTGAGCATGTGTCAACCCGCCCCTGACAGCAGTTTGGGTCGTACAAATTAAGTCTATTAAGCAGACAGGCTCCAGAAACCAAAACGGAGGAGAGGATGAGTAATGACAGGACCACAAAGGAATGTCAGGATCAGCCAACATCAGTTCACCTCTGCCCTCTGCTGGTTGATGTAGGAAGAGCCAGCGAAGAAAGGAATGAAAGCGGAGATATTTGAAATTAAAAACATAATATTTGCAGCTTCAGGGAGTCCAACGCACTATTTTGTGCCAAGTTCCTTAACTGAAACTTGGGTGAAGGTTTTAAATTTGACAAGTGAATTTTGACTACATTGAGAGCAGCAGGAGTCATAATAAACACCGTTATGTACGGCCACATATGACAATGATTAGCTGGTCACATTCCACAATTACAATAAAATGCCACATGACCAAATGTAAGCTGAAGTCAACAAATTTATAAAAATCCTCACACAAAAGGAAGTTTCAGTTCTCTTCAGCTGCTAATTTGTTTTCATTCATGCTGATCAAACAGCAATGAATCCTTCAGCAAATCAATTTTTCAACAAGAGTTGTCTCAAGAGGACATATCTTCCTCCAGAGAACTATCAACTCATCTTAACAGACTCTACAGCAACAAAAAAAAAAAAGTTAAGGCTGTTTATCGCGGCTCTGGTCTGGATGGTTTGGTTTAGCAGGAAGTACAGTTTGGACAATAGAAATCTGTCAGACTGTTCTGTGATTCTGTAATAGCTTTTTGTTTGTTATAACCTGAACCTTGCTTATCCAACCATAGACACGTGCTTAGAGGGCGTGGGTGTGAACAACATACCGACGCTCTGCTTTGCTTGTCAAAAAGAAAATATAAGTGACATCTGAACAAAAGAAATACGTCAGCTGTTACATCACTACAAAACCTGGTGACTAACCTTCATATTTCCATCTCGTCAAACAAGACCGGCATACGTGAGTGCGCATGAATAAGTAATCAATTTGGTTTGTAGGAAGTTGTCACCAGTTATGATTCACTAACTAAATAATCAAATTAGAACATTTTAAGCAATTACGAAAAAGCAGCCATTGTTCTTTTAAAGTAGTGGTTCGATACTTTACAATTCATTTTCTGTTGGTTCAACTGAAACCGGTCTCAGATCTTAAATTAAAACACAAACATAATAATTCCTGTTAAATCTCAGATCCAGTCTAGTGTTGTGTGACACTGTGTGATGTGTACAGATCGGGTGGGTGAATTCACCATTAATGAGGAACATATTCATTCCTGCAGTGGCCTTGTTTCCAACCACTGCTTTTGTTGGACGAAGCTTTGGAACCAATCCCCAGCTGAGTTTGGGTGGGAGGCGGGGCACACCCTGGATGACTCGCCAGATCCTCCCAGGGTCTACTTTAATGGCTACACTCCCTTAATCGCCAACAGTCTCATTAGTGTGACAGTAATTTAATCTCCTGCCTGCTGGACAACAAACTTAATTACATTAAAGCGAAAAGCTTCATTTTCCTTCTACAAATTTTGTTCCCGATTCAGGAAGTCAAAAGGAAAGTGAAGCTGATTAAATTATTATCTTTTTAAATGCCGGTGGCTCCTACAAGGTGTACACTGATTCTGCACGACTGTAATTAGTTACCTGGTATGATTGCCTCAGGGATGTGAGCCTCCCATCAAGAAGGATGATTTACTTGCAACTGTGTCCAGGGGACATGACGGGTGAGGAGAAAACGAAGGGAACAAAGGATTGCCCTTTACCAACCTTTCATTATCTGCTGCAACTCCATCTGCAGTGTCTGGATGGCGCGGGCTGGAAAGTCTCCGGCCCTGCGTTTGATCCTGTGGATGGACAGCCTGCCCTCAGAGACGGCCGCCACGTCATCATCCTCCAGGAAGATCACACGGTTCGTGTGCTCGATCACAGCGCTGTGAAGCAAACACTTGATTTACTGTTCATAGAGAGCTGAGAATCATGGAAGCGGGCAGCGCAGGCATCGGGTTACCTTGCATCGGAAGCAAAGTAATACTCCACGGCTTTCTCATCCACAGGGAACAAGCATGTGTCCTGGTCTAACCGGGGTAGGGTGTTGCAGCCCATCTTGTCTTTACAAGCTGAAAAGACAAAAGAAAACCCGGGCTTCAGTTACACTAATGCATTATTTGTTGACAGAGTAGGCTTAAAGCAGATATTTGAACTCACTGGAGCGGTAGAGGACGGGAATATGATCCGTGGACAGCTTATGATCGCTCCTCACTCCCATCAGCAGAGGACTTCCCCTCCTGCAAATACAGGTTTGAGTGGGGCAGCACTTTAAGCTGTGCTAATCGACAAACGGGATCACAGGGGGTGTACCTTGTGCCGACTGCTTCTCCGGGGAAGTGGACGCTCTTGAAGACCAGAGCGAAGGCTCCCTCCTGGTAGGGGGGCATCGAACGCATCATACAGGCTCCTCTATCTGTTAATCATTCACGAGCAGTGTGAGCAGGTCCTTACCAGCTGCTGGATCACTCGCTCCACCAGCGTAGCGAAAGTGATGTCGTTACTCTCCCGATTGTCATACATGTACTTCACCAGCTTTGGAATGGTCTCTGTGTCGGTCTCTGACTCAAATTCATAGCCTTTGCTCTCCTGAGAAGATGGAGAAAGAGTTAGCCAATATCCTGTCAGATGGAGGAGAAATACACCTTGAGTCAAGAAATATTTGCTTACCAAAAATTTCTTCAAGTCTTTGTAGTTGGTGATAATTCCATTGTGAATGACAATGAACTCTGTAGATCAGAGAGGGCATTATAAACTTTAAGATCAAAATACATGCAGACACAAAGGAAAAGTGAGCCAAGGCAAAGCACTGATCTGTGTGGAGACAAATAGCCTATTCATACAATGGCTGACCATTTGTCTTGTCAGATCTGTGTGGATGGCTGTTAAGTGGACTTGGTTCCCCGTGGGTGGCCCAGCGGGTGTGAGCGATACCGAGGTGGACGTCAAACTCCACATCCAGGTCAATGTCCTGCTGTTCTGAAGGCCAAACAAACAGAAAATGAGAAATTAAAGCTCCATTTGTCAATAATTTATTCCTGTCCAGTGAAGAACTTCATCTGGGCTCACTGTGGATCTCCTCATCAAGGGCCTTCACTTTTCCACGCTGCTTGATCAGTTGGATGGACTTGGCATTTGACTCCCAGTCCTTGACGTTCCCGCCATCAATCCCCACACCTGACAAAATAAGAGGAAGACTAGAACTACAGCAATCACAAGTGTTCTTGTTCTTAGAGCCCATAAAGTATTTTTTACTGGTATTAATGTCATGTCTTGTGTCTAAAATCTGGATATAATGCATAGAAAACAAACAGAGACTAAAAGGAAATGATCTCCATTCGTGGTCAGTATGTTTAACCCAGCAACACCATCATGACTGTTCAATAACTTACTGTAAAAATTCATCCTACTCAGTAGAACAAATTGAAAGTACGACTGGCGAGACAATTTTCCTGCTACATTAACGTTATAATTAGACGTGGGGTAGATTTCCTTCCCTGTATTTATCAGCAACCTAGTCACATTATCAGAACAACTGCTCAAGCAGACAGCGAAGAAATGTGGAGGGAAAGGGGCCTGATAAGAAGTGTCCATCTCCCTCACCAGCTGAATCGTAGCCTCTGTACTCCAGACGCTGCAAACCTTTGATGAGGATCTCAAGGATCTCACGGCGAGTCCTTGGCACATGGTAGTTGAGATAGGCAAAGATTCCTGTAATAGGGAGAAAAATGTCAACATTCGGTGCTATGTTTGTCCTTCCAAGTCAGCTAAGAAATTAAGCTGGAAGCAAAGGTTTGCTTAACATTCTGTTTGATAGTGTTGGCGTTTAACTTACTCTTAAGTTACATCAGAGAAGCCTGTTAACTAAAAGCTCTAAATCTTGCTTGGTGCTGCTCTATTATTACTCAAATATCATTGAACTACCGGCTTCAAAGTGTCCGTGGGTGTGAGTGCATGTTTGTCTGTCTCTGTGTGGCTCCACGGTTCACTGGCGTTGCACCTGGAGTTTCCCCCGCCTCACGCCCTACAGGCTCCAGCTCCGCGCGACAGTGGATAAAATTGGCTAGACATTGAAGTAATGAATGAATGTATATGATATTAAGTTTTCTGATTAAATTTCAAGCTTTGGTAAACATTACTTCCATCAATGAATGAGACCAGTCTCTACTTTGAGACCATTCCTGACTCCTTGGTGAAACCCCTATAGTGGGTGGAGACACCTGGTAAACTAGTCTAACAGGAGAGGTTACTGTACCAGAAATAGGATCTTCTGGTGAATAAAATTCTATAGACCGGCTTAAAAGCAAAAGCAATGTGTGTATCTATGTATATGTCTGTGTGTGTGTATAAAATATATGTTTATATATATTTATATATGCCCAGGTAGGAAAGGAAGCAGTTGTCCTGGGGAAGACAAGAAACTTTGCCACTCAAACTAGTTGCAAAACTATTCCAAAAGGGGATGCATGAATACAGCCCTGTTCCACAAACACCCATTGATAGAACATGGAAAAGTAGATCTACAGCACTGGTTGGTCCAACAGAGCCTTCATTTAGAATATGAGGTGACATAAGGGGGCTGTAGGAGGAAACTGCACACTGAAAGAGTCAAGGGAAGCAGCCAAATAGAAGAATCTCAAGGCTCTGGTTAAGAAGACCAATAAGAACTATCAGGAGATAACTGATTGGAAAGGAGTGTTTGTTTATGAGTACATGCCAGTCAGATGAAATAGTTATTGAAGCCCAAAAAGATTTCAAATCATTCCTGGTAGGAATAACATATACAGTCATAATAAGAACAGACCGGGTACAAGATGTGCTTCAATATTTTCTTTAACATAGGTACGAGTTGTTACTACGAGGACAGCTATGTTCTATAATGGGACTTTCTGCTATGATGAGCGGTCAAGCCGAGAAATACTTGCTAGTGTATCTGCTGATTTGTATACTCAGAGGTGACAACAGTGACTGGCAACATCAGAGCATCTCATCCATAAAACAGTCCTTTAAAAAGGTCCATGTTTCGGTCGAATGTACACAAGAGGCACTTGTCACGCATACATTTGAAGCACTAATGTACATGTTGGATAGAATTAGCCTGTCATCTGTGAAATACTTAACGCTAAACCATCAGACTGCTACTAATGCAAAGTTATGCGATGAGCCTGATGTCACTGCAAACCATATTAGCTGAACAGGAAACACTTCAACGTTGAACACAAATGCTGACGCGTCGTTACACCTTATTCGCCCCCAAAATAACACAAACATAATGTAGCCAGCAAAGTCACACAATGCGCGCTTTATATTTGCCTAGATAACAGCGTCAGCAGTACCATGACGCCTTCGCCAACTCCAGTTAGCCATTGCTAATTTCAACTGGCTCGTGCCTTCCGGCTAAACCGAAGATATGTGCTCTGTTTCCGGTTTGTTCTTTTGTTTTTCTGATAAAAGGGGAATAAAAAAATATCCGTCATTCAAAATTGTCAAATGTATTCCGTACTCACCACACATATTTGACGTCTCGGTTCGGATGCCACTAACAGCTACTCGGGCGGCGGGGAACGCCTGTCATATAAGCTTCGCCTCCTCGATGTCACTAAATCAAAGTCAGCACGCGCCGATCATGGCGCGATCTGATTGGTCCAGCTGCCTGTCCATCAAATGACGCACCTATACGCAGGTACTTTTGACGTGGCATCAGGATACACATCCGCATATCCAGTAAACTACCACGCTGGAGGTACCCAGCACACCCTTAATAAACACCGGACAACGGAAGGCCTGTGCTCCGGTCCAGCTGGAAATGAACGGAACCCGACCAGAGACTGTACCTTCAGCTAGTCCAAAAATTCAGTGACCGGTTTTAAATGGTTCTCAAATCATAGACAGCTCTTTAATGTGTTTTTTTAAAAGTCACAACTTTTCACTTTTTATGATTTGTCAAGTTTTTTGTTGCCACACAATTTTAAAACAAAGTCACTGCTTTACTATCACTGCTAGGTAGGTGCTGATAAAAAGTCTCTTGTTCTTTTCTTTTGGATTTTCCCTTTAGGGGTCGCCACAGCGAATCAGTTGCCTCCATCTAACCCTGTCTTCTGCATCCTCTTCTCTCACACCAACTACCTTCATGTCCTCTTTCACTACATCCATAAACCTCCTCTTTGGTCTTCCTCTAGGCCTCCTGCCTGGCAGTTCAAAACTCAGCATCCTTCTACCAATATATTCACTATCTCTCCTCTGGACATGTCCAAACCATCTCAGTCTGGCCTCTCTGACTTTATCTCCAAAACCTCAAACATGTGCTGTCCCTCTGATGTACTCATTCCTGATCCTATCCTTCCTGGTCACTCCCAGAGAGAACCTCAGCATCTTCATCTCTGCTACCTCCAGCTCTGTCTCCTGTCTTTTCCTCAGTGACACTGTCTCTAGACCAAACAACATCGCTGGTCTCACTAGTTTTGTACATCTTTCATTTTATCTGAAACTCTTCTATCACACATCACACCTGACACTTTTCTCCACCCATTCCATCCTGCCTGTACACGCTTCTTCACCTCTTTTCCACACTCTCCATTGCTCTGGACTGTTGACCCCAAGTACTTAAAATCCTCCACCTTCTTGATCTCCCTGTAACCTCACTCTTCCAGTTGGGTCCCTCTCATTCACACACATGTACTCTGTCTTAACCTTCATTCCTCTCCTTTCCAGGACAAACCTCCACCTCTCTAGCTTCTCCTCCACCTCTTCCCTGCTCTCACAATGTCATCTGCAAACATCATAGTCCATGGAGAGCCCATGAAGATGCTGATAAAAAGTAACACCTTTTAAAAAAACAAAATCAGTCGGTTTGATTAAATTTGTAGACAGCATTCATAATAAGGCATACAATATATAAGAGCTAGAAAGTCAAATTGCTGTAGCGGGGGAAAGCATAACTATCTGAATTGCGCATAGAAAACAAAACAAAATCAGATATCATTCGTAATTGTGGCAGTGCCACCTAGCAAACACCTGCGGTCTTGTGTTTGCATTAGAGTTGTGTTATGAAAAGTTACACTTGTCAAATATTTAAGCTACAAACACAACAAAATGTTAAACAAGGAGGTGCAGTATTCCAATAATCTTTATTCATATACATACAGTTTACTTATTTGAGCCCAAATGGCTTATTAGTGCGTGATTTGTGAATATTGTGAAATAATAAATACAATTTTATTTCTGCAAAAACTAATTTCCATAATGGCTTATTTCTAAAATACTGCCCTAGTCCAGGAAATGCTTTTAAAGTGCAACATCTGGATGAACAAACAATGATGCCGTCTACAGATGCACACCAGCTCATTTTATGAGAGGAAGGAATGCAGATATATGGTTGTAGTTTCAGACTACAGACTCAGAGCGGTTCAGACTTCAGCACTCTCCTCTTCATCCTTCACCTGTGAAGAAAAGCATTTTCAAATAGCTCTCAACTTTAAACATAAATGCTATAACATTCTTAAAAGTGTTAAGTAATTTTACAAAATAGAAATTAAGATTGATTGAGCTGGAATGGACATCAGAGAAAGAAAAATCCTTTTTTTCCAATTCAATGTTCATTTTATAAGTATGTAAACCTATCACTGTGATAATTACATTTTAATCAGTCATGTTATCAGAAATCAATAATTTATTAAGTTCATTCTATGATACAAAATGTGGCCACATACAAAAGGAGAAGTGTACATTTCTGTACACAGATTAATCATCCTGGCGTAGTAGAAGAACAAACCTGCTCGACTGATTCAACTTCAGGGACGTAAAACTGGAGCATGTTCTGTATTCCATTCTTCAAAGTAATAATGGAACTGGGACAACTGGTGCAGGAACCCTGTAGCTTCAGTTTAACGATTCCATCTTCAAACCCTCTATAGAGAACGTCACCTCCGTCCTCCTGCACTGTTGGCCTGTGGATGAGGAACAAAGTGTAGAGCAAGAGAAAGCCATAGTGTCCATAGTGCAGACAGTGTTCTTCACAAGCAGATACCTTATTCTAGTATCCAGCAGCTCTTTAATCATAGCAACTACTTCATCGTCATCATCAGATGGTGCTGAAAAGACAAGAGGAGATTCCACCGTATTCACAAACAGATTAATCAACAAGCAATGTTCTTTTTTTAAATTTCTACATTTAGTCTTTACCTGTGTCCGCACTAGGCTGGCTGTCCTCATTGACAATAGGAAGTCCAGATGAGAAAAAGTCCATAATGGCAGCAAATACATCAGGCTTGATGACTTTCCATTCTATATTTGCATCAGTCTAAATAAAAAGAGAAAGGAAGCAAGGTACTGCAAGCAGTGAGACAGCAAACATGCTACACCATTTGTAAGACGGCTCTGGTTTTACCCTGGAGATTGTGATAAAGTCTGGACCCAGGAGCACGCTCTTAACTCCATCAATCCTGAAAAGCTGCCTGAAGTCAAATCAGAACATAAGTGAGTTCATAATTTGTTTAGGAGAAATTACCAAGTTCATTTTTGACATTGAAAACATTTACAAATGGCTATACTAACTAAACTAATAGTAGACATTAAGCTTAAAAAAAATAACAAATTGTACATGTAAAGCATAAATATGTAGGTCACATTCAGAAGCAGTAGACTAGAAAGAGACACAGTGTACTAAAAGTTAAAGATATTTGGTTCACACCCAAGGACAACAGCTCAGAAACTGCCACGTCTGTGTTTAACAAGAATCTAAGTTTAAACTGAGAATAAACATGACTTTAACTTTAATGCTGTGTCAAAATGTTTCTGCAGAAAGTGATCTATTACTTTCTGTTCAGTTTCAGTACTTAATAATTGACATACTTCACTAAGGGTGAGGAGTGTGCATCGCGAGGGCTGGCAAAGTTCATGGTTCCTGATTCAAGAAGTACACGACCGGGTAGAAACTTTAGACTGTTTGGATTTGGTGTGTCCTGAGTCTGTATAAACATGGTCCGGTCTGCAAGAGACATAAAGCAGGGAAGGCAAAAATGAAGCATCTGTAACTTTAGAAAGCACAAAGATGCTGCAGGTAGACAAACCTGGTAGAACAAGGTGTGGGCTTCGTGGACATCTGTTAGAGATCAGTGTGTTGTGTGAAGGCCAGTGCAATCTAGCCCTCTGGTATCCACAGCAGGCGAGACTGAGAACATCAACACAGAGAGATTCAAACGGTTGTTATTAGTGGCATGGAATAACTAGTAAAGGTGGGGATGACTTTAAATACTTTATATACAGAGTCCGCGAATTCAGGGCTTATTTTAACCGTTATCACTATCAGTTCATTATTGTTTTCTAATCTTAATCTGCCCAGAAACTACTACCTGAAATTGTCATGTAAATTCAGTGCAGCAGAAGTACAATATTTCCCTTTTAAATGAAGTTCATTGGCAAGGCAAACTTCCATAAAATTTGAATACAGTATTTCAATATTTAACCACTGAGGTGTGGTCAATGCTATTCATGTTCCAATGACACTTGCCAAGACCCGCATGGCTCCTCAATGATGGTCGTTGGTAGCGCCAGGTAGTGTCAATAGGGGTCGTTGAAATACGAATTTGACCAACCCCTTGCATGTCATTTACGTGACACACTTCACCTGGGTCAATCTGCTGAGTAGTTCTTTTGGGGAGTTTTTAAAGGACATGTTTATAAATTGGTAAAAGGTGATGTCAGCATCAATGTCTTCAGGGAACTTTCTTAAAATCCAGTCGATTGATTAAAACAGCTTAGGATAACCATGACCTGGATGAATGAGAACCTACACAGATGAGTGACAAATCCACAAAAACCCTTTAGTGCAACAGAGAACACATTCCCCTGTCACATTAGTAACTGACACACATTGTTCAAGGGAGCATAAGAAAAGAAGCCAGACAATGGTTCATGCAGTGCAAATACTGGCCAAACCCCCCCCCCCCCCATCAAACATACATTCTAACATTTCATTAGAACACCTTTAGATGTTGTTGTGGCATATATCTGCCATGGCATCACTTACTAATTCAATGTTTTGACTTTTATACCCAGAATTGCACTAGTTTTTCATAAAGATCTTGTACTGATAATGAGAGTGTCAGTCCGCTGTCTGAAGTGCTCTCCAGCTCACTCTATTGTCAATGGGGTCAAGTTCTTGAATCTGTGATGGCTAATCCAAAAACTGTCATTTTTTTTTATTTAAAAAAAATACTGTCTCATGCTTGGTAAACAACTCTTTTTTTATTATTAGAGGCTGATGAATTGTGGCATTGTCATGTTGGAATATGCCCTTTGCCCTTGATTCATCAGTGAAGAAAAAAAGTAATGATTGAAAATCCTTGTCATTCAGTACAGGCTGTAGACATGATGAGTTTTTCATTTAATCTGCATCCGTTTTTACCCTGAAACACTCCTCATTCTAGAACTGGGTAAATCTGGTCCCTGCCCCCTTTTCCACTCAACCCCCATTAATAAACACCTGCAAATCAGGATTATGTCTGGACATTCACTGACAATTCTAATATTCTGAATATTTCACCTGTCACATATCCTGTAAATTGCACAGGAACACTGAACCATTCCATTTGTCACTTTTCTCTATACTAGTATCAAACCTGCACTATGTACAGTGTTCTATTATTGCTCGTAACACTTACACTTCCATGTCGTTTTATACTTTGTATTTACCCATTGCTTGTTTTAGGAGTATTTGATGTTGTATTCTAAAGCATGTTTATTGTTGAGCACCAAAAAACCAAGTCAAATCCCTTGTATGTGCAAATTTACTTGGCAATAAACTTTTCTGATCTGGACTCATCAAATCACATGTCTTTTTCCACTGCTCCAGGGTTCAATTTTAATACTCCCTAGTAAACTGATGCCTTTGTTCTGATTAGCCTCAGGCTGCTTGGTTCCAGTTCCTGAGTTCCCCTTTAATTGTACATGCCCAAATGTTCTAAATTACAGTACACTATTAAACATAACGAAGCATCATGTAACACCACATTTACTGAGACGGTGCCTCTTAAAAATAATCACTACAGGCCGCATCCACAGCCCGCATGAAACTTTACGGACTTTTAATTCATCACTAAATTACTTTATGGTGAAATACCCACCTCCTTAGCATTGGGTCAAGACTGTAATTAACTGGTGAAAAATACAAGTTTTGACTTGAAGGATTCATTTGTGTGGCTTAATTGGTAAGTGATGTCTATAGTATGTTCAGTTTTACATGTTCTGTCAGAGAAGCTTTTACTTTTGCAAGTTCGCCATTGTAAATAAGAATTTGTTCTTAATGACTTGCTTGATTAAAGTTTAAAAAAATAAATTCTGCATCAGGCTGCGTCACTTATCAAATTACGCTAACTAGCCGCTAACAATTAGCCATAGTCCAATTTTAACAGTTATACATTCAATAAAGCTTTAAAAGAGTAAAATTAAAGATGTGTTGATATCACCGCTAAAAACAAGGAAAACTTACGGGCGAGACATTCTTGCCGCGATACCCAACAACCTGCCGACCCGTGTGTAAGTCGCCATGTTTGTTTTGATTACCTAAAGCAGCGGAAGTTGTAATCCTCTTTGCGGAAGTTAAATAGGATCGTTGTGCAGCAGCTAAAAACTCCCCCCCTGCATCCGGAGTCGACATTGCTTGAGGAAATTTTGCGAAAAACATTAAACGGTATTGAAAATGCCAAGTGGAAAAAACTTGAGGAAGAGAAGGGAGTCCTCAGACTCAGAGGAGGAAGACACAACTGAAGAACTCAGGTAAGGTCCTTTTTTTAAAACTCCACAATACGAACAAAAAAAAAAGTTAGCATAGTTAGCTAAATTTCCATTCGATGCTAAAATTATTACCACCTATTTCCCAACTGATTTGTGTATAAATCCTTCTAACTATTGTTTTTTTGTTGATTATTTAGATCAAAAGTAGAAGAAGCTAAAGAGCTTCAGAATTTACGGAAACGACAGACTGGAGTCAGGTAATAATTGTGATGTTTCTACAGCAATTAACACAAAGATCTTTGGGAAATGAAAGTTATGGTGGTAGATATAAATCAATAATGTGATTTCCCTCCTGCTTAGTGTGACCGCCTTGTTGGTGGGAGAGAAACTACCGCCAGAAGCAGAAATTGATGTAAGTGACCGATTTTCATATTCTTTTTAAATATTCAGAATATACGTTTATTTATTTTTCCTTGTTACCTTTGCAGAATGATCCTTTTAAACTGAAGACCGGAGGCGTTGTAGACATGAAGAAAGTCAAAGACAGGAATAGGGACATGTGAGCAATAAGTCTATGTCTGATTGTGTTTACTCAGTGTTATGAACGTATTGTACATATACTATGGTGAAGTGATTTGTCCCCCTGTTCCATATGCAGGACAGAAGAAGAAACAGACCTCAATCTGGGCACGTCATTTTCTGCTGAAACTAACAGAAGAGATGAAGATGCAGACATGTGCGTACTTATTCCACTTGTGGCATCCACACAAAATACGGATACACCCGCATTCTCTTTTATATTAAGCATGCGTTGACTTAAATCCAGTTAGGACACATTGAATATGTTGAGTTGGGTGAATAGTTTAGAAAATAATTAGATACTCACACAACTCTTTGCTTCATTTTCAATTAATTTATCTACGCAGGATGAAATATATCGAGACAGAGCTGAAAAAGAAGAAGGGGTTGATAGAAGCAGAGGAGCAGAAAGTTAAGGTGAAGGATGCAGAGGACCACCTGTATGAACTGCCTGAAAACATCCGGGTCAACTCTGCCAAGAAGACGGAGGAGATGTTGTCAAATCAAATGCTGAGTGGGATTCCTGAGGTGGACCTTGGCATTGAGTAAGTTCAATAAATATATCAAAATGTTTGCTGCCTCCCAGGATGGACCTCAGGTGCTGATGTTTTTATGTGATTTCTTTCCCAGTGCAAAGATAAAGAATATTATCTTCACAGAAGAGGCTAAAGCGAAGCTCCTGGCAGAACAAAGGAACAAAAAGAAAGACCACGGCACATCATTCGTACCCACCAACATCGCTGTCAACTACGTCCAACACAACCGCTGTGAGTTCTGTCAGACTGATGTGTGAATCATGAGAATAACCGGCAATGAGAGGTTAACTGTTGGTTAAATGTATTTTTTCCCCCCCCTAGTCTATCATGAGGATGCGAATGCTCCACAGAGGCACCACAGACACAGAGAAGAGCCCAAAGCAAGGCCTCTGCGTGTGGGAGACACCGAGAAACCAGGTCCAGATGGTAAGATGCCAGCAGATCAGCACCAGGATCAGAATACTCAAACAATATTGTACCTTTTTATGCAAACATTTGTTTAAACACAGTAGTAATCATGTCTGCTCTTCTGAAATTAATCATCTAATTAACACCCTCTATTTCTCAGCGGTACCGTCCCCACCCAACTACCGCAAACGACCAAACAATGAAAAGGCGACGGACGACTACCATTACGAGAAGTTCAAGAAGATGAACCGACGGTTTTGAGAAAGCCGGATGTTTATTTTTATTGATGCATCTCATCATGTAAATGTCCCTTTTCATAAAGACTGGGCTAAGAAAAGCACAAAGGTCCTTCGAGAAGCCTGGTTTGTACAGAATGTAAATACTATGTGTTTCTGCCAACAGGATGTTTGCTTTTTCACGTTGCTAGATGAGAATGCAGCGTCAATAATTGTCCCCCAACCGATGAATCCATGAGATATTAAATCAGTCGTCTTATTGTGTTTTAGTTCAGTTAAAATTGAACTTGTACTTTTTTTTGGACTCATTTTATTAAAAAAATTAAAACCTCCAACAAGATTTAAGTCTGTCTTTAATGCAACTAATGCTCTGAGTTGTAATAAAAGCAAACATAACAACATACTCACCATTTGAGAACGTAGGAACATAAAAATGTAGTAAAAAAAGTACACTAAGCATTCATGTTTACACTTTATCCTTCAGTTTTGAACATGTACACAAATCTGTTTTTCTTTAGGTACTTCCTAAATTTTACGCTTTCTCTTCAATAACTGAAAATTAAATCCTTAATTCTTTTTTAGCCCTCGCCTCAGCGGCAGACCTAAGTAGATACTAGTTTGTGACGTGTAATGACACGACAGAAACAATCGTTCCAGTTGCTGTCGCGTCTTCTCACGCTTTCTCCATAGACGACATCCCGTGTCCGCTGAGGTGGTTCTGGGGGTTCGCCTCCTGCGAAGCAGTTCCCTCCTCCCCTCTGTCGCCCTCGGTAGAGCTGCAGCTGCTGCCTGGGGAGGCCCAGCCGTCCCGCTGGCGGTAGGCCTCACACAGTGGCAAGTCAGTGCTGTCCCACTGACTGTAGCTTTGTAGAGCAGAAACCAGTAGGAGGCAAAGAATCAGCACAGCACAGAAAGAGAGGAGCAGACAAGAGCCACAGGTCAGAATAAGCACATTCAAACACAGAGAGGTGCACGTAAAGGAGGACACGTATGACAGAAGCTTGGAGGTTATGCAGAAGCACCAGCGACTGGATCAACAATGCGCGACTTTTGTAAATATAGATTTCAAGTTTTGCAAAAAGATGCAATTAGTTGCTGATGGGGAAAAAGCAAAGTAAGTGCACCAAGGAGGGAAAGCCCAAAGCAAGCATGCTCTGACCAGGACTGAGAGACACTTACAAAACTGTTCTCACAGAAAAACAAGACAAAGTGCTGCAGGGTTTTGTGTCTACTTTATTTCTGAATCACTCTGGGTCTGTGGGAACAGCTGTCACAAACTGGTACACATGTACAACCGCACCACGTGTTTGGTGTGCATGGTTATAGCTGGAGGACCGGCCATTTTAAAATGCCGAAGACCACCGAGAAAGTGAAACTCACAGCCTTTGGTTTAAGATATAACACACAAAACAACCAATCACGTCTGATCTTACAGGCTGTACCACATGTTTACCCACAGTCCCTCTTGAAAACCTTTCGTAAGGGTCACCACCCCTTTAGGATTTAAATACATGCTATAAATATTACACGAAATCCAGATTCTCATCTAGTTAATTTTTTCTTAAGGTAGTTCACGCTCTCTAGAGACTTTTGCTTTGCAATACTCAGAGTCTGAACCACAGCAAGTGCTTAAGATGAGTGGATTTGAACAAACTGTGGTTATTCATTATAAATATTTAAGTTGTAAATGAACTAAAAGCAAAGAACACATTTATGTATATTTCTCTAGACTGCATGTCTCCCCAATGACAGTATATATTAATACCCCTCTCAAAACCTACTGGACACTGCAGTGGATCAGCACCAATGTTTCTCTGTGAAGCTGATTGCTGACACCAGATTCCTGCTTCCATACTGCATCTTTGAACTGAATTGATTGCAAAACTGAATACATTTACACAGCTGATCTCCAGATGTACACTTAGAGCTCATGTTTATGACATATCATGGAGCAAAAGAAAAAAAAAAAAAGGCAAGGCACTTACTAACCAATAAAGTAAATTCACTTTAGAAGGAAAACAATGAGGTAACTCAAAAAGTGTCATGTTTAGATGTTAGCAGATCTAAACCCCTCCTTGGGTTTTTCTGTGAATGGGAAAGGTGAGACAGTGCATGATGGCCACGGGACAACAGAGGCGCAGTGGGATGGGGGCAAGTATGAGCCTATTTGTACCTGGAGGAGTAATATTCTTCCTCAAGCTCATACAGGTCGATGGCGATCTCGTCACGGAGGGAGGTAAGCTTCTTGTCGCACTCCTCCTGCAGCGAGCGGAGCTGCTGGTTCTGGAGGCTGATGGCGTCGTTGACGGAGGGAAAGTCGTTCAGGATCAGGAACTGCTTCAGATCGGACACCAGCTTCATCAGAGACTCACCGGCTCGTACCTGAAGCCACACGGAGGAGGGGAAATGGGTTTTCTTCCACACACTCAAAATACATTCTCATCAATGATATTGGTGTTAAAAGGCCACATCACGCCCCGGTGAAGAAAGTGTACACGTGATCCAGAAACTAGATCTACTTCAAAATGTAATCAGAGAATCCCAAGATCCGGACCATCATGACATGTGATCCGTTTCTAAGCGCTGGACAAATCTTATAGGCAAACAAACAGCACCATTAGAACGTGTATGCGTGTGTAGCTGTGTGTCTATTGTACTCACAATGTTGGCTGCTCTGACGTGCATTTCGTAATGATCCTGTTCTGCTTGGGTCGCTCGAGAAACCTGCGTCTCATCTTCTATCTGGGGAAAGAAAATAATGTCGGAACATTACATTTACATTACCTTGGAGACAGTGGACGATAGATGGCGGTGTCTACGTACCTTCGCTGTTTTGATAATTTCAGTAAAGTTGTCCAGGATCGACTTGATGTCGTCTTTCAGTCTCTTGTTGTAGTTCTGGAGCAGCGTCTCTTTACTTTGAGGGAGCGCTCGTTGAGTAGCCATCAGGGAAAGAAAAGCTCCGGTTACCTGCTGGCATCGAGTTAAAACAGACATTCATTAAGTTGGTAATGTACACAGAGAAAACAAACATTGTTTACGTGCGGTAAACAAGCTAGCATTAAGCAAAGGCGCGAGTTTTCACAGCAAAGGCGGGAATCCAAAACAACTAAACGTGGTCTTAATATCTTTACGTCTGTAGTAATATATGGATTAATATTCATACATGTTCTTACCGCATAATTTGTAATTATTATACAAAGCGAAGATAACTGTTATCTTCTTCCGCTTATGCGTCTTCTTCTTGAGGTTAAATGTCGGTCAACATCCGGTGTGGCTGTGTCTCTACCGCCCTCTAGCGACGAAATTACATCTTTCATTTTATAACATTAAAAAGCTATGACATAACATATAGTAATATGTTTTATCTATATTTGTTATCATATCTAATAATATAAATTATATAAAAAGCATTTTTCACTGGAAATACAATTTGCATGTGTTAACGTTTGCTATGTTTCATTGTTGTTGTAAGCCTTGTAGGAAGAAGAGATCTTCTGGGACTCTTCTGGTTAAATAAAGGATAAATAAATTGTCTCATACTCAGATGTAAATAATTATATAGAGTTATATATTAACAAAGTAACCAAGAAAACTTTAGAATTTCCATCTAGAGTGAAAAGTTGTCCTTCTGCAGTGAAGACATTGTGAGTAACAATCCAACATTGGAATATTATTGTGGCATTAACAAGGCTGGCAAACATCATAACCCCATTGATTAAATAGGTTTCAAAGTCACAGATTGGGGTACAAAATACTGAGTTTGCCATCAAATGTAGAAATGCTTCAACAGAAATTGTTAAATACAAAATTTATAATAATGAAAACTGCAACAACGGTTTGCTTACATTCATTTAATAGTTCTTATAACTTATTTTTCAAAGGCAGGCGGTGCAGCATAACAAGTATTTTGAGTGCTTTTGATCAAACATGTTGAATCCACAAATTCAACAGTTTACAGCTGTGTTACAATCAAACACAATCTTAAGGAACCCTGACTCCATCGCGCGACAAAGTGCAACCTTCATGAAAGCAAGGTGGCGTAGAAAAAAACCTAGCATAGTTAGACAAGATTGTACACTTCAAGAAGAAATTATAAAAGAAACAAAACAAAATAAAAGTGTTGGATCTCCACTGACAGGGAACTAAAACATGTTCCATAATGATGGAAGAAATTTCAAAATGGAATGTCGTCATCCTTCACCATTCAAGAAACCATGGGAATCCGTCGCTGGATCCACCAAGCATACAGTAAGTGCTGTAAATATTTCTGTAACTGCAGAGAAGCATTGTCTGAGAGTAGCAGTGCAAGTTTGTTCATTCGAGTTTCAGTTGGAGTTGAAGAATCAAAGAGCTGAATAAATATCTTGGCGTGTTTGAAGTGCTGCAGAGAGTTGTAGGAACTATTTGGTGGTCAATTCAAGTGCAAGAAATAAAAGCAAAAAGTCTTCTTTTTTTTTTTAAGAATAGCACAAAAGGCAGAAGTGATTTGTGTTGGTCTGATGTGGATGGAAGTACTGGAAGGTTTCAGACAAACACAGTAAATGGAGTTACACCAAAGAGGGACTAGAAGGTATTTTCTAAGCCTAACATTTTTACACAGTTCGTACAATAACAGGAAAAAAAAAATTCAAGACAAGACAATGAATGCAAAGATAATAGATTCTGGAACAAAAAGTTGCATTCAAGTAACGTTATCCTGGAAACGTCTGTCATGATGTAGCGTCTGCTGCAGAACCCAGTGAGACATGAAGACCCAAACTAATGTTAGCCGTCATTACAGACACATTCCTTTAAACATTTTGTCACAAAGACCTCACAGCAGCATTGAGGATGTGATTCATTCAGCGTCTTTTAATTTTCCAGACCTCGGCGGTGTCATGATCTCATGACTCGAGCTGAATCTGTCTAGTTCCAAGCGGCGACACGGAAATAGATCTTAGCTTCACTGAAAAAAAGCTCAAACATGCAGGAAATCAAACTCGTCGATGCTGCAAACGATTTACCAATACTCCCTCAATGCGTGGTATTTTAGTGCTGACACAAAAAGTGATTGAGGTAGGCAAGGAAACCATCAAATGATCAGCTGACATGATGTCTTTGTGTGGCTGTAAATACCAAAAGGACTCCTCAAAGAGGAAAAGGATGTGACAGGAAATAAGGCGACTATTAATCTGAAGCTGATGCCAGTTTCCTAACAGAACATTCAAGTATTAAGATGACGATGCATTAATTAATCAGAGCCGGGCGAGGATGAACCCATGCAGGCCTGCAGTCCCGCTGCAGCGCTGGTGCCAGCATGCAGTGCGCCTCTCATCGTGTTAATCGTTCAGCGGCGCCGCCTTCAGGGCTTTTCTTGTGGGGCCTTGAGGCGAAAAGGCGCGGAGACGAACGGGTCGACGGCGCTCGCGTCTGAGGTCCATGAGTAAAGCGGCCCGACGGGGACGGACGCCACGGCGACTTGTCTGCTCACGCTGGACACGACTCTGTGAGCCTCGACCGGCTGCTGGGCCACCGCTGCTTCGAAGTGTCTGGAGTATTTGGCGAGAGCCTGCGGGCGGAACGGTTGTTGGGCGACTTCTCCCAGAACGCCTCGGTCAGGAGTTAACCCTTGAGCTGCTGCTGGCTGAGGGTACGGCGTCTTGGCCTGAGCTCCCGCCGCCTCCTTCCTCTTTCCGAACGGAGCCTGGGAGAAGACGTCGAGCTGCTGCTGAGCCGACAGCGGGGCGCGGGGAAACGGAGCGTTGGCAAACACGTCGAACGTATCCCCCTGCCCGATCCGAAAGGGGGCTTTGGAGAAAATGTCGGCGTTGTTGTCGTCGTCAGCTTGTGCGTGATGAGAGTGATTCTGAGCGCAGTTGCTCGGAATGGTTTGATTGAAGGCGGTAGACGGTTGCGCCGGCGCCACGCTGGACTGCGTTGACTGGCGAAGGGCCGGCTGAGGCCCCTCTTCTTCATCATCATCCTCGGAATCCATCAGCAGAGGTCTGGAGCCGCTGCAGTCGTGAGCCGCTACCTGCCCCTCCACAGCTCTTTCACCCTGCTGCTCTTCCTCACGGGCCTCTTTCTCCCCATCTTCATCGCTGGAGTGAACACATCCCTGAAGCGTGTTTGATTCCGGAAGTTCGTTGTCTGGCTCCTCGCCGAGCACGGAGTAGTCGTTGCTTCCCCCTTGGCCATCTGTATCAGAGAGGGGAGAAGGAGAAAACACATCAGAGATGGACAGAAATGTTCAGACGAGACAAACAGAATCTTCAGCAGGCGACACTGAGCTGCTGATTCATCTAACAGACCATCAGACACACTCCACGATCGGCGGATCGCCTGGAGGTCAATGAGAACGACCCAACCGAGAGAAACAACACATTCTACGCTGAACGAGTCACGTACGACAGACAGGACGAGGCAGCGCTACCATCACAACATCCAAGACCCTTGTTTCCACAAATTGAGGTGTGTGTGTGTGTGTGTTGGGTTTAAGCGCTTTTGAGAGTTAGAATTGATTGTTTGGAGGTAGAGGGGGGCATCTGGGGAAACAAGGACGGACAGCCTTCAAGCAACAGCAGACAGGTTTGCACAGACGAGCAGAGGCCGATCAGGCTTACCTCAGCGGCGGCGGCGGCTTTTAACGGGCAGCTCGTGGGACGACATTAAGTGCAGCCATTAAAGGAAACCATTAGTTGTGTGTATTTTTTCTTCCTAGACTGTTTGTGTTCAGTTTTCTACATGATTTGAGTGAAGCAGTTGGAAAATTGATCCACTTTTCATCTCACCGGTCGGTGTCAGAGAGTAAAACAACGACAAACAGCGAGATGATCCTAATCCCTAAACTCACAACTCAACACTGGACCGAGACAAAACAAACACAATTTAAAGTTCTTTACTCTGGGAAACTGTTTTTCTACCGTAACAAATAAGAACAGAGGAAATTGTTCCATCCTGGTGTGAGATCAGTATTTGAGTCAGTTTTCTATTTGATGCAATATAAACCCAACCAGTATGTGTCACACAGTAAAATAAACGCCAACAGGGACGAGGCGTCTGACGGGAACACGAAGCGTTAATGGAGGATTGTGTCGGTTTGTCCCAAAAAGATGAAGACTGAATCAACACGACGATAGAATGAAAGACATGAAATTAGCAGGATTGTCGATTTCTGTTAGAATCAAACTTCATAATCAAGGCTCCTGGCGATGGTTCAGATTTTCAGGGTTCCCTATTTAATCAGAATGCCCCCCAAAATGTGAAAATATACATTAAAGATGACAAAGAGACATCTTCAGTTTGCTTCTGTTCAAAATTCAAAACTTGTCAATTTAATGTGATGAATGCCAAAGAAAAAGAAATCACTTTAGATGATATGAGAAAGTGGAATAATTTTTTTGAACATTTGAAAAACTACAGAAGCGATCGATCAATTATTAAATCATTTGCCCATCGATTTTCTTTTGATCTTCTCACGGGTTGATCAACAATTACGTGAATTCATAGCAGGAGGAGGAGAAAGCAAAGGATATCCCAGAATTTAAATGTACCGTTAGACCGTTAGTTGGCGGTCCTACACAGACATCAAGAAATAAAGTCCACCTTTAGCTCCGGGTTAAATCTATCCATGGAATAACAGGGCTTAAAGAACCAGGAATCAGAAAGGAACGTGATTCATAGACAAATATTTATTTTATCTATAGGTCATTATAAATTACATGTTTCATGTGGAACTCAGTTCATACATTCTAAAGCACTATCAGTAACAGTCACATTAATTCATACCATGATGGATAAAATGCTTTTAAATATTACACAAAGAAAACTTCTACTTTAACCAGCGCTGAGCAGCAAACATGAAAAATAAAAGTGATTTTCTGTACATGTAGAAGGAGTTTTCTATGAGCGTCTCCTTGTTAAAGCCACGTTAAGTGATGTGACGGATCACAGCTTTTGGAACGGAAACAGATCAAACGGAGGAGAGGAAGAACTTCCTGTAAAGCTTATCGATGGCTCCGAATCTACACTAGAATCTAAAACCCTGACAGAAGCAGGGCAGACATACAATAATGGTTTTTCTATTACGTCAAAGCATTTGATTTCTGTCCGTTTTTCTGTGGCTTAGCTTGACGCCAAAAGAAACATGATGGTGAGTTCATGAGTGTGGGAAAATGCTAAAAATAAAATGCACAATAACCATTAAAAGGGAGAACAAGTGTTGTAGATACTGACGGAATCCTGGCGCTGATCCTACAGTCGTCGTTCTGATTCGTTACTGGTTTACAGACAGAAATAATACCTGCTTCACTGATAATATGGAGTTAAGCTGTCGCTGCAACTCTTAATACAAGTCCCGTGTTACCTTAGCTGGAAACGCTGTGGTTTATCTGGTCTCTGTCGGTTAGAAGTGACCTGATTTGACTTTGATTGATTGCGCAAAATGTTTGAAAAAGGCAGCTGAACGCAGCAACAGGAGCAGATATCTGATAAATGCAAGGCGGGACTCGGGATGCACCGATACCCATATCAGCACCGGGTGCAATACTCAAACATTTCTTCATAAAAAAATCACTTCAATACCACTGCAACCAGTACCGCCTCAAGACAATGCACCTTGACTATTAGCTGAGATGTTAAGAGGAAGAGGAGAAACACCAGCAGTGTGGAAACATTTAGCGTTTCTGTTACCCTACCCCTACAAGCGATTTCAATTTTTAATGCTTTAATGATTTTAATGCTTGAAGAACCAGCAGATCAAAAGTTCAAGGGGTTTGCTCACTCTAGCAACACGCTAAAAGTTTCAACCAACTTTGCAGCACTGGCAAAGTGGGAAAAATAAATTCCAGGCGAAGTCGTTAAAAATGAATTCTAAATGCAAAATATTCCAGACCAAACTGGCAAAGCTGCGCAACTCCACGGAAACGCACATCAGTCGCCTGTCAAGAAGCAATTCGGACGACTCCTTGTGCGACTGCAGGACGCTGAACCACAGATATCTGGAGTCGCAGAGTCAGCCCGATGTCTCAGGAGACTGAATATGACTGGAAACCAACTAGAATGTGAACCTAGTCAGTCAGAGAGAAGCGTCGGTGCATCCCCAGGCCGTGCGAAACGGAACCATCGCATTTAAAATCAGCATTTGAATGCCGATGCAGAGTTCTTTCGTACGTCTGTTAACTTTGTGTAAACCCAATAACTCTGTAAACAGGCCAGACGTTTCCATTAAGTTCCGTGTTTCTTTACAAAGTGGTTCAATCAGTGCAAACAGCCATCAGCGGTTTGTCCGTTTCATCAATAGTTCAGATGGAAGCTTGTCACAGCAGATTGCGTCACGCGTCCTGGAGGTCCACAGCGTTCTGACTCATCTCTCTTTAGACCAGCCTGTCTGAAGGCGGCCGTTTTAAATAAAGCTCCAACCGTTTACGAGGACGCAACGCCACGCTGAGAGATATTAACGCAGTTACAAGGGAAGCGTGAGGAAGACCATGGTGCAGCCGGGTCACAAGCAGATGATATGCACAGGCATTCATGAGGAGTTTTTTTCTTTTTCTAAACCAGCGTGAGATATGAAGAATGAAACCAGCTGATCAGGAAGCTAGAGATGGAGTCGAGGCCAAGGAGGCACGTTGACAGACGGGTTCTACAGAACCGATCTAAGCTGAGCCGGGTCCATCGTTTCACTTCATAAGGTGCTACATTTAGTGCCTCCACATCTACCCTCCCCCCATCCTCCCTCCCTTTAGGATTGCACAGCGCCCCTTCGACCTCTCCAAACCCCTCTAGAGGTCGATGAGCTGATCCACCAGCAGAAGGGAACGGGCCAAGTTGGGGATGCTGGACTCTGAACTGCCACTGTTGCTGCGCGAGTGACCACCTGAAACATGCCAGAAAGAAAGAGAAAGAGAGAAAGAGAGAAAGAAAGAGGGAGAGAAAGAGGGAGAGAAAGAGGGAGAGAAAGAGGGAGAGAAATGGACATGGAAGGGCAAAAGGAGAAGCAAAGGAATAAGTAATGTTAACAGAGGTTGAATGGAGAAATTAAAAGTGAGGAGTTCATGAGGATGAAGTGAAAATGATGGCGGAGCAGAGAGATGCGTGAACGGGGGCAGAAAGAGAAACGGGCAGAGAGTGAGCTGGGGTCATTTTTATACAGCTGCATCAATATGGTGGGGGGTGGGGTGGGGGGGGCTTAGACAAGCTACAAAGAGCCTGCATGGTGGAGGATGAACGGCAGTTAGCGTTAAAATAAAGGCGAGCCAGATGACTAATATGAGCGCTTGATGGGAGAAACGAGCATTAATGTGTCAAACGCACCCATTCAGGCCGTCTCACACCAGCAGCTACAGGAAGTGGCTACCGTAAGTGTTCGGGGGTGACGGTCTGGGCTTCAGCGGGTGTGAGTGCTCATCTCTGGACTCCTGTTAGCCTTACCTTGATTTGTGTTTTTGGAGATGAGCACAGGAATGGGGTCAAACTCGTCGCCATTGCCCCTCTCCCCACACGACATGAGGAACGCAGAGTCTGCGGTGAAGGAAGAGGGAGTGAAGGAATGATGCAAGAGGGGAGGAAGAAGTTAACTCAAGAAAAGAGCCCCAAAAAATGAAAAGAGGATGCAGGTTGATTAAAAAAGTAGATGGAGCCAGGGCGGTTCCGGTATTTACTAACTATGCATTTTAGCTCTTCTACAAATAAGTGACGGGATCTAAAAAGCTGGTCAGTCTGACTTATTACTGTTTTCTCTGCATGAGTGAGCCCCTCCTGTTCTAGGAAGGATCTGCAGTACAGGATGGTTTCCCTGGAACAAAAAACACCCAGAAGATGCAAGGCTAGCTGAGGGGGTGCTGAAAACGTGGAGGTCTTACCAGGAGCTGTCTGAGCAGACGGAAGTTCCTCCAGACAGGATAAGGAGCTGGAGCCAGGAGGAGCAGAGGAGGAGGAGCAGGAGGAGGAAGGAGGGAGAGCAGAACCAGACTGGTTTCCACAAGGAGTGTGAGATAAAAGATCAGCAGAGCAATCCAGCAGAGAGTCCTCAGCAGAGAGAGAATCTGAAGCGGGAGGAAGCAAAGCCAGAAGGACAAGACGTCACAGCAGAAACAGACTGGTAGTAAAGAGCTGCTTATTCAATGGTGTATGATCGTTATCAGAGGAAATTAGCAGCAGAAATTCCACAGAAAATACAACCAAGAGGGAGGCACTTCACCAAATTAGCAGAAAACATGAATACCTGATGATTTCCATGGTCAGTTTTCATCATTACAAACAGGTGGAGGCTATAGGTGGAAGTAGGAGTGACACCTCCACCAAGGCCAAACAATCCTGGCCATAATGTTTAAAAATGTGGAGAAGAAAACGGATTGCACCAAAGTTTTTATTTCTATCCCGTTCACTTTGTTTTGTCGAAGTTTGTCCAGCAGCGTTTTGCATAATCCAGCCTCAGCTCTGGCCTAACATTAGCCGTTGTCTCCAGTGGTAACAAATACGACTGGCAGACCATCACAAACTGCAGTTAAATCAAATTCGTGGTGAAGAAAATGATCCTGTGAGGTGAGCTTCACCTCATAAACCCACAAACTCAGTCCACACGATTGTTCAGGAGCGATGTGTTTCCTACAGCTGGTAATAATTCTTCTGTGGTGGAAATAAAGTGATGAGTCAGGTAAAGATTTCCTATTCTGTGGTGATAGAAGCTAACCTGGCATGCCGGCGGGGATGAGCTCTGGTTGGCCTGAATGTCGCTGGGCCTGGGGGGCTTCCAAACCAGGAATGAGTGAATCCACACACACCTCTGCTGTCGCTACAAAAGAGACACCAAGAGGAAAACACTTGTATTCAAAGGCATCATCAGTAGATTTAAAAGAAAACGGATTTAGTAGGGGTAAAGGTCGTCTCTCGTCAGTCTTGTTCTGATTTGTGGCCGTATTAGTGAAAGAAAAGAAGGGAGGAGAGGCCGAGGCATGCAGAGGGATGGGGAACTTGAGGAGGAGGTATGGGACAAAAACAGAGCGAGAGCCAGAGGTGGAGCTCTCTGCTGATTTAGCAAAAGGGTCGGGCAGGGTTCAAAGTTCAAGGAGCAGCAGAAAAGCTTCAGGGGCCTTCAATCAAGAGGAGGAGGAGGATTTTGTCTCTAAATAAAACTTAAGAACATAAAAAAGTGGATGATTAGGTTTTGGAAACATTTCTAAATTACTGGATATCAAATTATTTTCATGGACACATCATAAAAAGAGGTGTGTGAGTTGTTAGTTTATTATATTCTGTCCACCACAGACAAACAGTCAAGCAATCAAACCTCGACCACTAGAATGAAACTACTGAAGAGTTACTGCAGAAAACATTGCTGCTCCTGCAGCACTCACTTTAACGCTCAACATGTCCTGATACAAAAGAAGCCACAGCACTCAGAGGGTTTTGTCCACAGCGGTCACACACACGCCACAATCCTCTGTTTTCTGACTGTTGGACCAGACGATCTCAATTTCAGATTCTTCTTTAAATCATGCACTGCTTTTGTTTCAAATCATTAGAGCTATGATTAAGTTGTAATACACCCCATGCATGAAACAACACATGACTTTTCACTGCTGTTTATACTTACAGGGAACTGCTATGGGGCAAAATGGGATGGGGATATTGGGAGGAGGAGGAGGAGGGGGGGGGGTCTTAGGCAAGGAATGTGTTGGCTCAGAAAATGGCACAGCAGATGTGACCTTTTGCCCCCTTCACTACAGGAAAGAGGCCAACACTGATTAAATGCTTTTTAGAAACCCTAAATGTCAAAAAGGTAATCCATCCTGAATGCTTTGCGTCATGCCGAGTTTTTTTTTTTTAAACTTCATTCCAACAATGTTTGATTTGACGTGTTTGTTTGCGTGCATCCTACATGGGCGAGTGGTACAGAGTGTCAAAGAGACAACTTAAGCTGGGCGGAGGAGATTAACTACATCCTGATTACGCAATAGCCTAAACATCTTTATCCTCTCGGAATAGGCCTTAAACAGCGACTACACAAAGGAAGTTACTCACTTAACAAGAATGTACATCCAAAAAGGCAAAAGGCCAACCGCAGCCAACATAAAAAGATGGGTAATCGTTTTAATAAGGCGGCACAGTCGACTTTCTCTTGTTCTTAGAGCTGTGGTTAAGAAGGCTCCCGCAATCCAATTAACAAAGAAGAATTTGTCCTTAGGGTTGCCAGGCAACGGCAACGGCACAGATCTGCAAATGAAAAGTGATGTTGCCGCAGCTATGGCTATTCATCGGAGCTGACAGGGAGCCACTGTGAGGCTGATCGCTATGTCAACAAGATAAGAACACGTACAAACCCTAACAACAAAACCAGCACTCATTAACTGACCTCTGGGGGGAAGTGATACCCAAGAAATGTCTACAGTAAATACAAACGTGACTCATGAGCTTCAAGGGTATATTTAATCAAGAGCCGAAGACCTGAGAGAATCAAAGCGACGCGGGTGGTGGTGGCTGATGAATTACCTGTGGCGTCAGAGAGGGAGCTAAAAGGGTCAGGGATGGTCAGCACCGCTGAACCTGTACTCATGACGATTTCAGCTTAATATTTCACAGTGAATAAAGATGGAACAGAATAAAAGAGGGAAAGATGAGAGGATGCTAGCATAAGAAGGGAATGGATGGGATGTATCCCTTAAGGACGGGTAATTCAGGCAAAATTTTACCTGGAAAAGCATTGAGTCCTGCAATGAGACTTTCACTGGAGCCTATGACCTTTTCTCCTGGTGCAGCAGCTAAACATCAAGACACAAAACCAATTCATTCACTTAATAGAACAGATGCATTTGGAAACACGCGTGGAGTGAGCAGAGCTTACTCTCGGCTAGCTTCGCAAAGTCTTTATTGAGCAGCTCCTCCGCTGTTAGCTTAGAGAAGTTATCGTCACCAAAGGGGTTCCAGCTGGGCTGAGCGCTGGGTGCAGGAAACGCTGTGTGGGCGCCGCTGTCGGCTGGATGATACACACTCTGCTGGGAGGAATACGGTGAACCAGAAGGAGTGGTGCTGGCTGACCTGCGGGGGACAGGAGTGGAAATAAAGACAAGATTAAGAGTGAAATTCGATGATGGGAGTTAAGTGTATGGACACTGGCTTATGTGTGAATGCAAATAAGAGTGAACAGAGCTATTTAAAGACTGAATTGAGGGATTCTTCTGGGATGGATTCTCTGGGATGTAAAAGGCTTGTTTATCCTCCTTTGGGAGTTGTGTGGTATGAATGGACAGAAGGTCTATTGCCCCTCTCAGCTCACTCAGAGCCATGAAAGAACAGTTCATCCCCAGATCACTGAGGGGAGTTCATTCTGCTCACTTGGACTTGTTGAGGCTGGCCTCCGCTGCGGCCGCCTGGAGCAACTGGGTGGATTTGCTGACCGGGACCCCGAACACGGCGCTGTGGGTGACATCGCTCAGGATGCGTCTGTGGCCGCTTTTAGGTGCCATCTTTGGTGAGGAGGGGGGCGTCAGTGAGCCGACTTTATGTATTCCTTGCCCGACTGCCTGTGAGGACAATAAAAATAAATAAATAAAGAGATAAAGAGGATGAAATGAGGGGAAACGTCATCAAATCAGACCCCAGCAGCAAAATTCACCGTAGAGAACCCTAGAAAGAGATGTGAGAATAAAAATCCTTTCTGAAGAAGGAAAAAGGCATTTCCAGCACAGATTGTAGCGAATCAGACACGACTCAGTAATTCGAAGCATTAAAATGTAAAATAAAAGCAATAAAAAATAGACTTTTGATAATTGAAAGAAGCAGCTGAGAAACCAACACTAAATGATTTGTTAATCAAGTTAAACACACTATTTGAAGCCTTCCCAGCTGTTCTAGGATTCACGCTGTGTGATTTCTTTCTACGAGTGCATTTCCTTCCTCCTCTGTGCCCCAGAAAAGAAAAAGTAGGAATTTGGATGTGATTGGTTCGAGACAAGCTGGCAGTCACCCCTCCCCACGCCCCAGGTCTAAAAGAGCAGCAAACGGCGACGAGAGGAGCATATTACCACGACCTCTGGGTCAAATGCAGGACCCACAACTGCTGACTCAAGGATGGGGATCAGATGAGGAGCTGGGGGTTCATGAATGGGGGCTACATGCTGCTGCTGCTGTGGGTGCAGGTTAATAACTGGAGGAACCGGCGGAGCTTTGGTCTGCAGCCGGGTGGACGCTTGAGATGGTGTTTGCTGCTGGTGGAGGAGGAGACTCTGAACCGGTTGATGTCGGATAGGATCCCACAGAGAAGCATGAGGAAGGTCCGGGTCGCCATGCTTTAATGCATTTTATAGACACTCTTGAGGGCTTATTATAGTTGACGCTACAGCATGAATGGAAATCATGAGAAAGTGCATGATGGAGGGAGAGGAGTCCAGTGAAAAGTTGTACTCACCAGAGGCTTAAATAATATTCTGCCTCTTAAAGCTTTAGTTGTTTTGTCACAAAAAATAGATTTTGTACACATTTGTGCACATATTTATGTTTTACGTTGGTTACATTTATTAAAGCCAAAGAGGCCCATCAACACGTTTAATCATCTTCCTCTTTGTGGCGGAGAACTTCTCATTTAGACCCCAGATGACTTGTGCTCCTACCTGCTGGTTGCTCTGCGGGCTCAGGAAGGTGGAGGCCTGCTGCTGCTTCATGAGGAGCTGCTGATGCTGTGGCGTCGCCTGTGGCTGCGTGTTGGTGGTCGGAGCCGGCTGGGGGGCAATCTGTGCAGCAGGAGCTGATTGGACAGCAGCTGTATCTGGAGGCGGGACATTGATGCCAACACCTGGAAAGGAAGGACAAATCGGAGAATGTGTAGAGATGGAGTCAGAGTTTTATCTTCAGTTACATTTAACGACTATCAGAACTTCAGAATCTCATAAAACACACAAGCTGCTGTGAATGTGGTGTCACATCACACTCCATTCTGTCTTTAAAGTGTGCCCGACATGAATGCCTTTGTCAAACGACAATTAGAAGGCCATAAATACAGTGATCATTGGACCACAGGGAATACGAACCCCGTTGAGGAGTGAAATCAATTCGTCACCAGAATAACTGCCACATAAATGCAGAGCCTGATTATCCAGTAAAAATGGCTACGCCGGGTCTACTTTTCTAACTACTTTTTCTTGCAGCTGGAGTCTAAAATAAGGCTGTAGATAAAAGGAGACACAAATGTATGTTATCCGAGTCGTAAAATAAATACTTGGAGGTTGCTGGATCACAACGTTTGACCATTATGATGCAGAAACAAAGCAAAGCTTTGAATTAGAATACAGCTTCTCATACCGATGGCCTGGGGCGCTCCAGCAGCCATACTGGGTCTTTTCCGTGGCGTCAGAGCTGGCTGGATGGGAAGAATGCCTGATATCGGTTGGGGCTGAGCTTGGCCGGCTTTGGGTCGTTGCCGAGGAGCAATTGAGGTTTCCGTGGTGGGAATGGGGTCCGTAAGCCTGCAGGAGGAAATGGGAAGAGACTGAATGTAGAAGCTTCTTATTATGACGCTCAAATGCTTTGAATTCTACTCACCGGGCTTTGGTTTGACTCTTTTTGGCCACTGCTTCACTGGTTCTGACAGGCTCAGGGAGTTTTGCAGGAATGGATGAATTCTAAAAACAGATTTTCACTTTTTACTCAAAACAAAAGGGTTACTATTTCCTACATCAATGAGGAATCAAATGTCACAGCAACATGTGAGCACAGGTTTCTATCCATGAATAATTGTTCCCCATATTAATAATACCTTAGTGAGGTCAGAATTTTGACTGAATTAAATGCTGTTTGACTTTTCAAACGCATTAGAAAACACACATTATGAATGAAGGGCAGCCAACTGACAACTGCTTGAAAGGATATCCTCTCCAATATCAGTGTGTCCTACATTATTTTCCTTAAAAAGCAACAAGACACCTGAAACCACTGAAGAAGAGGAGCACGAAAAGGCCTAAAAAAAGGAGGCGATCCTGCAGCCCATTCCCTCCTCCGTTTCCATTCTGACTTACATGTACATTGGGGATTGGACACTCTCGTCGAGCCAGTTTGAAGGCAAAGTAGGATATTTGGTAGATGTCTGGTCTCTTATCTGAGTCAGGTTCCAACATGTATCCTGGGTAATCAGTGAGAAAAACATGTGGAACTCAGATGGACGTGAAAAATGTCCTTTAAGCTCACAGCGAGTGTTCAAACATGGATGTGTGGCAGACTGTGTCACGGTTACTCACTAATGAGGCAGTGCATGTCCTGGGAATATCGGGAATTGTCTGGGATAGTGAAACTTCCATCGCAGATAGCAACTTGGCTCTCCCCAAAAGGAAGTGTGAAGTAGCACAGCTTATAGAGCAGACAGCCCAAGGCCTGTGCAGACAGTATCGATACACAAACTGATGAACTCATACATCATCATAAATGACAGTAATGTGACTCCTGTAATGTGACACAGCCTTGTGGTTGTCAAACACGGCCCTTCTCACCCAAATGTCTGCCTTTGTCGTGATGATCTTCCCGCTGTAGAGGTTGACCATCTCTGGAGCGCGATATGACAGGGTAGTGTACCTGTTTGAAGAGCAAGCCAATCAGCGTCTGCCTTTCATTAAGACAAAGAAGAGGCAGTAAAAAAGCTCAGGAACTCACTTTTTAATTTCCTCCTCCACAACCTGAACCCCATCTGTCTGAGGGTTTTGGAAGCAGTTGGTGGCACTTCCAAAATCACAGAGCACATAGTGTCCCCGGTCGTGCAAGAGAATATTTTCCACCTACAGACAAGATGAGACCTGTCAGGTCTTACTATGCAGGAGGTAAACAGCACAAAGCCAGCGAGCGGCGGGGTGTGCCCACGCTGGCAATCAGACTTGCCTTGAGATCTCGATGGATGATTGGATTCTTGCACTGGTGGAGGCGAGCGACCGCCTCACACGTGTCGCAAAAGATCTGTAACACCTCGGCTTCGCTGAAGCCCGTCTGTAATCGCTGGTTCATTAGGTTAACCACCTGTCCACCTGCATGAGACACACACGTCCACAAAGAGGCTTAACCAGCAGCGTTCAGGAAACAGCTTTCATGAATGACTTCAGTTTTAACAGTTAGGTACTGTAAAAGAATTTGCATTAATTAATCATGTGCTTTTATCTCTGCTAAAGAGATTATGCTTTCATCTGTTTCCATGCCGTTTGCTTGTTGATACAATTAAGCAAAAAATGACTGGACAGATTTCCTTTGGTAGCTAGGAAATTGTTAATTTCATTATGTTAAAACATGCCATGATAAAATGTGACCTCTCTATAAATAAAGCCACTCAGTTAAGCTCCAGCTGGGATAGACGTTCTATTGACCACGATAGCCATCAGTCGATCCTTTGCCTTTGAACAGAGCAGGATGCAGTGAGGAGTTGAGGGTAATGGAGCTCTGAGTTCAAAAGGGGACGGGGTGGGGCGCACAAATTTACCTCTACAGAAGTCCATTAAGATTAGAACTTCCCACACATCGCCAGCTCCCACTGCAGTAATGCTGGAGTCCAGGAAGCCAACAATATTTTTGTTGCCCACAAGGTCCCTCTGTGTAAACAAACACAAAGAAAACAACAATAAACAAGCAACACAGATACACAGGTTACAGGTTTTACAAACATAAGCTTGATAAAACACCCATTCTTGTAACAACCCAGTCTATTTTTATCTCTAGGGAGATGCAGATTCTCCGCCAAAAGTCTGAAAGTAATGAAGATAACTATCGGCTTTGGTCATGTCACCCAGAGTGGATACAGGAACTATTTATCTTATCTTACAGTAAGGGATGGGGGGTGTACTTGATTACTATTCAAACAGATTACTTTTGTTCACTCTGGACTGTCCAACTCACCATAATCTGTATCTCAAGTTTGCAGACTTGCAGATCATGTTCATTGTTGACATACATCCTTTTTAGCGCACAGCGCAGGCCTTGATGAGTCCGCACTAGAAACACGATGGCAAAGCCTCCTGCAAAGGCGTAGAGATGGAGGACAGGAAATGTGATTGCATTTCTGGACTTGTCGGTGAAACAGCAGCAAAACGCCTCACATGGAGACTCTTTTAGCGTTTAGAGCTTGGTTTAGACATGTTACTGAATGTGATGAGCGTACTGCTGACTAGCAAACAAGGAAGAAGAGTTTGACGCAGCATTTTGTGAGTCAGCAGCTGCGCTGAGATTCAAAAGGCAGAAGATACGGGAGACAGGAAGTGAGAGAATTCATCACACGGTTGCAGAAATGCTGACATGTGGGGAAAGCCAAGAGACGGCTGTATCCATCCAAAGTGACTCAGAACACATTTCTAGATGTAACAGAACGCATTTCAAGATGTAAAAGACTGTGACAAAGCATTTTACATTCTGAAATCATGCATGATTCACTGCCCCCCCCCTCCCATTACTCATTGTGGCAGGGTGTAGCTGGATCGCCACAGATGACAGCAAATCACAATATCACTGATAGCACAGGCTGTTAATTCAATCCTGCAAATTTCACAACGTTACGCAAATATCTAGACAGTCGTCTCCAATCTCAGTCGACAAATAACAAATAGCTCTAAGTACGGATAAAATTAGCCACTGCCTGATGATGCAACCGACTACTGGGATTATTCCACTGCAGCCAATGCATGTGTAAATTCAAGCAAACACACACAAAAATACACCTTCAGGCACTTCTATGGAAAGGGGATTGTTGTCATGTTTGGATAGCGTTTGCCATCAGTCTGATGGACATTATGTCACTTCTCTCTTGGCATGGGATCACTACGTGTCCTCAGAAATGAGCGAATGATTCAATGAAGCTCCACAGTGGGCAGCGTAGCAGGAACTGACAACATTCTCTGTTACAATGAAACATGTCACATCCCAAGAACAGGTGTAATGTTACCGGCTGTAACTCTAAACCAGCACAAAACAACACATCTCATTCATAGGAATGGCAGAAAAGCTATGACTCACAAAATCATCAGAAACTACGTGAAACCAAATCAGACATCTGCTTGAAGCCTGAATAACTAAACTAAACTCAATTATAATTATTACAAGAATAGCATGTACCGTTAGACTCGAAGCTACTTAATCCAGTGTATATGACTGATTGGTTTGTCTTTATACTGAGTCAAGTATTTATTTCAGTTATGCTTGAGGCAAGGTTGATGAAGATTAAAGGAGACAGGAGAATAATAGCACCTTTTCTAAATGGAGTCACCAAGTAAGTCCAGAATAAATCCAAAAACATTTGAGTGAATATGTATAGAGATTCTGATGTGGGGTCATATCTTTTACTTTAACTGATAAATAACCACAATAAATCCTCAATCACATAACAAATTTCATAGATGTCTCTGAACTGAGACTGAGGTTTGATGTCCAAGCCCTTCATAAAGCCATGATGGGGCCCATCTATACAACCGATGAATTAATCAGTCTTCTTTCATTTATTATTTACAAGCAGGCACTCTGAGCTGACAGAGCAAGGCAGACTCATGGCTGACGTTATTGAAGTGACCACAGGAAACCTGTATACCTCTATTGTTTAACTGTAACCAACTTATGACTACCTTAAAAGTTTCCTAAAACATATATACATATATATATATATTTACCATCTTTCAACTCAATTCAGATTCACCTACAGCAAATAATTCAAAGTTGTTTTCAAGTTGAAAAGTGCAGCTTTGTCATGATGTATTTGGAAAGAAAGTCTCATGATAATCATCTTCCATGTTGATACACATCATAATCGTACTTTTAAACAGCAGCACTTCCTAAATCTACACTTGTGATTTTGTCACTCCCTCTGTAAATAACAAGACAGATGACTCAGCATGGCATTGATCCTTTTCAACACAAGAGAAAACCTGGTTATACAATGTTCTTTGACCCTTAAGGTAAAGAGTGCAGTGACGCAAAGAGAAGTCAACTGTATGACACATGTCCAGCATATTGGACAGCTCATAGTTTACTACTATTTATCAGTCAACATATACATTAATCTACACAACAATAAGACACAAAACTCACCTTCTGCGACAATTTCCTCGACAGCGACTTGATGCCGTCCGATGGTGAAAACCCTTCCGATGAAGCTGCTAACGCTGCCGGAACCAGAGCCTCCTCCACCGACCCCGGAGCCAGGCCCGGAGCTCACCAACTCCCGACGAGAATCAAAAAATTTCTTCATTTTCCAAGTTCATAAAAACAATCAATTCCGAAATGGATTATTGTCGTAACACCAATTGTGATCGGATGTTGTCGGTCCACAGTAGTCCGAGGTGCCGGTGCTGACCCTTTAGCAGCTTTCCAATAACGGCAATTGAATGAATTCAGCCTGCTAGCTTAGATGCTAGCTACCTGAAAATACTCCCAAGGTGTCCGTCGGTCTCCGGTCAAAACACAGTTCGAGCAGCAAGCGGAGTGAAATACTGTTGAGGAAATAATAGAATACAACGTTCCGGGGGTAGTCACCACTTTCCACTCTGAACCGACAGCCGTAATGGCTAAATTGGCCAGCCTATGAGCACCCCCCCCCCTTAAAAAAACAGTTTTTAGCCGTTAGCTCACCTAGCTCGCTAGCTAGGTGCGGTGACAGCTGTCAGTTGAACGGCAAGGTACCAGGTACGTCCTTAGTGTCCAGTGTAGATTATTACACATCTCCACCGGTAATCTCACCCGGAATGTCACCTAATCCACCGGACATTTTCTCGCGTCCTTTATAGGTCACATGAAAAGATTTCACTGCCTCTCTGTGTCCAGCCGGCTGGACGAAGGCTGCTCAACCAACTTAATAACAGAGCTAACCTAGCTACAAATAGTAGAAGATAGGACTGAGTCTCATCCAATCGTCTCCGCGGAAGCCCCACCGCCGGACGTATTCTGATTGGTCAAACGAGTGATGACTTCTTGTTAGGCCACCTGAGACTGCGGTCACTGGAAGAGTTTTGAAGCAGCGACCTGGATGCTTTGGCCTTAATTTGATGAAACGGCATCCTAAAGCTTCCTAGGAATCAGTTATTTACCTTTTCCAAAGAGGTAATGTTTCAGCTCATATTTGTTTAGCAATTGTTTATTCATGTATTTACGTTACATTTAATAGAAGATTTTGGTATGTTTCAAGAAAACGCAGTTAAATATTGGCGTGGATCCAGATACGTCTTTCCAGTTTGTTTTCCGAAAAAAAGCTTTAATATTCAAGATCAGTCATTTATGACCACGCCTTTCATCTTGGCAATTATCCTGTTTATGTTCATGTTTAGAGGCTTATTTTCTGTGTGGTATGTAATTATAAAATACGGCATTTTTTTGGTCACAATGCATTGAAAAAAAAAAAGAAATTACCACAAATGACATGTCTGCCGTAGATGAGGAGATGATGGCAGAAGGTGAATGTTCCAGTGTTACACTGAGCCATTTCAGAGGAACATTGAGATTGATGACTGGAAGAAGTGACTCAGGTACGGCTATGACTGAACGCAATTCACCAGGACAATAAATATTGACAGCCCCAACAGATAATTTACCTTTTTAAATATTTGCAATGATCTCCGGATTCAATATGGTTTGTTCTTCCTACATTTTGAGGATTTCTTTCTTTTATGTTTAAAAATGGTAACAACGAAGAAAACTAAGGATTGGATGAAGTAAATAAGATTCTGTCTAGAATCTGCTGAAGCATCAGTAATACTTTTTTACAAAAGAAATTCACTTAACGTATGACTTAATCTGGGTACTTCTTGAAAGTACCCAGATTACTTTCAAGGAGTTTGGCTGCCTCTGTGTGACACGTGAGCATTTCTCCTGCAGGGGTCGCTGTTGCACCACTAAATAAAGAGTAGACAGGAGTACAGGGAGATGCATTGTAAGGCGAAGGTAGAGGTAGCAAAGGCCAAAAAAGGGGCTTACGATGACTTGTTTGCTAGGTTAGATAATAAGGAGGGAGAGGCTGATCTATACCGGTTGGCAAGACAGAGAGACAGAGATGGGAAGGACGTGCAGCAGGTTAGGGTGATTAAGGATAGGGATGGAAGTCTATTGACAGGTGCCAGTAGTGTGATGGGAAGATGGAAAGAGTACTTTGAAGAGTTGATGAACGAGGAAAATGACCGACAACAAAGACTAAAAGAGATGACTGCTGTGGACCAGGAAGTAGCAAAGATTAGTCAGGATGAAGTGAGAATGGCATTGAAGAGGATGAAGAGTGGAAAGGCAGTTGGTCCTGATGATATACCTGTAGAGGTTTGGAAGTGTCTAGGAGAGGTGGCAGTAGAGTTTCTGACTGGGTTGTTCAACAGGATCTTAGATAGTGAGAAGACACCTGAGGAATGGAGAAGTGTGCTGGTGCCCATTTTTAAGAACAAGGGAGATGTGCAGAGTTGTGGCAACTACAGAAGAATAAAGCTGATGAGCCATACAATGAAGTTATGGGAAAGAGTAGTGGAAGCAAGACTAAGGGCAGAAGTGAACATTTGTGAGCAGCAGTATGGTTTCGTTGCCAAAAAAAAGAGTACTACAGATGCAGTATTTGCTTTGAGGATGTTGATAGAGAAGTACAGAGAAGGCCAAACGGAGCTGCATTGTGTTTTTGTAGATCTGGAGAAAGCTTATGACAGGGTGCCCAGAGAGGAACTGTGGTATTGTTAGAGGAAGTCTGGAGTGTCAGAGAAGCATGTTAGAGCGGTGCAAGACATGTAAGACTGTAAGACAGTGGTGAGGTGTGCTATAGGTGTGACACAGGAGTTCAAGGTGGAGGTGAGACTGCATCAGGGATCAGCTCTGAGCCCCTTCTTGTTCGCTATGGTGATGGACAGGCTGACAGACGAAGTTAGACAGGAATCTCCATGGACTATGATGTTTGCAGATGACATTGTGATCTGCAGTGAGAGCAGGGAACAGGTGGAGGAGAAGCTAGAGAGGTGGAGGTTTGTCCTGGAAAGGAGAGGAATGAAGGTTAGCCGCAGTAAGACAGAGTCCATGTGTGTGAATGAGAAGGACCCAAGTGGAAGAGTGAGGTTACAGGGAGAAAAGATCAAGAAGGTGGATCCTCCTCTTTTTTTTTTGTGAATCTCAGCGTTCTTTTCTGCAAGCCTCTGATGACGACAGGGCAGCTTTAAGCCTGGCAGTGCCCATGGCAGGCTGCCGTCTCAGCGCTGCCCACTCTCCACTGTGTTGGCATGCTGGAGAAAGCGAGGGTGGGATTCCTCTTTAGCAGACCCTGTCATTCCTAGGAAAGCCTACATGTCCACCCATGCAGGATTCATGATAGGTCGTCATCTTAAGGATGTGAGAGCACAAAGATAGGGATTTTATTTTCAGTAAACACTGGTCTTCATTCAGCAGAGAGTCAAGAACGTCCATATAGATGTAGAGACAAGGCATTCCTAGAACCTTTACATAACAGCCAAGGTCAACAAGTGAAACATGTTCTGTAATATCCATCTAATTGCATCTTCAGTGTTGTCAAGGTGGGTGTTTTTGGCTCGGCTGAATTAAATCAACACATTTGGCTAAGATTCAGGGAGTTTATTTCCTTAGCTAATGTTCCCCTTTGTCATTGTAACACCCTGTTAAGCTGACCCGTGTTGCACGTCGTTCAGTCGTTGCCCATCACTGTTTAACATGTGTGATTCACGGAAGCTCCTGAAAATGAAAGAATTACAGCCCTCTGCTACCAGAAGCAGTGGATTGATTATAAATATTCAGGGGAATGAAGAGAGGAAATAAACCTCCTAAGCCACCTTTACATTCAGGAAAAGAATAATTTGCACCTTGTGGAGTATGTGTGTGTGTGGCATGTAGACTGAATGTATGTTTAGAGGCTGTTGACCTCAACTTATCCATCTTACCCTTAAATGACAAGATCTGCATTGTCTTTTCCTTCATAAGTGAGATTGCACCTACACATTTCAGTCTCATAATTTTATATTTGAAGATACTTTTTTTCTCACATCTTTTTTTTGACTTCATCCCTCCTCTCACCCTCTTCACTGTGTTTTATTTTTTTTTACTCTGTTGTAGTAGCACGGTATTCCATCACCATACATTTGGTTTAAGAGCGTAGGAAGCAATACTTTTACTCTGTGGCTGTGAGTAAAATATGATTTCAATTACCATGAAAATCTATTGTATTATCAATGGAAGGATAAGAACAGATTAAGTGAGCTCTGGGATGCTCTTACAGATGACAATGGTCAGATTTCTATGCAAGCTGTGGCATTGGAGAAAATGATAGATTTTCATATTCCGGGGAAAAAAGCTCAGAGGAGAAGAGATTATTCAACATGTAAAGCCAACACAGATGGCTTCAATACAGAGGTAGTTAGTGTTGATACAGGGGTTAACTTTTTTAATTTACCACAGCTTAGAGATGGGCAGAAAATTTGGGGGTGAAGGATGAGGACATGCAGCAAAAGAACACAGACTGGTAATCAAAGCTGGGTTGCTGCCAAGGCCTTTGCACACAGGCCACACATGGAAGCAGGTGAGCTAACCGAGTCCTGAAAGGTCAGCCTTTTTTCATAACAGCAAAAATTATTAAATCGGTAAAGCCATGCACAGTTGAAAGAAAATGTTAACTTGTTAATTTTACTTTAGAATCATAAAAAAAATACCCACACGAGACTTCACTTGACTATTATAAAGGTCAATCATTAATTAGATCCAAATTTGTGAAAAGCTTCAGTAATTAGGCAACAATGTTTTAATCTTTTATTATATTACTACATATACAATTAAAAAAACAAACAAACTAAAGGGCATCGTGGCCGTTCTGTACATTTCCGCTCTCCATCTCCTCCTGGAGAAAAAATAGAAAAGACTGGGTAAAATAGATGTATAACTTAGAAAGAAAAGCAAGTTTGACTGTTTGGCTTTCTGACATTGCTGTCACCATGTATCATAAAAGGAAGTTTCACTCCATAATAATCACTTCTTTCAGAAATATAACTGCTAGAATTTTCAATAGTTCCTTTACAGGAAATAAAATAGAATAAAAGAGAAATAAAACATTGATTACCATGAAGTCTGTCACTTGTTTGAGCTGTATTATTTCCATTTCTTTTGCCTGGACCTCAAGGGTTTTGGTTTCTAACTATGTGTATAACACAAAAACAGACACAGAAATGATGAAATCCAAAAGCTCGACCTTTGTCTTGGATACAAAACCGCATTTATAAAATCCACCGGACATGTTCTTGCGTCCTTTATAGGTCACATGAAAAGATTTCACTGCCTCTCTGCGTCCAGCCGGCTGGACGAAGGCTGCTCAATTAACTTAATGACAGAGCTAACCTAGCTACAAGAAGCTACGATTGAGTCTAATCCAATCGTCTCAGCGGAACCCCCCCCCCACCGGACGGATTCTGATTGGTCAAAAGAGTAACGATTTCCTGTTTGGCCACTTGAAAATTCTGATTGGTCAAACGAGTAATGACTTCCTGTTAAGCCACCTGAGGCCGCGGTCACTGGAATAGTTTTGAAGTAGCGACCTGAACGATGAAATAGAATCCTAACGCTTCCTAGGAATCAGCTGTTTACTTTTTTCAAAGAGGTAATGTTTCAGCTCATATTTCTTTTAGTTATTGTTTATTCATGTATTTACGTTACATTTAATAGAAGATTTTGGTACGTTTCAAGAAGACGCAGTTAAATATTGGCGTGGATCCAGATACGTCTTTCCATTTAGTACTCTTTAAAAATGGTTTTAATATTCAACATCAGTCATTTATGACTAGACCTTTAATCTTGTTTATGTTCATGTTTTAGAGGCTTATTTTCTGTGTGGTATGTAATTATAAAATAAAGCATTTTTTTGTCACAATTTATTGAGAAAAAAAAAAACGAAATTACAAGAAATTACATGTCTGCCGTAGATGAGGAGATGATGGCAGAAGGTGAATGTTCCAGTGTTACACTGATCCATCTGAGAGGAACATTGAGATTGATGACTGGAAGAAGTGACTCAGGTAAGGATTTCACTTAGTCTTTCTCGATTGCTTACACACATTTTCTGGTACTTGAAACAAAATGACCACACCATGTAACTCATGCACCAGCCCCCTGAACCATTTCTGCTAAACTACAAACACAATTTCTGCTTTAGACTCAAATTTCAATTGTAAAACACACTTTTTTCCAAAACACTACACGCAATTCTCTGCATGAGACACAATTTTCATGAAGAAAATCTCTTGTTTTCACAAGGAACACACTCATTCAAAATTCTAAACTTAATTGCCCTACTATGTGCACTGACTCACCACATCAGCAAACGCTTGCCACACAGTTTTACAATTGGCAATCACAGCTTTAGCATAAAAGGGCAACAGGTGAGCTTGTCTGTTTTGGAACAATGGATGCCAACAGAGGCAGAGCCAAAGGAGTGAGAGTAAGAGGAGGACGAGGAAGACCAAGGACTGCAATTTCAGATGAGATCCGAGCCACTTTGGTTGACCATGTGATCAACCATGGTCTCACAATGAGGAAAGCTGGGCAACGAATACAGCCAAATTTGAGTAGACACACTGGCATCCATCATCCGGACCTTGAAAAATGAGAATAGGTCAGAAATCTTACCTATTCTACCTAAATATATTTCAAGTTTGGGAAATGTATTCCTACTTGGTATTCCTACACAGTATTTACAGTATTTTACTATTTGTATTGCAGAACTGCAAGATTACCAGCACATGGTGGTTGAGAATGCCTTCTGTCTCCAGGACCGGAAACTGCAATAATCAACATGGTCCTAAAAAATAACATCATAACATTGCTGCAAATACAAACAAAAATAATGGACAACAATGACATATTTCAAAATATTGGTAGCATCAGCTTATCAACACTGGACCGTGTCTTGCGCAAAAATAATTTGAGGATGAAGTTGGTCTACAGAGTGCCATTCGAACACAATTCAGAAAGAAAGAATTGCGATATAACTATGTGCAAGTAAGTCCTATACAATCCCACAATTGATGAACTCTCAATACTATAAATACACAATACATATTTCAGTATTGTAATCATAATGATTGTGCTTCACAATAGTGAAGTTTCATAGAGTCCTTGAGCTGGAGGTTGCTGCAGTGGAGCTCCAGTTCATTTTCATTGATGAGGTTGGTTTCCACCTCACAAAAAGGAGTGGAAGGAATCACATCGGCCAGCGTGCCATTGTAGAAGTCCCTGGCCAGCGCGGAGGGACCATCACAATGTGTGCAGCAATTTCCCACCACGGTGTCATCCATGACCATGCTACCCTTGGCCCCTACAACACTGCTCATCTGATCACAGTCCTGGACGACACCCTACACAACACACTCATTCCACCAGATCAGACAGTTGGCCCAAAGCAGCTCAGGTACGTTGTCATTTGGGATAATGTAAGTTTCCACCGGGCTGCTCTGGTTCATAACTGGTTCACTGCCCACCCATGCTTTTTAGTTGTTATTCTCCCTCCATACTCTCCATTCCTCAATCCAAATGAATTATTTTCTGCCTGGAGATGGAAGGTGTATGAACAACAACCACAAACACGCATAGCCCTTCTCCAAGCTATGGAAGATGCATGTGAAGTCGATTCTTTTCATGGCTGGGTTCGCCATGTCAGACGATATTTCCCCCGCTGCTTGGCCAGGGAAAACATTGCCAGTGATGTGGATGAGGTGTTGTGGCCAAATCCAAACAGAAGACAGGATGCAGCATAGTTTCCTTTTTTTTTCGTACTGTAACTGCATTTTTCTATTTTGTATTTGCAACTTTGTGTTGGTTTGGATGTACACTGTGTACATTGTTTTTGTTGGGAAAAATAAAATGTTTGTTACAGTGTATTTGTCTGTTCTGAATATAAAAATATTCTAAAATATTTTACAACACTTTTTTCTGTACTGTCTGTAGTAAGTGTAAGACTGAACAAAAAAGGCCCAAGTCCTTATGATGAAAGAAGACCAAGTGTTTTCCATTCATCAGTGTTTTACATTGAGCACATCAGTGTTCAAATGGTTCTTATAAATATCTACTAATTTGATGGTTTGTGTTTGTCATTTGTTCAACAAAACACCATTTTGAGAAGAGACAACATTGTTTTGAAAGTAAAGCTTCATTTTGCAGGAGAAGTGAGAAGTTTTGACCATTGTGTGTGTGTTTCTGGATTTGTGTGTAGAGTTCTGAGAGTATGAAGCATGCTTTCAGAAAATGTGTGTAAGCAATCAAAGACTAACACAGTGCACCTGGACAATAAATTTTGACAGCCCCAACAGATAATTTACCTTTTAAATTTTTGCGATGATCTCCAGATTTAATATTGTTTGTTTTTCACACATTTTGAGGATTTACTTCTTTTTTTTCATGTTTAAAAGTGGTAACAAACGAAGAAAACTGAGGATTAGATGAAGTAAATAAGATTCCGTCTCATATCTGCTGGAGCATCAGTAATAAAATTCTTACAAAAGAAATTAACGTATGATTTAATCTGGGTACTTTTTGAAAGTACCCAGATTACTTTCAAGAAGTTTGGCCTCCTCTGTGTGACATGTCAGTACTTCCCCTGCGGGGGTCGCTGTTGCACCACTAAATGAATGTGGCGACCCTTGCTTCACCTTTTATTCGCTTTAAAAAAAACTTGACTCATAATAGTGGATTTGTTTGTGAGTGAGTCTTAGGGGAACCATATTTGGCTATGGACATAGTCCGACTTTGACAAGCCTTTCCTCTTAATTTTATGGATGGCTTTATTATTAATTGGTGGATGAGTTAAATTCCATGTGAGCCACTTTCGTAATTCATTCCCAAGTTCCTGACTACCAGTGTCACCTTCAGTGTTTGCAGCACAGATAGTCCATCAAGCACAGAGGACTAGTGTTTGACGTCTCACCAGTAAGAGGTTTACATACTTAACACATAATGGAACTGTTAAAGAAACACGGCTATTGATTTATATATTACTCTCATATGTCTCTTTGACAATGTATGCATGGATGATCATCTGTTTGCAGAGTACATGACATAAATTATAGTACAGCTAAGCCACTGGAATCACTCTAGTCATACTTTGAAACATGTGGTGACCATTTTGCTGAAATAATTGAGCATTAAACTATTAAAGCTGTAGAGCTGTTAGTGCTGTGGTGACAAATGAAGAAGCTTTGCTGCATTCTTTCTCCGATGTTCATCTACATTATGCCGGATCTGTGCAGACCCCCAAAAGTGAAGGTAAACATACTTTTCTCTCATTTTGTGTGGTCCCCTGAGAACCAAAACATACTTACAATTGGATGTCTGAAATGAGATAATGTTAAACGGTTGGGTCAAATAACCAACCATTACATGTACATGCAGGAAAACGTTCGTCTAATGGTGTTTCTGGCCTGAGCGGAGCTGCTGTTCCATCATTGGAGACGTTTCATTTATCAATTTTAAAAAGGCCTAATTAGCCAATTTGTGGTCATATACATGAAACTCACACTTGACATTCCAAAGACTTTGAAAATGATATAGTTTGAGTATAAAACCCTCTCTACAACAAATTATAACTAAAACAACATGTGCTTCCGGTCTTAGAAAAGCTTACTGTTAATGATGATGACCTTTATCATTCCTCAATTTCAGGTAACTTTTCTCATCAAGATGGCCTTTTCAGTTGAAATCAGAACCTTTTATCATTTTTTATGTCATGTGATGAGTCATTACTAACTTCCAAAATGGGTTTTTTTCAGCCAGGTGATATATTAAGGTGGCCATTGGAGATTTTGGTTTAATGTGTTAAAGAAAATTCTCCCTACTGACCTTACATTTGATCTTTAATTTTATGTAGAATTGCATCGCTCTGGGAGTGCATGGCATCTCCTTACTGTTTATAATCAGACACCGCAATCAGTCCAACTTCTGATTAGATTGTGGATCAAGTTTGCTGAATGCAGAACAAATCTGGATTAAATTCAAATCAAGTCAACTGGATACCATTTCTTGATAAATGGTCATGCATTTTTGAAAAATAAAACGTGATAGAAGAGGTGGCGTCAGTTTCTTTCTTGTCCACCCACCTGCTTGCTTTGGCATCAATTTGTGTTTTAGAATGGCTGATTAATGCCTTTTGAGATTTGTGAGTGATAATTCATTTACGTTTGGGAGTTGGAGCACCCTCTTTCACTCCAGTAGCTGACACACCACACATCTGAATCTGATCTCAGTTAAGAGGTGCTTGAACAAACTTTTGACTTTCTTGGGATTGACCAAAGGAGCGGTTCGCTCCTTAATTACTGCAACCATTTGTCACAAGTCTAGAGATGTTTCTGGATGCTGAGCTGGTACATTTTTAAATGACACTGTGCCGTGAAGCACATTTAATATAAGAAAGGGACAAGTTATAGAATAATAAAATGAAGACTTCTTTTCAAATCATGGTTCATATGTATTACATGGGTTTTTAGCCTGGTTCTCTGCTCCAGTCATCACTGTCTAATCTTATCTCACCACACATTTGCCTCAGATCCCAGCTGACAGTGTAAATTCATAGGATGTAGAACTCCTTCTAATGACAGGATACATTTCCATATACTCCAGCGGGAATATAATTGTGTTCCCAGGCTTCTATTTTCCCAGGAATCTTCGCCTTTCGGACCCTAAACTCTTAATGTGACGCGCTGACGTGACTGAAGGTCAAATGTTCACTATGTTTCCCTGTGACACTAAATCAAAATCGTACATCTGCAGCTTGGAGCCCATTGACTTTATACTGTACTGTTATGGATGGACTCCCTACTAGTTCATGCCTGAATGCTGGAACAGATTTCTCCTTACTTTGTTTCCCACCTTTCTTGTACCAAAACTCATTTTAGAGAAGGACACGTGTAAAGTATGGGAGCAGAATATTGAGAGCAGAGTTCTGTTTTTGTATTTAAAGTTTGGTTGTGATACGTGTGGAGCTGTAACATCTCATGCTTTCTCATTCCCTTGAAGTGGTTATTGAACAAAAAATACACATGGACGTTAAAGACATGTCTTCATGTGTTGAAGCTTTTCATGTTGCGCCTGTCACAAACTGGGGCCCATACCACCGAGCAGATTAGCATGTTATTCATAATTGAAAGCAATATATCTAAGAACAGTGGCACGTGTAATCAGATTGTGACGATGAAGGGTGCAAACCAAATCTCAGCAAAGAAAAGTGAGTAAGTGATCTTCAGTGTGTGTTCATGTACAAAGAAGGAAACCTCTCTGTTAGCTCACAGTTCAAAATTAGCTTTTCTGATATGGAGGCAGTCATAGTGTTTTATTTATGTGTTATTAAACTTTATTTAACCAGGAAGTCCCTGGAGATTAAATCTTTTCTTTCTTTTTTTATACATAGACCTGGACAAGATATTACGCAGATAAGAAGGGAGTTCACCAAATATGGATTGAAAGATGAAAGTGAACCAATGAGGACGTCATTGAATATCTGATAGAGGTTTTTATTGATGGAATATTACCCTCCTGTATACAATTGTGGATCAGGTCAACTGTGGTTGTTGTAAAGTGCTTAACAAATAAAGTTGGATTGGATTGGTTTTAATCTATAAAACTAGCCTTTCAGATTCTTGCAAATCTATAATCTTATTACATTCAATACGACTTTCTTCCTTACTCCATCCAACATGTTCCAAATTAGTTTTTCTCTTCGGGTTTGGTTATAGAAGAGAAAGGGCCCTCCCTTGTAGAAATAAATACATCAATATGTGAGGTCTGTTACATTATTAGACAGGGGAAGGAACCGGATCTCTTGTATTCTGTGCTTTGGGGGGATAGTCACACAGTTGCATCCTCCCTAATCTTATTTGCATGCAGATTGGTCCTTGTTAACCAGAAAATCCTCCCAGGTTTCAGTGTCTGGGTGAAAGGAAATTCTGCGTGAAGCCCCTTCATGGCCTGCAAACTGATTTCAAGCTTTAAATCTCACATAATTGGGTTCTGTAGCCTTATTGTTATTATCATTTACTTACTTTAGTTTGGTTTTTGAACTACTAGCTCATTGAATCCCCCTTGGTTGAATTAATGCATTAAGCATATTGGTTTCTTTTCTTGTTTTGTTTATGCTATCTTCTTTTTTTAATTGAACTTTCATCTGATACACATTCTTATTGATTGATTTATTTACTTACCAGCTTTTGGCTTGATTGTAAAACCCAGTTATTTTGTACTCACCTGTTGAACTCATTTAAATGTCCAAAAAGAGAAGTATTTTTCATGTGAATTTTCTTCCACTTACATTTAATTTCTGTACATTTACTGTGTACAAAGATTTAAGCAATGAACTTGTATTAATAGCATCTTTTCAACCTTTTCTGTACCGTACTGTGGCTTTAGTGTTTCAGGTTAAAGCAGGACTTACCTGTAGATTCAGATGTCAACAGACTGTCAAACATGGATAATTAGTTGAATTAATTGATCTGGGATGCGTTGCATTGATTGCGAGCATGAAGGAAATACTGATTTCTGTAATCAATGGTGATGCTGAGCTGAGCTCCTGGATGTGTTGAAAGTATGAATGTGGTTTCATGCGTGCTGCTCCTCACAGCTCTGTAATGAACGGCTCTTACTCTGTCACCAGCAGCATTTGGATCAGGCCTGTGAGGGCAGTGGCAGCAGGTGTGCTGACCACGAGTGGATGGCGGTGAAGACCACGATGACAAACAGCTGATGTGTCTGGAGAGACATGCACACTTAACTCTCTGTGAACAGATTTACAATCAATTCCCCGAAGTCGCAAAGTCAGTAAATGAGTGATGTGTGTTTTAAATGACTTGCATTGCGTCTTAACGTATGTGTGCGTGAACCAGTTTCACAGCAGTGAATGTTTTAATGGTCTCCTCATTAGCATCTCTTATCTACCCACCCAATCAGTAAAGATCATTGAAGGCAGGAAGAGTAAAGGATGAGAGGAAGAGGCTTGAGGATAAACTTCCTGTGGAATGTTCCTCTTTTCTGCAGCAGGGGTGGAGTGCTTCTTACAGACAGAAGATGGGAGCATTTTACCCCATTTCTTTGTTGTCGTTTTTTTTTTTTTTTTTTTTTTTAAAGTGATTTGTGGCTACGGAACAATAAATAAGGATACTTCCTTGTTTCAGTAAGAAGAGACCACCATGACGGAAGATAAGACATTTCCAGGAATGTGGATCCAACCATTTGTTGCCAGGGTAAACGATGTCAGCTGTATTGTTTGGGGTTTTTTTTGGTCAAAATTGACCATCAAATGTCTTATCTCTTTTTTTAGGGTCTAGTCAGGAAGAAAATATTTCAACTTTTTAAAAAGCCGGAGTGAAATATTAGGGAAATAAATTTTAAACCTATTTCTGCTGCTTTTGTGGTTTTAGGTTCTAGAATTACATGACTTTATTCTTGTTGAAAGATTTGTTTGAGGCACACATAAAATTGAACAAATGCCAAAACGTGGGTGCCAAATGTAAGCGGGTAACATTTCCTGGCCTTGCAGTGTCCCCGTCGTTACAACTGGCTGCAGTTAGCGAACCAACTAAGAAGACACAAAATATGACAAATGTGAAGATTAGAAACCAACCATCTCTAACCTTGACCCTAACCCAACCGCTTCCCACGTCCAGAACCTTTTGGCAACCAAACCAACACCAGCAAACATGTGGTAGATATTGTAATCCCACACTTGTCTCCAATGTTCATCGTTATACAACTTGTTCACATGACTGGTTTCTTTAAATAACCAACTGTAAAAATAATATGAGTGATTAATAATTGTGGAATTTTCTTTTCCTTCTGACTACGGTAGAGCTGGCCGGCTCGCAGGCAAAACATTTCGATATTAAAGGTAATTTGAACAGCGAATGCACGTTTTATATAAAAGAAAACAAAAGAAGTTGAGCCGCATGTCGATGTCCAAAGATGCCAGGAAACGGCCACTGCCTACGTGCCGATCCTTGTTCCCGCAGGTGAACGTTCAGTCAAAGCAAGCTTCATGCTTGGCTAAAGGAAAAGGTGGACAAACAGCACAAATGATCAGCCACTGTAAAATGAGACGGATGGTGTGGATCGAAGCGAGCGCCACAGGGGTTGTCATACCCATCAGCAGTGTTTCCTGTCCCTGATATCACACCTCTCTGCTCCAAAATGGGATTTCATTAACAAACAGAGGAGCATGCTCAGAGATGGATTTCAGAAAACCAGTTCATGCCCCAGTCCGGGTTAGACCCAAATATGATACAGGATACTCCCCAGATATGAACAATTATTAATTTTTGACAGTGAAATGTTTTCAGAACCAGCAAGAAAGACAGCTTATCTACAATCTCAAACTTATGCTGTGTAAATCAAATAAATTTAGTGCAGCTGCTCCCCCTGTTTTTGCTGAAGAGGCTATGTGACATTGATTTGGGAACGTATATTGACCTAGAAATATAATGGGGGGGGGGAGAAAAGCTATTCACACTGATGAAAAACAGATGACACACACACTCAAACTCAAGTATGTTCATTTTAAACGTATACGTTTATTTGTGGGTACTTGCATCAAATTATGGTTTTACAACCATTGCTATTGTAAACATATAAAGGATTTTGTTTTCCCTTCTTGTATGCGACCTTCATAAAAGCAATCTAATGAGGGATTCAGATCACGATATAGGTTTTATTTGCACGTGTCATTCTTCACAGACACAATGACATGAAAGAAAGTTCGCCGTGGCGTTTAACCAGCAAAAGATCATAAACATTCCTGCGCCACTGACCCAAGATTATTTTAAAAGGTTTTGTCTTAAATTATTATTTTTTATCTAAGGATTTGACATAAGGTGGCGCAGTTAATAGCGCTGTTGCCTGATGACACGAAGGTTCAATGTTCTCCCCGTGTCTATGTGGGTTCTCCCCTTGTTCTTGGGCTTCCTCCCACCTCCAAAAACATGCACCATCAGTGAATTGGTCACCCCAAATTTTCTATGGGTGTGAGTGTGTGTGTGTGTGTGTGTTTACTTGTCTTTTGTGTGGCCAACCGATGAGCTGGCGTCTTATCCAGGGTATAACCAGCAGACCCGTGACCCGCACGGTGGATTAGCGGCTACAAGAAAGGTGAATGATATATTGACATAGCCGGTAGAGACACATGGTTCAGAGAGGCAGAGGCATTTTGAAGGGGTGTATGGGAAATGGTGGGATGGAATTTCCCAAGACCTCTACACACATGGAAGGTAATGAATCTGGACAGTTTTTCCAGGGATTTGGAATGTGGTGATTCCTGTCTTGTCCGTCTTTCACATGTCTTGTACAATAAATTTGTGGTCTTGAAGGAATTAGAAAAATCTTTGGCGTTCACCTGCAAAAATTTGTACACTCAAGATGAACAAATTGTGAGTTACTTGAATAGTAAATCTCCATGTAGATGACGTTATCGTAGTATGCTGCCCATCTCCCACAGTATAAATCAGCTACCTGCATCAAGTAGTCCCACTGAAGGATTTCCTGTTACATGGAGACAACTTTCTTGGGGGTTAGGACCTGGCTCTGGGATCTCCTTCAGATCCTCGGCCTCCGGCCTGTGCTTAAGGAACTGATGCAGGATGAGACTCCTTGGCTGCTGTCCTGTCTGTTCACCTGAAACCTCCCCCAACCAATAATGTGTGGTTGTCTCAGTTGTTTAAAGCATATGTTAAAATTTATGGAGACTTGTTTTTTAGACTTAAGAACAAGAATAAACCGATTTGTTCATTTCAGTTCAGTATATTTTATGATCAGAGCTCTTAGTTTGGAAACAAGACTTGGCAACAACAGGGCTTCTCTTGTGATGATCTAATTATGTCTGTGTGGATTCGTTGATGATTAATCACTCATACGTGATAGAAAAACCCATATCTCCCATGTGTTCATTGGTGACAACTTCTTTGTGATTTAATTGATTGTAAATGTGTTATATTGGAGAATTTCCTGTTGGAACAACTGTCACTGCAGTCCCCAACGGCATATGTCATCTATCTGACTTTTTTTATCTGATATTTAATTGTTTCTCTGGATATTTTGCTGACTGTGCTGCTGCTGCTACTGATGGAAATATGGTCAGAACTCTGAGACACATCCAAGATATCAAGTTCTCATGAGAACCTGACTGAGCTCCCAAATTCGTTTGTTACTTGACCCAGATCGAGCATCACGTTGAATCACTGATATGTGAAAATGAACAACAATGATTATCTTGTTAAAATACTTCCAGGGAACGATGTATTAGGCATCAAGTGAACATTTTGTCCTCAAAATGATGTGCTGGAAGCAAGAAAAACAAGCAAATATAATGATTTGCCTGTAATTTTTTTAAAAAAAATTTTATATACTTATGATCTCCGAAGGGAAATTTGGACGTCACACTCTAGTATTTTTGTTTATAGTAGTTAGACAACTGGGTCAGAGCTTTTCCGATACAGCAGGTGTTTGTTGGGCGTTTCCAGGTTCTGGTGGTCAGAACCTTCTCAATCCAGTCTAGGGACAACTGGTATGTTTGGGCTGCTTTGCTTGGGACAACGTTGAGCCGTCCCATTCGTGGACACCACTTCAACACGTCCACCTACCGTAACATCTCTGCAGACCAAGCAAACCTCACCCGTCATGTAGATGTTTTCTTTCTAATCATAGGCAGTTCTCTCTCGCTGCCTTTGCCAAGTGCTTGCTCGTGGAATATTTGTTGGGTCTCGATGTAGTCTAGACCTGTCCGTTTGGGAAAGTGCCTCAAGATAACATTGCTTTGATTTGGCGCTATACAAATAAATTGACTTGGTTTAATGGCAGTTGCCATTTCCAGCGAGATAAGGGGCCCTGACCCACCACAAAAGTGGTTTGCTGTAAAAAACAACACATTGCAGTTCTCCAAATTCTCTCTATCTGGTTGAGCGTCTGTGGGATATGCTGGGGAAAAAAAGCACAGACCATCAGATCCATGGAGGCCCTACTCATGCTCAAGCCTCACGTCTTGTGGGAATTAAAGGATCTGTTGCTAATGTCTTGGTGCCCGATACCACAACACACCTTTAGGGGGTCCAGTGGAGTCTGTTTCTTAATGGGACAGGGCCAGCTTGGTGATGAAAAGGGAATTACACAATAGATGTGGCTATAATGCTATGGATGATCTTACACACAGGACATGGACTTGTGATAGTAGTAATAATAGTAAAAGCTGTAAGTTATTGTGGAAAACATGAAAAACGCATGACCTCCATTTTTGGCTCCCCTGTGTGAATGTACCTGTAGGTCTTTGGAAGCCGCCGTCTTTATGTTTTAAAGCCATTTAATGCCAGAAGCAACACAGGATTTATGGAAGAACAGTTGGAATTAATTTGGGGGGAGGGGGGGGGGCATATTCTTTTGATACGCATTTCAGTTCATCACTGACTCTTACTATTAAGAGCATGAGATAGAGGGGATGTGTTTGTTTCTTTAGAGATTATTAGATTTAAACTGAACCTCCTACTGACAGTTTCCTTGGTGGATGTGGGCATTAAATCAAAGACAGATGATTAAAGTGACAACTAAAACCCTCCTAACATTATAGGTTGTATGAAATATGAGGCTGGTAAAGGATTAATGAGGTAAAAGATTGGCTGAGTGTCCTGCTGTGATGGAATGTACAGTATGTACCGCAGTCATGGCAATTTTTGTACATTCACCTCCCTTATTCAGTCACCTTTTTTTTATTCTGAGCAGAAACTTTATGTTTACAACATCAATGTGAGAAAATCAATATAAACAGCAAGACCACTCTATCCTTCGATCGATCGATCGATCGATCAATGGTCTGCTGTTTTAATTCCACTTCTTATAATATAATAAAAATTGATGGAGTGGAGTGGTTCAAACTTCTTAAAATGGAAATGCAAAAATAAACAGTTTTATTTGTAACAAATGGAGCTGAACTGAATCACTGCTACGTGCAAATTGAGGCCGACAGTCTTTGCATGCTCGAATATCTGCTGATCCGACCTGTGGGAACAATACATCACATTTTGGCGTTATACATGTTACAGGGCCAACACCATTGGCTCACTCCAGTGGCTCAGATTTGGTCTCAAACTGTGATAATAGCAGCTATAGAGGCTAATTCCCTGTTTGCACAACACCATGTTCCCAATCCAATCAGGACTACCTAATACGTCTTATCATTATGTCATTTATCATGAGGGAAGTGCTAGCATGACCCTGCTAATAACAGCCATGATGAACTCACATCCATTAACGTGATTTAGTCCCAAGCAGCTCTCATGGTGCTCTTCAGAGGGTTGAGCATCACAGGTCCAAAGGTGCAACACACTGAGCCTGACGCATTACATCAACACCCGTGATTCAGCAAACGGCCCTTTGAATCTGCTTGATAAAATATGTGTAACTGCAAAGAAGATGTGAGTAATGTTGGGGAGGGAAACTAAACTCAGAGATGGGATTAAAGACTCCGCGGAAGCATTGAACACACGTACATCAATCTGTCACGGTTTAAAGTGGTGTAATGACGGTGAACTCGTATTACGGCACAAAACCTCAAAGCCACAAGATCCTCTGTGAGCGGACTGTATGCAGCTTATACAGGAAACGAACATCTGATAGCAGTTCATTAACTTTGTTTACAGCCATCTAAGTAACAACATTATTGATCATTTATTTCCTGATCCAAAGTCACTTAGGAAGCAATTATTACCAGTAATTACTGATAACAATCTACTGTCTGTTACACTACACAACCAAACGAATGTGACCTGTGCACTCGAGCTTTCGCCGAATCACATGGTCTTCATTGGAGGTGGAGTTTACCTTGTCGCCATGGAGCCTATGACGCAGTGCTTGATGGGAAAAACCTGTACTGTTAAATATGAGATAACATTGACTATCAGACTTAATGCAGCTTCACTGCGAGTCTACAAACATACCAGGAGCCTGAAACTGAAGCAACTAAATGGAATTCAGTCCAGTGACAATAATCTCCTTGTGTTCAAATTGACTAGCATGATTGTACTAACATGATTTGAAAATATTTAACTCGATCTAAAATGTCGCACACTTTGTTCTCCAGCAGCAGGAGGACGCTTCAGAGGTTAATCTATTAGACATTTGGAATTAAAGGGACTTTACCTCCGCTACCGCTTCCCAACCTGTCTTCACCAGCGAGCCATAATGTACCACAATTAGTCTCTTCATCATCCTTGTGTGCTGACTGGAGGAAAACGAGGGTGGGGTGTAAAGATTGGAGGAAAATAGTCTCAGCTGAAGGATGAGGTCAGTGAGATACTGGCACACATGTCTGCTGTTGTTTACTGGCTGCTAGTCACAGCTAACGGACGGTAAAGTGTTCAGGCTGTTTGGGGTTAGCAAAATGCCAAAGTTCCTGAAGCCAAACTTGATGCAATTGGATATTTGTGCTTTAAAACGAATCATCCAGTGCGTGACGATCTGCTCCAGTTCTTCCTAGAATAATTCATAATGGTCTGTAACGATAATGATGTAGATAAACCATCATAGAGCAATATTTACCTGGCACTGGATTGGTTATTTTAAACGAGAGATATATTCATTAATCTGTCTCTCAGTCTGCAAACATCTGGAAATTACATTTACTATCAGACATAATTTGCTAGATTGATGGCTTTGGCTGTTTTGGGATTTGTGATTTTTCATGTGTGTCTTTTTTTGAAGAGGAAACATCAACTTGAAGTTTTTACTTGTTTTGCACCTCATACCTATCTAAAGAAGAGCGAGGCTTGTTTTTGAAGCACATTTTGTAAGCTGTTCATTCTTTCTCTTTTTTCTCAATGTCAAACTGAAAGATTGCATTCATGCAAAAACTCTCAAGGGATCAGAGGATATTTACCATATCCTGATGGCTCTTGTTTAGCAATTATCTTTGAGCCCTGCTGGGGTGATCAACAAGAAACTTGAACAGGATTCAACTATGGCTGTATTGAGGCGGCGATCGGCCCAGGGGATGGCCATATGGGGACCAGCTTGAGGGCCTGAGAACAAGACTGGAATGTCGAAGCACCACTACAAAAGTGACCGTAAGCTACGCTGCTGGGTATTAAATAAACCCCTGAGGCTCTATAAATAAATATATAGGTTTACTCAAGTATCGATTGTTTTCCACTTAGAACCATTTACCTCAGGCTTCAAGGATTTAGATTTTGAAGAATAGAATTGCGCTGACAGTCCTCATTGGTCTGAGCTATATTCCCACAAATGACCATTGGCTATGGCTCTGTGTGTGTGTGCGTGTGCATTTGTGTGTGTTTGTGTCTGATAATCGTGCTGGCATAGAGAAAGCAAGACATTTCCAAGTTCTCAATGGTCTCATGATACCCTAACCCCCCGACCCCCTCATAATCACCCAAAGCTCTTGTTTCCCATTGTCTCCTCCAATTCTAGTTAGTCAAACGCAAATGTGTTCTGCCATTGCAGACTCGTTTCAGCAGGAAAGATCGGCGCTTTGCAGCCACTATCAGAATGAAAATCAACACACAAATCTAAAAACAGACCCTCTCGGCTTGAGGTATTTCAGGTGAGGTGAAGCGTCTCCCTGCTCGGCCATCTGGGCTTCAACATCACAAACATCTGAGGTTTTGAAGTTGTGTATTTCCTGCACCGAAAACGCTATCATGACGTCCAATCAGCTGTCAGCGCTGACTCACCTATTCTTCAGAATGGCAGCAGGTGGAAGTGATGTTCTGGCCAGAAGGTGAGAGGTGAAACAAAGGGTAATCTGATTTAGAGTGAAAGCTTGATGTAATCTGATCATCTTGTGTATTGTGTCTTGATTTGTAAATGGCGCCTGACTGAAGTAGCGTTCTGTCCCGCGCACTAAAGTTAGACCCCCTAAAGCCACGGGCAGATGACACAGAGGGCAAACGGCAGAGACTCTCGTTCTCAAACCAGCACACTAACGCCGACAGCTGTCTACTGCACACTTAGACAAGAAGGATCTTTTAGCAGCAGCTGAACTTATTATTCTTTATGTCTTTTTTTTTTTTTGTACAAGGCCTTCAAGCACTAACAGTCAGTTCTGCTGATAACCTCAGGCGGAACAGATCTCCAGTCTCATCACTCATTTACTCCTCAACCAAGATGGCGATGAAAACTACACAATCAACACAAGTCACAGTCTTCCTCCCTTTGATGTGGCTTCTGTGGTTGATGGTTGTGATGCTGCTGGTTGGAACGCTACGCTGTCGTATGGCTAAATCTGCACAGAGCACACATCAGCGTCGTTCATTCATTGCTGTGATCACAGCAAGGCTTAACGAAAACTTTTGTGGGTGCTTTTTGAAAATTACAAATGACAAGCTTGAGAGTACACACCTGCGTTGAATTTACACACAGTTTGATCCTCTGTCTTGGGTTTCATTAAGTGAGTTTTTATTTACGGCGGACTGAATTGCATGTGTCACTCCCGTGGTGAGAATCTCCACAGATGATCTTCTCTCACACCTCAAATATGCACCCTGCACGGTTTGAGATTGATGAGGCGCCACTCATGGATCTCTCGAAAAGCAGCATGGCTGACATGGCTGCTATCACGATTGGCCTGTGTTATGAGGGAAAACTAAAAAGTCAGAAGAGACAAAAGGCTGGAATTGAACTGTTGGTTTGGTGTCTGTTGAAGGTTATCACAAAAGGTTGTTTTATTGTTGCCGTTGGCAACTGTTACCTTCCCAAAGATGTCTTTTTCCTTAGCGAGAGTAACATCCAAATTTTAACTTTTAAAAAGTAAACATATTTCAACAAAATCTCAAATCAGTTTTGCTCATCAATTAAGGGGTAAGTTCCCGGATTCACATTTGTTTTTGACATCGATCCAACAGCTACCAGATTGTAACAGGAAGAGCTTCCCCTTATGGGTGATAATGGGTTGAGAAAGAAAATCAATGAACACAAATGCTGTTGATTTCCTCCACTGGAGCCGTCATGAAAAATCTCTTGGTTCAGTTAATATCCGCTCTCAGCCAGACCGGTAGGAGGTTTGCTGTTGTCTCAGGTCTCCCAGGAGCTGCTGCTTCTCCGGATGGAGATGTTGGATGCAGTTCCCACAATCACACTGAGCGACTAATACTCCCCAGGTGTGCAAAATTGTAAAAACAGCAAGCATACATCAGCCTGACCTGTCCTGCCATCAGGGAGGATGTTCATTATGTTTGGGAGAGAACAACTGGAGACAAACGAACGGGCAGCGAAGCAGCAAGTTAGCTCAAGGAGGAAGCACGATTTCACTCAGATGAAAGAAAGAGGATTAGATTAGATTAGAAAACACTGAGAGATCAGAAAAGTGTGCAGTAGCAGAGCGAGACAAAGGAGAAGAATACACGTTAACTGCTCTCTTAAAATTATAATGGATATAATATTAAAAAAAACCCAACAATTTAGAGTTTTATTGCTGTAGCTCACCAGTTAACCTAGAGACAGAAGAGACCCAAACTGACCCAGGTAACACTAATCCAATCTAATTCTCACTCCTGGTTTCCCATGGCTCGCTGTATACGCCTTCATTAAATCAATCGAAGCAAAAAGAAGAGCAGGTGTTGGGAACACGAGTGTGAAATCACTGAACCGTATTTAACACACTTTATATTTGAGATGAACACACAAGCTTGACCCATCTCATCCAGGACACACTCACAAAAAGCGAACGTCAACATACTTTAGGGTTTATCGTGCACCCTATTAAGGTTGAGTGGGTCAGAACAATGCACAGCCTAATCAGGTTTATTTGATTTAAAGTCCAGACTCTTGGATGAATGTGGGCTTCTGTCCTGGGGTGGGAACATCCTCTTAGCAAAATAACAGAACTTTAAGAGTCACAGACCTTGATTTTGTTCACATGGAAAATTGGACTATGAGCAAATATTTTCACTTTCTCACCTGATCACCCTCACCTAACATTTCACACTTGACCCACTGGGGGGAAACAACATTGCAAAATGGTTTGTGCACATTGGCCTTTTGCACCATCAGACTCATACCCTGTATAAAGATGTGCAACAACTTGTCCAAGCAAACATGTGCAGAGGGCATGAAATAATGGAATAATCGTATGTGTATGGATGCGTCATGGTCTTATTCTTTGAGCAATGAGCCCTGTGGAGTGTTGAATGAACCTGCGAGCCCAGGACATGGGGAAATGGCACTGAAAGCAAATCTACAGCAAAATCATCAACATAATTTTATTATTCCTTTATTTATAAATTAATTCTCAAAATCCAAGTAGCTTCACTTCTTTTCCACTCAGCTCAGCCTAACCACTGAACATAGGATATTCTTCCACCATAACAATTTTCTCACGGCACGCAAGAGAAAGAATAACAACTTCAGCAAATAGAGTAAAACAGGACTTGCCCCAAATCTCAGGAGTGGAAACCTGCTGGATGCATTAAAATAGAAAATACACATTTTCTTCAATCCCATATACTGTATGTAGCAGAGAAAGTCATATAAATATGTTGACAGAGCTGATGAGAGTAATAGGCTTGTATATATATGAAGTTGCAAGCGGGGAAGTCAAAAGCTTCTATATTGCAGTAAACAACTTCCTCTTTGGCCATTAAGTGGTCATTTGGGTTGACTCTGCCTTTTAGTGCCATTAAAATCGGTTTATAAGGGGACAGCGCTTCTGATTACTGCATTTAATCACAAGGCCAACGTCAGGTAGTGACAGCAATGGGAAGTGGAGTTTTTTGCCGCTGATTGAAAAGGCAGGGAGACACACTTTCATAAAAGATTAAAGTAGATGAGACGTGTTTATCGGGTGGAAACGATTGGTTTGAGTGAGTGTAAACATTTTTGACGTTAAACTCAAAAAGAAATAGGGCAAAAAAAAAAATCGGTTTTACAAGTATCGGTCTACTGTCAGGGTAAATCATAATTTTTTGTTTTAACATTTTGCAACTCTGGCTAACATTAGCTTAGCAGTGGAGTTGGCCAATGACAAACAGTAAGCACAAACACAACAACACAGATTCCAAGAAGTCCAAAGTCAAAACTAACATCACTGGCTAATGTTTGGGAGTTTTAGCTTACTTGCTCATGCAGAACAAGCTCTACTTTGCAAACATAGCAAAGGTTCTTTGAGATGCAAAACATGATAAGTTTGTAACTCAGCTTTCAAACGGAGATAAAAACAGGTATAAAACCCCAGCTGGTTGTTGTTATTTTGAGAGATCAGATTTGTAGCTCCGACACGTGATTCCTTAGTACCTGATGATTTTCTCATCAAAAACAGAGGACGAACACCGATATCATCAAGTGATGTTTGAATAAGCTGGTAATTACATGATCATAGTGGCATTTAATGGTGTTTCTGCCAAGCTGTGAGCACCCAGTGACTTTCAAAGATCTTCAACATCCCCACAATATTTGAAAATCATGTATATCTATCTGTTTTTAAGATGGATTTTTCTTTTGAGAAAATAGGGGAGAGGGGTATTAATATAGAAGACATTTAAATGCTGTAGAACCTTATCCTCTGGATTTTAGTGAGGTGTCTGCTCTCACTGCCGTGCGGAATGTTGTAACTCATTTCTGTCAAAGGCAGCGTTTACTACTTTCTTGTTTAGCGTCAAGGAAACGTCTGATGACTGTGATGACTGAGCAACGAGATGTCCTGTTTGCATTTTTCGAACTGGAACTTGCCAAAAAGGGGAAAAAACAAACATGGGTACCGGTTGTTGTTGGGGTTTTTTTTGTAGTCAGAGAAACAGATCTGAGCTTGCCTACTGCCTACCTATACCATTAGCAATGTCAGCAATGCTCCAAAGAGAAAGGAAGTGGGCTGAAGTGATGCTATCTCTGGACAATGTTGATGTTTTCATGCCGTTTGTGTTCCTCTGTTGTCTAAATTTATCTTCTGCAAGCCTATCCCTCCCGCGCCAGCGCATTATGAGATTTACACTTATTAAGCTATCTCCTTCTTTAAATTCAAGCTAAAGCTTGTTGTTCAGGATTCTTGTGAAGGTGCTGGCAAACAGGCCACATTGCCTGAGAACACAGTGTCAAGGTGTGTCTGTCTAATCACGGAATGACGGGCACCGACGCGGTGAACGCATCAAGGGACTTGCGTGCAGCGGAAGAATTCTGCAAGAAAGAAAAGCAGATCCCCCCCCCCACCCACACACACACACACACACACACACACAGACTTCTTGTCCCTCTATCTGTCAAACCCCAGGGGATCATCGACAGGGCAGCGGAGATTCTGCCACGATGCTTTCGTGTAGAAGTAATGACACAGACGGTGATTTTATTTTAAGAAAAATAATTAAAGTGGAAAAAAGCTGTGGCATGTTTTGCTTCCCAATGAGGGATCATTCAGTAGTAGATTACACAACCCAGTTCCCCTTCCTCTACATTTCCTTTTCTCAAGCTTTATCTCCAATCAGCATGTTAAGCCTTATTACAATATGCTCCACATGGCGCCAGGGGCTGAGCCGGCCCTTAAAGGTGCAGCTACACCGCCCACCAATAGAAACTTGTTTGATGCTCATTGTGATCCTTCATTTCCATCGAAAATAACAAAAACAGGGAGGATGAAATTAGTTGCAGTTGCTTGGATTTTGTAGAGCCAACCAGATGGATATGATCGAGCTCCGGACAGCAAGTGATGAACGATCTGTCAAAGAAAAAACAGAAGATGAACAAATGATTGAAATCAGACTGAAGGATCATCAGAGGCGCAATTCTTCTTGCAAGATCAGCAGATGCTTAGGTGTTGCACATCAAGAGCAGAAAGGAGCTGAGCAATGGAGATTAGTTGGCCAGAAGAAGCGTATTTATGATAAACCTGACTTTTAGCCATCTGGAGTGGTGATGTTTCATGACTCCAGCCAAACTTTTAGAAGACAAAAGCTTTATTCTGCACAGGTGGTTGAGGAACAATGATTTAGTAATAAAAACAGAGTATATGAAAAAATCGATGCGATGGGTAAACATCATCCAGGAGACATTTTTGGAATTTATGACAAGCAAAATGAAAAATAGCAACTAAACTTGCCTTAAATGATCCCAAAAAACCAGCTTGAGCTGAAGCGACTCGGCTAACATCAACTCAGGCTCACATGATCAGGCTAATTCGATACAGGCTTGAGTATTTGAGATGAGTTTAAGGTACACTCTATTCCCAAGCATCCCGAAACATCAGATGTAGATCCAATCGATCCACCGTGGGAAGAGAGGGCAGAAATATTCAAGTCATGCAGCAGAACTCAGAAATAGAAACACATGAAAACTTTTTTAACGAGCTTAAACATAAATAAAACCAGAAAAAGAAAGCTGGCGAGAAGTTGCTAATCTATTGAACACATATGGAACTGCATCAAAACATATGAACTGCTGAGGTGGCTCAGCTGGTACAGCATGTACCCCATGCTCCAGGATGGAGTTCTCAGCAGCATCCTAGACTTCCACCCCGTGGCAGCATATAATATACAGCCTATAGGGAGTATTAACCAAAGTTCAACAGACCGGTCAAAACTTTTGACTGGCAGTTTATATATATAATTCCAATCAAGGGTTTTGGAAACACTTATGCCTAAATATACGTAAAAACCATAATCACAATATTTTTAAATTCAACATCTCACACAGGGATTGAATGTAAATATGTGTGTTTTATGTGTTTTTCAGTCTTTTTCCACTTTATAGCAGCAGGTATAAATTAAATACAAACATAAAATTGAGTACATTAAATATTGTTTCCGTGAGCCTGACATGTCAGAGGTTCCTCAGTGCTGCTGATTAACACAGGTTTTGTTGTTGGCTTGTGTTGTCACGCAGGTTTAAAGTAATTGGAGCTGAAGAGAAAATGTGTTTACGGTGTCTGGCATTTAAAATGAGCACAAACAGAATGGGCCAAAGGTGAAAAGTTAAGCAAAACAAAATGGGAAAGATCATTTCTGATGGAATAAATTCCTCCACTAAGTGCTACAGATTCAGCATCTTTGTATGGTCTGTTAATTTATGCTTGTTAAACAGAAGCTGACACTATTCCAAGGGAGAGACAGAGGTACGCAGCATTCAGCCGATCTTTTATCATGACCCGCACAGAAATGTAAGTGTTGTTGAAGTTGCAGTCCAGCAGCCCTGATAATTAGCTAAACCCAGTGAGATAAGACCAAACCCCCCACCCCCCAGTTCCCCCAGGGACACACAATCTATTCTAACATAGAAATATGCTCAACAGCTTGGACACAGTTCAAATCTAAAAGTCAAAATGAGGCTGAGGAACTAGCGATGACAGCTTCACCAAACAGAAGCACGACATAACAGAAGCCGAACAAACAGTCCGTTGACATTTTACACACTTAAAACTCACTTCGTGCAAACAGTGAACAAGTGATTCATGATCACAAGCTTTGCCGTGCTTCCCAGTCATCGTTTGAAACTTTTTTTTTTTTTTTGGAAGGCGTAGAGGGGTGAATTGTGTTTAATTTATGCCTGCTAAATAAGACAGTTGAGATAATCTCAGTTTCCTGCCTGCTACATTTAATGCTACTCTGTAGATTAGTCTCTGGATTGACTGACAGGGATTAGCCAATCGGGACATTTACGGTGGGTTTGATTGTTGTAGCTGTGTTTGACTGTTGTTTAAGAGAATAGATGAGAGAACAGAAGCTGTTAGATGTTTGGCATCTAAAGATTCTAATCGTGACATGTATACATCAACCAGCTAAAACTATGGACGCCTCTGCTAGCAGACTAATCTCTAAAGCAGGGGTGTCAAACTCATTTTCATAGAGGGCCACATCAGCACAATGGCTGTCCTCTGAGGGGCACATGTAACTTATAAATGTAACTAAATATAACTCAATGTAATATAAAATAAATGTAACTACTCCTTAAAAAATGTTAAATAACTCTGAATTTATTACTTATTCAATTTACAAACATTACATTTACACAGAAAAAAGTTTCTCTGTTATAATTCCTTTTAATTTAAAAGGCTATGAAACCAATGTTAAAATGGGCTTAATTACTGCATTGTGGGAAATGTTTGACACATATGCTCTGGAGGTACAGAGTGGTTTTATGAAACATTATTGCAGATATCAGCTGTTGATTCTCAACAGATTTCATCCAGTCTCTTCCAATGCGAGAAACTTTCTGTACCAAAACCAAAACAGGATCTTGGTCTCCAGCCCTCTTCCATCCTCCTCTCCCACCTCCCACAGAAAGTTTCTTCACAGCAGAATTCACATTCAACTCACTGACATGTAAAGAGAGTAAATATAGAGCACACATCGCCGCGGCCACTTCTACTGAAGTCTTCTTTTAAACTGTGACTGCTGATGTCAAAAACATTTTTATCTTTCTTTGAATTCTATTATTTATCCAGTAAATAAACATTAGTCGTTCCCAGCTGCTTGAAAAGAAATCCCTGGAGACACAGCAGATGACCCTGAACTTAGGCTGCGTTCAGTAAACAAAACTAAAATTGTACTTAAAGTTAAGTTTTTAAATTCAAGATACATTTATCTGACTTCTCTCTTTCTTTTCTCTTATTCTTTCTACAATATATAAATCTATGCTTGAATAATTAATTTGAATAATTGGATTTTAATTTTGATTTATCTTTTGGTGTTATGATGTGAAATTCTATTTAAAAATGCTTAGATTTGCAGCAAACAATACTAATTGTCATGTTTGTGACAGAAACTGATTTTTACCTTTAAGAAGCTTGTGTTTATTTTTAAGACTGGACAAAATCCTTAGTTTTTATTACAAACATTGCATTTATTTATTTATTTATTTATTTTCTGTCTCCCAATATCTAGGAATTCCCCAGTGACGGTAAATATGACATGACATTCAGGTGCTGGTGTGTGTGTTTGAAGCATGACTATAATGGACTATAGCTCATAGGGGATTGGGTTCAGGTTAAGGGCAGACATTTAGGGATGAATAGAAGTCAGTTTTAACAGAACAAGGATGCATTTATTCACATGGGAGTGGGTGTGGCTTGATTATTTTTGCTCTGTACTTGTTTAATCTGGCGAATTTCAAGATAATTGAAATTAGTTGAACAGGAAAAATTCCTAGTTATGGGTCAGATGACCTGTAACATCACCAGATACTCAGCAGTGGTGTGAAAGACATTTTACAAGCGTTATTCTCTTCCTGATCCTGACAAAAAAAAAGCAACAACTACTTAATCTGTAATGAGGCCACTTATAATGGGCGTTGCGTTGCAAAGCGTGACACAAGGAGCTTCTTTGAAACCCGGTGGCTGGAGCACTGCTGTGCTTTGACTCACGTGACGTGAAGTAGGTGGGAACGTTTGGCGGGAGCAGTTTGGACGCTGAGGATGCATGGCAGTCAAAAGGAGCTCTGTGAGCTGAAATAAGGACTGTTTGTGTCTCCATTACACAAAATTATCTGACAGGTGATTGATTGACTTCTCGGGTCTTAAACAGTACACTTAATGCAGTCCGAGAAGTTCCAAAATGTCGCATTTGACATGCATATCGCTCCATCTTTTTTTGGGGGGGGTGGGGGTTGCACAAAGACTACCGGGTGGGTTTTAATTAAACTTAATGGACGTGACAGGAAAGGGTCTGACCTCTGGTCATTTTAACCACTAGGGAGGGACAAAAGCTTTTAACTATTTTAAATTTATGTTTATTCCAATTCTATCCTGTGTTTCCTCCTAAAGGTCAGAGACTCCCAGATCAAGTTAACTTGAAACTCAAATTGTTCAAGTTTGAGTGGTTGCCTTTATTTATCAGCCCTTTGATAAACTTCCTTCTGTCCATCCTAATTCATGACCCAGCCCCAGCTTTATTATTCACCATCTCGAAGTGATCTATTTATGGATGTACAACATCTGTGGCCTATTTGCTAGAAACGCCAGACAGTCGTGTATCTCCATGGAGATCCTGACCATTACTCTTGCGATGTGCACACACATGTATGTTGTACGTTTGTGCAGATAGGGTTTGAGCATGTTCCACCTCTTATCCACGTGGTTTCTGTTCCATCCAGACTGGCCGGGATTATTTTGGATTTTATTTTTATAAACTGTTTCATAATTGACCCTGAAGTACCTAAAATACGTCTTTGAAGTTTCTTGCCAAATATGCCCTTCTGTTTTTAGACATCTTTGTTCATGGAGTGTCTGAAGTTTAAAATGCAAATGACTTTAGGATGCCCACGCCCCTTTCATGGAGTGGGCGTGGCATTGCCTTGCCAGTGCTCGTCCTATTTGTTAGCATTACTGAGGACTGTTGAAGCTATGTGTGGCTTGTTTGTACAGTGTGGTTTCAGCAGGTTGTTGTTGTCATTATCATTAGTTTCACTTGTTTTTGATCGATGAAAGTGTTAACGGTGCCGTGCACTGTCAGGATGTGTGCATCGGGATGAACTCTGCTATTGCACAGAAAACACAGACACAGCTTTACTTGCTGCTGTATGTTTATTGATATCTGGTCATGGTTTGTCTCTGTTAATTAAATTAATAGAACTCATATGACATGCATTCATGTCATCATAAAGATCCAACATGCTTTTCCTGTTGTAGGTTTCTGCTGTTTTCTTGCCCCTATTTCTGGTGCCCCTATTTTGCTTTCCTATGCTACATGAATGTGTCCCATTCCCCTTTTTTGTTGGCAAGACTTTCATTGCTTGTGCTGTTGTGGCTCGTCCTTATCTGGCATGTCAGAGGATGGTGGATCTCACCTGGTCTCCTTCCGATAATTCGGTGAGATCACAGGTGGTAATGAGTAATGGTGGTGATAAATGTCAGCTAAAGCTCTGGCCCACTGCAGAGGGCCAAGATGCTGCTCAGATTAGCTGTAGTCATTGATCCTCCACATGAGCAGATGAGAGCTGAACCAGAGCCCTTCTCTCTTCTGTCTGTCTGTCCCCTGGCGCCAGCACCCTGCACTCCAGCCTTCCTCACTCTGACACTGATGAAGAGGACGATCAGAACCAAACCACTTTCTTTTATTAAAATATAAAGCCGACATCTACCTCTGATTCTAATTTATCGTTTGCCTTTTACGCATTAACGTCAGACCTTCGTGGTTGTAAGGTACAAGCCATCGCTAACAGATTTACGACCTGCTCCTGAAGGGGGCGAGTTTATTGCGACTATCACAAGCTGTAGGATTAGCCGGGTCATATTTATTGATGTTTCAGTGTTTACCAAATAGAAATGCCACCATGGTTATTCATAAAGTGACTGCTCTTTGCTTTCAAAAGCAACGCCCTGGCAGCTTTACGCATGTGGATTGTTTTGTATTGAAGGGAACTCTTCGTCCAGTACGGGCGCTCCTCAAGGAAACAATAAAGCAAAGCGTCCTCCCTCAAAAATCCATTAATCTAATGGACACATTACCTAAGGAGTGACTCATCATCATCTTCATCATCTTCATACCTAATACTGCAAGAATGTGCAAATTTCACCAGTTTTATGAAAAGGCTTTTAAGTAAAAAATTTTTGTAGTTTCTGTTTCCTCCAACATTTGAATTAAAGGAATAGTTTGACTTTTAAGTAAAAGTTTCAGTTGTTTTGCTGATATTTTTATACATTTCTAATATAAGTTATGCAATACATGGAATAGATCAACTGCGGTTGCAAGGAGACTTGAAGGATTATGCTAAATCTATTGCTAAGGGATCGTAAAACCTTTTCTTTTATTGCACCAACGTTGCGATGGGAAATACCTGTTTGCATTCAGGCTGTTCTTCAAAATGAAATACTGGAGATTTGCTCCAAATACTCCGACGTGGGTCTACGACCCCTCCCAGTGAGTGTATGTAGGGCCATCCACGCCTGAAGTGCTGTGTATTCTACGTATGTCCCAGAAGAGAGTCAATAAAATCTCTGCATGTGGTTCCACTCAGACTCATGATGAATACAATTCACCCATGGCCCGACATTAGAGTTGCTGGAGTCACTTCAACACTTTGTCTCATGCTATATATCTGCTGGCCGATAAACCGATTCTGTTCTCCCCACAGGGTGGATTTGGTGAATATCCTTTCAAACGCGGTGTTTATTAGCTATGTTATACACACGATTGCATGGAGGATGTTGTGGGTCACATGCTTTGTTTTACCTCCTTTCCTCCATCCAGTCGGGATTAGCATATCAGCTAACGTCAAGTTCCCTTGTGCAAAATAAAAAAGAGCTGCCAACCAAACTCACTGGAAACATTTTGATGCAGAAAAAGTCACAAACTGAGTCAAAGGTGTTGTGTGAACACAAACTTGTGAACTCCACGAATGTTTAGGGTAATAAAAAAAGGTGGACAGCCGCCCTGCTTTTGCTTTGTGTTTTTGCACTCATGCTGTCAACACCTGCTCTATTTTAGCTTGACAGGATGAAAAGACATTAAACGCCAGTCTTGTCTCCTCCTGGAAAAGCAGCGGTCGGCACTTAAGGAAATCCGAACATCTTGAGGACACGCCCGATTAAAGAACCCTAGTGTTGAACAAGTAGCACACTAGGAGCTTCTGCTGAATATGAGCAAACCCTGTTCACCAGCCTGGACCAGTTTCCACTGGCAGTGAGTGAAACAGCAACCGTGTGGACTTTTCCAAGCAAGGGAGGCTTGTCACCAACCAGATGGGTTGTATTATGAATTGAAATGTAAGCTTGTGAAGTCCAAATGGCTGCCACAGTCCGTACATACTGTTAGTCTCAACAAAGAAATTCCAGAAGTTTTTTTTTTTTTATTGCAGAATCACTAGGAAGCATCAATCATGTCAAAGTTTACTTTAAGAGCAGGGAATCGTTCTCAGGGTGTAATGTGTGCGCTTCTGAACGCGTGATTCACAGCCATGATATACTTCCCGCAGGGGATTAGCAAATCGTATTCACTCTTGCCTGCTGGCAATCAGATATTTTTAGAGCTTTTGTTTCGAATGCATCTCAGTTGTTTTGGTTTTCAAGGTCATTGTTAAAGGTTCTCGCCTGCCCTGCAGACCCTTCTCACGTTTCTCTGATGATGGGAACGGCTTCTTCCACCATCAACAACTCAGATGATGACGGTCGTTACTTCTGACCAGATCGGGACCTGATTAAGATCCACCAATAGCATCCTCTTACGCAACAACACATGAGTAGGGGTCAAGAAGCAGTGACCTTCGCCCCAAGACACGACTTCCGATGGGGTGGGAGGGCTCTGTTAAAAAAAAATTTAAAAAAATGGCGCCAGCGTTTTCCTTTTGTCGGGTTTTCTTTTATGTGGATTCACTTACAACTTCCTGTCAGGAGTGACAAAGGGAAAAAGAAATTCCATTTAAACCTAAACGGGGCGAAAGGGAAGGGAAGCATTATGCTGACATAGAAAAGCCGGCTTCAATGCAGCACAATTTGATTAAACATCTATTAGATTATGTCTCAAGACTGTTTGTTTTAAGAGTGGCTTTTACCAGCAGCGGTACGTACAGATGCAGACAGATTCCTGCTCACCACAGATAAAAGCTTGTCCGTCTGCGAAATGTTGAGCCACGCTTAACATGTCTCAACAAATTCATTAATATGAATAAGATGCCATTAATTAAAAAAAAAAGTCAATAGCTGTTGACTTAGCTCCGGAAAAAAAGACTGGACATGGGGAGAATGGCTAACGCTGTCCTTACACAACAAACTCCACACTTCAGCTTCTCTAACAATCAATAATGAACTTATCATATCCTGGTGATTTAATCCCTGGAAAAACAAAGACTGAAAAACAACATTACGCGAGCGTTAGTCATGTAAGTAGTCTAAGGTTGTTAGCTTTAGATAGCGTCGGGGTTGTCATATCCTGTGTTCCTGTGAACCGATGGAAAATCTAAAACAATATGGTAGAAATTCTGGATGTGCTAAAAGCTAGCACCACAATTAGTATGAAACTACATATAAAATGTGATTTATGCCAATGTAATTGGAAAAATTTGATAAAAACATTGTTACCCCCCTTTTTTTGCGTGACGGGTTGATGTTATGGTTAATGGAAAAGCTTTGGAAGGAAAATCTAACAAAAATGTTAAAAAAGAAAAATCAAAACTCACCATTGTTTGAACTTTTTTTCTTCAAACTCTTGAATGATGTCACTTCCTGTTAGTGGTGTCACTTACAGGAAGTGACATCATTTTGGTGGAAATTATGTGAGTGTGACGGGGTATAATATGAAATGGATGGAGACAGTTAAATCATGCCGTTTTACCAAAAAAAAAATATAATTACGACATTTCCTTATAAGAAAAGTATTTCTAACCATAAGAACAATAAATGTGTGGTATTTATTTGATATTTTTTAAGTTTTACATTACATGAATGACAAAAATACTCCGAGCGGACATAAGAAAATGATTGTAGTATAATGCAAAAAGTAAAAAAAAAATACTGAAAATATCACTGACAGCTTCATTGTGTGTCCCATTCCTCTTTAAATGTTGGGGACTCAAGCTTCACAGTATTCATGGAATGCTTTGGAAGACATTTGAAATACTTCAAATGTCAGCAGCTCCATATGTACATGTCGTAAATGAATCAAGCTGGATGGCTGTGTGCTGCTGTTTGAATATATATATATATATATATATATATATATATAATATAAATTAGATTTTTATGTGGTCCTGCAGTTTCACTGTAAGCCAGCTGATCATTCACCAAGTCGCTGGCCGACATGGGGAAAGGCGGTGATTTCTCTTAGACAAGTATCCATCAAAAACTTCTAGTGTAGACGAGTGGGAGAGGCATTCAGTCAGAAATTCATACCATTGTTGCATCTTGTGAAGTGTTTTCTCCATTACAAACTGTCTTAGCTGGAGCTTTTCTGGAACGTCAACAGCAAGGAGTTGCTATTTACTCCTCCAAGGGAGACTGAGCAGCTTTATCATTCTTTTGGAGTTCATGTTTCGGGCCACCTGGTAAATGTATATCCATTTTTCACTCTCTCTAAGTTCTCTTTTGGGTCTCCAGAGGGAGATATCTGGCTCTTCTGCTAAATCAGCCAAGTGGAGCTGTGGATTTACTTGATGGCTTTTTCATATTGTATCAATCAAATAGACACTACAAGAAGAAATATGTCAAACTGTCATGAAAATAAGAATGAAAACTACCTCAGTAAGTACATAATAAATAAATATGTACATTTTTGAGTGATTTTCCACATTAGATTAACAAGTAGTGAGATGCATAAGTGCACAAACAAAGCCTGCTTCAGTTGCTGAACTAATCAGACCAAAGATGGAACTGCTTGGTGACAGGAGAGCTCAGCTCTGCAGCGGAGCGCCAGATATCATTAGAATCTTTGAAGGCATTTGCCTGATTGTTCTCCAGTGCAACAGCAAGATAGCTATCTATTATTTCCCTTTGCTGTTTTGAGTCAAAGTGAGGGCACTTATTTCCTGTTCTCTTCTTTTGGGGGGCAACTCGTGCCATGTGGTTTGCAAATTCAGCCGCAAACTGTATTCCAAATAAACCTCTGGAGCTGCTTTAGTTATAGTAGGGATAATAAACTATAATTGCAACTAAATGGGTTCAGTGCACAGCTGCTGTTTGAATGAATAACAAAGTAAATGGTGCTCAAATGGCACAAATGTCAGAAGATGAACCAAGATCAGCACTAAAAATCTCAAGGATTGTCCCTGAGGCTGGACCCTACCTCTCCAAGTCTATCCTTAACCTTTCAGAGTAATCCTGCAAACAAACATAATCTCCTTAGCAGAGGTAAAAATTCTGCTGATCCTGAGAATGTTTGTTTAACGTGACCGAGCATGTCGCATTGACATGCATTAACTCACTTTGTGTAAAAATCAGGGGTGTCAAATGTATGGCACGCGTGCTGGATCTGGTTCACCAGGGAGTCCAGGCTAGCCCCAGATTTTTATCATTTACTTCTTCTTTGCTCTAATACAATGAAAAAAAAGTGAATTTATTGTTACTTTTCTGTAATTTTGCTATGAAGTTATTGGTCTGGCCCCTTTCAGAGCAGATTAAGTTTTATGCGGGCCCCAGACCAAATTGAATTTGACACTCCTGGTGTAAAAGCTGCATTCACCATGACATCAGGAGGAGTGAAGCACAAATAGTTCCTAACTGTTCTTCCTTTTTCAGGTTTATTTTGAACTCTCTTCTCTGTTTCTACTTGTTACTTTAGTTGATCATTTTAATTTGCTTCATTGCACATCATCTTCTCAACATCAGAGATACAATCAGACAAAGGTTTGTCTCTGAGTAGGTATTCACGTGCAAGAAATGGGTTAATAGTTCATCCTTTGGTTTCCGCATTGATGAACTCCATGCACAACAGACAAAACAAGATGACAGATATAAAACACATGAGAAAAAGAAAGACAACAAGGAAACGGTGCCATGTCAAACATTCTTCTGATTCTCTGCATTACTTGTTTCTACCTTTTCACGTTTACTTGAGGACCTAGCCTGGATCAGGACTTCTGCTTTGACTAGAGTCTTTCTTTTTTCTTATACAAGTAGAAGTAAAAGTACTTCTACTTGAGTACAGTATGTGTGCTTTATGGTGGGATTTGCTCTTTAACCTATAGAGTAATTGCCTCCATGTGCGTCGCTCTTCTGGGGTTGTGGTCATGTCTTTTGCACACAGACACACTTTTCAACTCCTCCCCTCTGCCTTCAGCTGGTCTGATTAGAGCCAATACTATCTTGGGCAACCTGCACAGAGAGAGAGAGAGAAAGAGAAAGCAAGAGAGAGAGAGCAAAAGAAAGAGTGGACAGCCACTTTGGTGCACTCTGGTGGTTCCTTCATCAGCGTCACTGTAGCTTGGTCTCCACTGGTCCAACTGTGGCATTCAGCAAAAAAAAACCCCAGCCAACTCCTCCGGTCCCAGTGGATGGATTTAAACGGATACAGCCGGGTTGTCTTCTCAAAAACTTTTTTATTTCACTTAATGTATTCCAGATTCCTAAAAAGTGCTTCAACTGTGTGAAATAATACTGTCTGGATTGAGCCTTTTGGGGAAAATGTCATTGCCTACATCAGGAGAACTTCTAAAAGGATCTTTGGGATATGGAGCTGCCTGTTGGATGCTGCGAAGAGTCATGAGGGCTGAAATGTAAGCAGGAACTCCATTGTAACTCAAAAACTGATGTTTATCAAGGAGGCATTTTAGTTTTATACATATGATGCTTGGAAGAAGCACAGATTTTTTGGCATTGTTAAGTTTGACCTGAGAAAATCCTCAACCTCTTGTGACCGAGCTGAGCCAGTGAATAATGGATGGCATCCTGAACACTTCTCTATCCAATGCGGTAAATAGCACCGGACACTACTACGACGCGGCAGGACCCTGGAGCCTCATCATACTCGTTATCATTATTCTGACCACGGTGGTGGGAAACCTGCTGGTCATCATCGCCGTCGCTTGCACCTCACAGCTCCAGACGACCACAAACATTTTCATAATGTCGCTGGGCTGTGCGGACCTCATCATGGGGGTCTTTGTGGTGCCTCTAGGAGCCACCATTGTGGTAACGGGTAAATGGCACCTCAGCGACACATTCTGTGACTTTTGGACCTCTGTGGATGTCCTGTGTGTGACGGCGAGCATTGAGACTCTCTGTGTCATAGCGGTGGATCGATATATAGCCATCACCAGGCCACTCCGACATAAAGTTCTTCTCAGTAAGTGGCGCGCCAGGTTGATAGTGTGCTTAGTATGGGTTGTGTCCTCTTTAATATCCTTCGTACCAATTATGAAAGGATTTTGGCGCGATGACGACCCTACAGCAAAGTTGTGCTACGATGACCCCGCCTGCTGCGACTTTGTGACCAACAGGGCCTTCGCTACCATATCCTCCATAGTGTCCTTTTACATTCCACTACTCATAATGATATTTGTGTATGCAAAAGTCTTCCTAATAGCCACGCATCAAGTTAAACTCATAGATAAGAGTCGGATGCGTTTCCAAAATGACAGCCCAACAGTTCATATACAAGTTGGGCCCTGCATCGGAAACATCGTGCCGTTTGCAGGTTCGGGATCCAGCAGCTGCAACAACGTGGTGCAGAAAAAGAGCGTAAAGAGGAGGCCGTCCAGGTTGATGCTCGTCAAAGAGCACAAGGCCCTCAAGACTTTGGGAATCATCATGGGGACCTTCACTGTTTGCTGGCTGCCTTTTTTCGTCGCCAATATCATCAATGCTTTTAACAGAGGCGTACCTTCCGAGAGGATCTTCAGACTGTTTAACTGGCTGGGGTACATCAACTCCGGCCTCAATCCTATCATCTACTGCAGGAGTCCGGAATTTCGTACGGCCTTCAAGAACCTGCTGGGCTGCCCCTGGATGTCCACGCTGAAGCTCAACGCTTTCTATAAAGAGCTTCGGACTCGCTGCTCCTGCTTTTCATGGCAAGCCGAGTCGGGCATGCCTGGTTCTTTCCAAAAGACATCAGCCAGTAGGACTGAGGCCAACCTGGCTTGTACTCCAGGAAGTAGCCAAAGTATGGAGGCTTCCCCGAGTCCTCTGGAGTCCAACGGCAGCTCACAGTTCAATATCTTTTCAGAACCAGAAGAGTAAGAGTAAGTTCATGGATATTTAATGTTATATTTCACCTTGCCTTTACTTTTGCCTATGAAATGAACACTCTTCATGATATTACATCATTCAACTAATGTCTCAAGCTAAATATAGACTTGTATGACATTCCATCATGCGACATCTATGCGGCTCATTCACATTGTAAAGCAGTAGTGTGCAGATTCCCCTGATAAATCAGTGGCGAAGAGAACTTCTTTGACACAGGCGATACGCATCTTTATTTTTTTTCCCACGCAATTCTCAAAAGGTCGCCGCCAAGATCTGATAGAATAATATCAACAAGGATATTCAAACCTCCAGAGATTAACTACATCTAGTTAACAAACATTCTGAATGCAGTCAGGAGAATTCATTCAATAAAAAAAAAAAATTAGTATAACCGTGAGCATCTTCTCTCTCCTCCTCAGACTTTAAATTGATCATATATGACAGAAATTGGGTTTTAGCTGGGCGTAACGATGATTAAAGTGGACTAGATGTCTGCTTGGATGTCTGTTAGAAACAACAGGTTCACAACTTTACTCATTTATGTCATTCATGTGTCTCATAATGTGAGTCTCTGACCATGAAAACCTACCCTTACAATCGGAAAGCACCAAATGAAAAATGAGCCAATCAGACAGAAGCAGCACAGGACAGGGACAGCGTTGCCATGGCAACACTTGAAATAAATTCCATGTCCAAGTCGGATAAGACTCCAAATCACCTGTTCCCACCTTTAATCTGTCCAAACCTTTTTTAGTCATCCTGTTCACAAACAAACAAACAAACAAACAAAACAGCGTCTCACAAAGCATCATCCAGTGGTCACATTAGTGGAAGTTAGAAAATCCTCTTTGTTTGCAAATTTAGAGCTGGTTAATTTTAAATGAAATAATTTTTTTAATGACAAATACATGTTTTACTTTGACGTGACAAAATAAGTAGAAATATTTTCGATGTTCACAAAATGATTTTCCTCTTTTAAGGCAGTATTAACGTCAAGACATCTTTTACATCTATATCAGGTTTATCAATTGTAATCCACCTTGGCCTGTAATAAATTTAAAGTTTATTTTCTACATACCCATGCTTTAAATAACTTTGATAGAGTATGTACAGAATAAAATCCTGCAAGACATTAATCAAAAAGCAGATATAGAGCAAGGACCTGGGCTATTTTAACATATGCTTTGATACATACCTGCTGTGCATTAAAATAAACTGTGATCCATATTTGGACATGTTCTGGGACATCAGCTGTTCAGATTTGTTGGAGAAATGCGGCAAAATAAATCTTTTCTGAAGCATTGTCTGCTGTTAAGTTATGCAGTAATGTGGATCACTTTCTGATCCGTGTTACCTGTAAATACTCTTTGAATCCAGATGAAAGATATAGTAATAGCTGGCCACAGTTTGAGTGCACATTGATTTTAACTGTTTGATTGAGAATGCATATTGTTCATCTTATCGAAAAATGCTTTCCCACAATAGTTACATTCACCACTTGTGTAAAATCATTGGACATCTTGAAAATGATGTTTTCAAAGAACTTCTTGGTTCTTTTTTGGGACATTTCTAAGAATTGGTTTGTTTCTATCTGTCAGTGGGCCCCAGTGGGCCCTGCCCAACACCCCCTGCAGCAGATAAATCATTATCACTTATGCACAAGGCTTCCCCCACAGCAGGAGAGGCTGTTTACAAGAGCGAGAGCTAATGAGAACACCCTCGTCAACAGACGTGAACAGGGGCCGCAATGGTTGAACATCCAAGGAAACCTTCAAAAACTGTTCAAAGTTCAACTTCTAATAAGAACATTTTGATCTTGTTATCAAGAATTCCACAAAATTTTTAATTTGAGTTGTATGAAAGAATTAATTCCACGTGTTATTGAAGAATAACAGCTTGAATAGCCAGATAAATACAAGAAATATGATGAAAATCAAGGCTGTAACATTTATTTAATAACAAAGTACATCAATAAAAAGGATTACACAATACAAAAGGATTCTTTCGCATGCATTAAGATACAAATGAAAAAAGCTCTGATTCACCACAAATAAATTACACAATTAAAAGCACATTTGAACAAATTAAAGGTTTTAACTGTTATTATGTATGAAAAGTGGCATCATATCTTGTTTACATGAATTTCTACAATATCCACAGGAGATTTTTAAAACCTCTGAGTCCATAAAAGAAGCCATTCACTTCATTTGATTGATGTGCATCCAAATCTATAAAATCACTCAGTATCATAGCTCATAAAAATCTACCATTTAATCGATTTCATTTGACAAGGCTCGATTTCACGTCAAACAGCTGCATCACTAAGAACATTTGCAAACTCTTGAGTACTTTTTTTTTTTTTTTGCTGGTGTGACAACAAACACTTTTCGGGGTAAAAAACCTTCCTTGAAAGGACCGGTGAAGTGAAACCGGCCCTCAGGGGGTGATTCTGAGACTTTAATAAAGGAATATGAGAATCATTTGGACCATGAACTGTTGAGTCATTTCCAATAACACCGTGCCATCTGCTAGAGTCTGTGCACGCTTTGCTGTCGAGTTTCAGTATCTGTTTAATTAGCAATACAAAAGCATTAAAGCGGCACGTTTCTATTAAACCCTGGGACAACAGTGGGTTTAGTTAAGATGATGTGCCCCACTGCTGATAACCCCCCCCCTTACGTAAGCCCCACAGGAAAGGTTACCAGGGCCGGGTGCGCTTCATTGTGCAGAATGGTCAGTGTCAATAGTTTGTTTTCATGGAAATACATGCAGGCATATCACCGTGGCCCTTATCAACACCCACAGCAGCCTCCAGCTCCTGTCACGTATGCACCGTGTTAACAGATACACACCCCCAACCCCACCCCCACCGGCGGCTCTGCTAATTCCTCCCCCATCATCATTAATCAAGGTGTTACTGGCAATCAAAACAGAAGTGGAGGCAAATGCCAAAAGTTGTGTGCTTTTGTTTCCACTGAACGCCTCGGTGGTTTTTGTTTCTTCCTTTGTTTCTGTCAGATGCATAAGAACGGAAAACAATGGAAGACGATACAATATTTAGTCGTTATTGTGATTTGTTCTTATTTGTTTGATCTCGGTAATCTTAATAAGATTTCGTTACTTGTATTAAGCTAAAAATATGGAGTATTTTGATGTAAGTATCAAACAAAGGATGACCTCTGTCGGGCCTTTTCATTTCTTCAGTCATAACAACGGAGCTATGCATCATTCCTTCCAAGAATCAATCGAACAGCCTCTATAAATAAACCGGCTGTTTGTCGTCTATTATAAGACATTCCACCCGACTGTTACTTTTGTCATCTTGCCATACTTTCTGTATTTTTATCACTGTCTCTCTGACAATTACTGCTCTTCAGAAACCAGTCTCATTTGAAATACTGGTAATTTTCCAGTCAAGGTTAAACATTTAAAATACAAGACAGCCTTTTTGAATCTGATCATGACATTAAATGTCAGATTGAAGTTGTGGGTTTGAATCCCACTGTGTGGACCGTTTCAGCTTGTTTGTCTGTTTGTCAGCAGGATTAGGCAGAAGCTAAAGGACAGATTTGCCTGACATTTTTATACATAGCAGATCCTGGAAGTGATTAAATACTGGAGATGATCAGGATCGAAATCTGGATCTGGGAATTTTGTGGAAAAATTAGTTGAAATTTTGAAAAAGGGCAGTTTCCATCACTTCTATAATAATTTTTGAACAATGCAATGTTTGTAGCACAGATTTGAGAGCAGCAGAATTTGATTGGGTGAAAAAATATTTATTCACTTGAATATGATGATATTGTGTTTACTGCTGTTGGTCCATTGTCAAAAATACGGCTTTGAAAGTTTTTTTCATTTTTATTTTTTTTTTAAATGAAATACTCATTGTCATTTTAGACCAGCACAAGAAAGACATTTATGCAGCGCAGTTTTTTTTGTTTGTTTTTTTGGAAATAAGTTTTGAACTGATTAAAAGATTTTTTTTCTGGATCAGGCTCCTTGAGCAGAAGCAGGATGGTGTGGATGAAGGGTTTTTATTTATTTATTTATATAAGACTCCCACTATGGGAGCATATAGTGTTATGTTGACTGACATTCAAACAACAGTTCTATGAAGGATCGCATCCTTTTTTTTTCCTGCATCATCATAATTTCCCTCCATACATTGAATGGGAATCCCTACGTTTTGGTGCCTACAGATGGATTTAGAAACACAGCCAGAGCACAGCAATAATATTCCTGCAGAGTCTGAGAACAACAAGGACACAGCAGGGATGAGAGCTCAGGACAATATGATTATTACGGGAAACATGTTGCATGCTGCAGCTGTGCTGTTGCATCACCATCGAAAGCATCCTGCAGAGACACATGGGAGAATCCAACTTCTCCGAACGTCAAGTGTGCTTTGGAGGAGGAGGATGCCATGTGGAATGCAGACACTAACGTGTTCAGATTTTAGGTTGTACCGTCAGTCTGCAAATGTTTATCTGTGATGAACTAAAAAAAAATACAGTAGACTAAACCGGGCATTAAGGGAAAAGCACACTGAGACAGAGCAGAATAAATACTCAGTCGCTAACTCAATTCTTAGTGGCTCATTACTCCAAATGATTGTGTAGGCACTTCTTTCATATTAGCCGCCAGCTCATGAGGATGGCGCTAAAAGAACATTGTGTTTCTGATGCTGGCATCGGGTTTATGAGTAGCTGTGTGTTACTGGAACAAACCGGGTCTTCATGCAGGCTAAATATGTACTGTAGGTGCGATCGTCACTATCCTCCCGGAGTACTCCTGTGTGAACGGGTGCTTTGTTTGTTGTAAGAGCGTTAAATGTGGAAAGGGAGACGATTTAAACATTGTGCAATCAGCTTCTGCGCAGGATAAGTTGTGTGTTTCACAGGAATTTGAATTAGTGACAAGCATCTTGCTGTGAGTTAAAGGCCTTTTTACCTCATGGAGCTGCTAATGTGCGGCAGGTTGCAGCTTTTGTGCGACTTGAAAGTTGCCTTGAAGGCTGATCTAATAAGAGTAGGATTCCACAGAGAAGATCATCTGGTGCAAGTCGAGAAAACCTGATGTTTTCACGGATGTTTTTTTTATCCTGCCCAGTGAAACATGTCATTTTTGAGCATTGTTCCCCCCAGCAGTCTGTTTACACAACTTCACACACGAATGTCCGTAATGTGTGTTGAGTTATCTCGGAGCCAGATTGGTCCTGAGGCGGTGAGAAACAGGCAGCAGGGTAACGTCAAACATCCTGCTGGTGACTTTTGGGAAACGTCCAGGACTCTTACAAGCCTGTCGGATATCAGAACTAATTTTGCTCTGTGCAAACACTTCAGATGAAAGAAATGTTTAAAAAAAATCAGGCCAGTTCATGATTTTATATACGTTTTACGTTTTTTTTGGTTTGGTTCCACTAGCTTATTTGAAATTCATCATATTTAATTGTATAAAAATACAGAAAAACAAAAAAATGAGAATAACTTTCTTCTTTATTTGGTTCTATATTTCTCTGCAGGCTATACTTCTATATATGTACAATAGCTGCATTGCATCTGAAAGCATTATCTTTTAATCTACCCAGAGTGGGGAAATTTGAGGTCAGATTTGTTCCAATTCAAACAAAATCTCAAAACAAGAGCAAAACTTTCTTCAACACTGTTTTACAATGACAGTTTGGCCGTTTCATCCCTTCTCAAAATCATATTTTCTTATTCTTGGCGCTGACCTAACAACACTCAATATGTCGCAACATCAAGACCTCCAAACTGACCAGCATTTAGTTTTTAACACGTCCTGCATCCAAACCTGTCAAATACCGCCCATCAGTCGTCAGAGCCTCCAGCTATGACTGTCGGCTTTGTCCTCTTTTGGCGCAGAAACACCAATCAACAATGACGATTAAGCAACGTCCAGTTAGGATCCAAAAACAAGCTGCTGAGAAACAAAGGTTTGGATCACTCTTTTTGTCAGCCTGTTACAGTTAAGGCCTTGGATTTAGTTTAGGTGCCAAAACCATTTGGTTAGGTTCAGGATTTAGATTAAATCATGAATTTCTTAAAATTTATTAGTTATGCATCAGTAAATTAAAGATGAGGCAGCTCTGAATTACATTTATAAATGGGACCTGAACCCACGTCTGAGTAAAAGTTGTTTCTTTCCACATCCAACAACAAGAACAGGGACTTCTTTAACTAGAAGAGATATAAGAGGATCCTATAGTTTGGAGCATGTCTGTAATATGTTAGTCCATACTGAACCCCCAGCAGGGCCTAACCCCCCCCCCTTTAATTCAATCAAGCCTTGTCCAAGTCAAACCGACTCTAATCATAAATGACGAGGCAGATGTACTTCTGTGAGGATATAAATTTATACCTAATGGATCCAATCTGGATTTATATTTGAATCTGTGAATTCCTCCCTGAGGAATCAAAGAAAATGTCAATAAACTCTTTACATTCCAATTTTAAAGAAAGAAAGAAAAATTAAACCCTGCATCTTCCACTCTATACACATCTGCGCCTCCTGCTTCTGGAAATCCGTTCAGTCGTTTTTGTGTAATCCTGCTGACAAACCAACCGACTCACGGACATGGGTGTAAATGTCACCGCTTTGGCAGAGGATCAGAGGGAAAAGGAGCCGGGATGCAATTTTTCCATAGAAAAATCATCAGTGAACATTAAAAAAAAAAAAAACTGTAAGATCAAACGCCGTCTATTGTCTTGGAGCTTTCTTATGTAGGCTGTTAGGAGTCGAGAAAGATCCTATGGTGACACAGAGGAAAAACAGATTTCTATGAAGGGTTACCATAACAGCGGTCTACAGGGGAAGGGACTAGAGGAGGCGGGGGTCTCCCAGCGATGCACAAATGACTTCCAGGCAGTGATTTTTTATTTTTAAACCCATAAATAAACCCAAATAATTCAGCTTTATGACTTCCACTGACGTGTATTTTGGTTTCAGCCAGCGTTCCTCAGGTCCAGTTGATCAGTTCCACATCAGAGATGATCAGCGCTCTCTACACACACACTCCTCAGTTATGTTGGGGTTCATAACAAGAAAGCTAACAAACTGCTGCTTTACATCCATAAAAACCCAGTGAGGAAATAAGACTATGTTTAATTTAATAGAGGATTTTTATTTTAAATGGCAAATAATATAAGATCCATTCATCACAGGCTTTTGTCTTAATGTTTGAGGACTAACAGAACCTTAACGTCCTTTGTCTTTTAAGACTCCCCACGTCCATGACCCTCATGTGATATCTATTTCTCTTTCCAGCTTGCAGGAAAAGGATGGATGACTGTAAAATGTCAGGCTACTGAAAAAAAAAAAACTCTTTCCGGATGGTTCAGACAAAGAGACCAACAGCGGTGACTGAAGAGTTCAACTACAAACACACACACACACACACACACACACACACCTGGATGAGAGTCAGCTGAAGTCCAAGGTCTGGGAGGTCGGCTGCCCCTCGGCGCGTCACGGCCCTTAGGTGCCATCCAAACGCTGTTTGAAGGAGACTGGCCTTTTATTCCTGCACCTTCCGCACTTTTTTAGTTAAAGTTTGGATAGTATGTGGTTTCAAAAAGGAAAAGCTTTAGAGTTTTGTACAGTATATTACCTGGTAAGTTATCTATTTATGATGCAAAAGGCAAAAGTTCTCTCAACTAATGAGGTCATAATTCCTTTACTGTTAACTTCCTGAGACAAACTCCTCAGAATGTTGTCATTCAAATATCCGTTTCCAGTGTTTTCAGTCAAAGTCTCTCTGTTTCCACCCAGGACACGGATTTTACACATACTATCTTCATTTCTTCAATCCCATTGTGCACCATGACAACAGGGAAGGTTGTTTTCTGATGGTCTGGCTGCTCAAATCTGGACAAGTCAACTATATCTCCACTCATTGCAGAAGGTTCACTATTTCAAAGTGCAAGTATCCATAGCAAAGCACTTCCAGTCGTGTTATCTGTGAGCTCTGTTCTTATTTTCCTTTTCTAATTGGCCATATTAATAGTACAGACTGAAATGTTCAAATGTGCCAAAGTAATGGACTTCAAGGAGGAAACGCAGCATCCGCTTCATCCATTACTTAATGTCGGGACTCTGCGTTGTGCATTACTTAAATTCATCTGCCTCAATGAGAAATAAAACATCATGAAACTCTGTAATGCTGCTCATGTGTGCTCTGTGTATAAAAAACAAAACAAACCACGTTTTGCAAGTGTCCAATATATTTACGGATCATTTTGATGTTTTGAACACCGAAAGATAGGATCAAAAGTTCAACCTCAACCGTCGAGGTTGGATGGCTGATCAGTCGATCCTGACAGGAGTCAATAACTGCTGGAGAATTCATTGCACGTGAAAACAAACCTGTATTAACTGAATTTCGTGTCAGACGATGCGCCCGACGCCTCCAGAGGCTCAAGAGTTTAACCGAAGTGGAATCAGCTGATTCCTGTTAAGGTGCTCTCAAGGAAAAGAACGAGACTGAAGTCAAATCTAAATGTTTTTGGGAAAAGATGACAACAAATGGTGCAAGAGATGAATTGGATGACATGAAGAAGTGGAACCTTTTATGCTGTCTTCTCCTGATTCCTGAGCCGACGTCTCGTCCTGAGCCGTGTGTGATGATCATGTTCAGTTCAGATATTTTCAGGATGTGGAGTGTTTTCAACTTAAAAAGAAAGTCCTGGGACACCAAATTTAATCTTCAGTGCCCTTAGGAGCCCCTAGATCCAATTGAGTCAATTAGTTAGATCACATGTGTCAAACTGAAGGCCCGGGGGCCAAATGTGGCCCGCCATATCGTCTTATGTGGCCCGTAAGAACATAAAAGTCTGTCTAAAAATAAATAGGTCAAAAGTGTGTTTTGACCAAAACTACATTTCCCACAATGCAGTAATTCAGCCCATTTTAACTTTGACAAAACCATTTTGAACAAAGTTAATGTCCTAACTTGTGTTTGATGTTGTTTTTCTTTATTCTCTCGGATAGTTTGATCCTTGATTGATGGAGTTCTGTGGGTTTAATAACCTGACAAATTAAAAGAATTTATGTTATAACAGAGAAACAAACATAGTTTTTCTCTGCAACTAATGTTCGTAACTTGAATAAGTAGTAAATTCAGTATTTACATTTAGTTACATTTAGTTACATTTATAAGTTACATCTGGTCCTTTTGGGACAACTATCATGCTGATGCGGCCCTCAGTGAAAATGAGTTTGACACCCCCCGAATTAGATGATTCAGGTGACATGGGTTCAGCATCCTCTTCCTCTGACTGTTTCCTTATAACCCCCCCATAGAAGGACCTAGAAGAGGCCTCGACCCTGGACTCAGAACCAGCAGTGGTTCCACATCTTCTGTCATCTTCGTGTCATTTTCTTGCTCCCATAGATGACAGGGCAAACACCACCTGAACGGCAGTCAATTCACTGAAATGGGGGTAATGTGGAGGGGTAATAAATGACCACAGCTGAGGTGGATGGAGTGTTATCTCTTCAGGAAAATGGAAAGCAGCCTTTTCCATCAATGTAGAGATGTTTCATAACCACACAAGGAGCAACCCATCACAGAAAGGGCGGATGCATACATCTCTGCCAAAGCTGTGCACAGCGGCGTTCGATGCTTTTAGAAAGGGATGTAATTCTCTGTCATGATGAAAAGACTCCGCACATTATAATGCGATGGGGTAAACAGTCGGCTGTCGAGGAGCTTTCAGAGGCGTGGAGCAGAGAGACGTTGATGAGGAGGGCGTCTTTGAAGGTGCGTGGTTTGGCCATCTACTGCCATCTAGTGCACTTATTGTCGACCGTCAGCTTCAGGGAGGGAACAGCTGCTTTTCTCTTCCATTATAATTCATTCTTCCTCGGAACAAGCTGGGATCTGATGTTCCATTTCCCAGACTGAGAGCTTCTCATTTAGGAAGACGCACATCTTTTCTACGGAATATTACTCCGCCGCAAAGCTAAAGGGAATTGGAGAAGGAAGAAGGAAATTTATTCTCCAAAAATAATATTCCTGGAATTGTATTCCTTAAGAAACCCTAAAATATGCTAAGACTGAAACAAACTAAAACACTCATTAAACGTTTTCTCTTCACTTGCCCCCAGAATCGTTGTGTTTGATTAATTTAAGGAGGCTGTAGAACATTTGAAGGAGAAGATCAAACCCAAATGAGCAGCACAGGCTCCTGGTTGAGCCCATTTCTTGTTGGTTTAAGAGGCTGAAGCAAACTGATCATTTGATTTCAGGCTACCCAATTCGATGATTGTACCTCCCTGCGATGTCGAAAGTGAACTCCTCAGACCCACAAATTAGCTTGTGACAATCATCCATTACTGTTGCTACGGTGACTGCATCCAAATACGTGTTGTATCCTGGCAACAGTGGCTAAACAAAAGGCTGGGGGGATCATTTTGTACCCAGCCTTGCTGGTTCGTCAGGGCTGGGTACAAAATGAACCAACCCGACAGCAGCAAGGATGAAAGAGGGGTCAACCCAAACGTGGAGCCGGGAGGTCACGTCTCTGTGTTCCCCAGGACTCACGCTGCAGCGGTGAGTCCTGAATCAAGGCTGCTGTCCGCCTTCCATAAAGACAATCACGCCAGGAAAGTGTACCTGGCAGGGAGAGGTGAGTCAAGCACTCCTTTTTTTTAAGACAGATTATTCAAAAGAACATTTCTAGTTTCACAAACAGGAAGCAGAGGGAGGTGTTTTCCAACTCCAGTGTGTTTTTATAGAACTTGCACATCTAAACGTATCAATAAAGGCTTCAGCTTTCGCGAACATAACCGGCTGCCTCATCTTCATCAGACCAGGACATTAGAATAGACAGCTGACACGTACAGTCCATCACTGAATTATTCAATGGAAATAATGATTCAATCTGACGAGGCTGGTGACCACACACACCCAAACGACAAATTAAGCAGTGACTTCGAGGTCCTCAAACATTCGCCCGGTTTGCTTTGCCTGGCTCGGACCAATCTGGGTGAACATCCTCTGATGACCCCTGCCTCCCCTCCCACCGTCCAAAATCAAGATGTGAACAAACATCCTGTGTTGTGTGGCTTTCAGCAGGACAGATATTTTCAGGGGCATTACGGTAATAACACCAGATATAGACATAACAGCTCACCAATTACAAAGCCTTAAATCCAGTTGAGTCAGCATCACCTTAATGAGATGTAGTGTCCTGGATTGATCCAGGTTGCGTGACTGAGCTCCGGCTAACAACCTCCGCCGCTGCTCTTCCTTTGTCCCCGCTAACGGCCTCATTAACCAGCAGCATCGCAGGAGATACGAGAATGCACAAAAATCAACGCCGGCTTCATTACTTCCTGTTGCATTTGTGCATGTTTTCCTTGGACCAGTGAGGTTTTTCTGACTCCCATTGACAACTTAACAAACAAGTGCAATCTGGACGTTTAAGCATGAGCTATTAGTTTTTATTGTTTTTAATGGAGAACTCAGAGGGAACCACATGGACTGCAGTGCACAAACAAACACTTTAAAGATGTCATTAGTTTGATGTTGCAGCGTTGCTCTGCTTTCTTCTTAGACAGCAATTTCTAACAATAATTACCCATAAAGAAGACACCAGTGGTGAAATCAGCTAAAATGCACATATTTAGAAGACATGTCCATCTTAGATGGGACTTCTTAGAGCATAGAGTCATTTTATTCTCTTTCCTACGTTTCCTTTCTGCCTCTACTTTTATATCTTGGTAATTATCTTATCGTTGGATGTTCTGCTAAACGGATCAAATGCAATAATTGTCTTTCACAGAGTATTACGGTGAGGAAGGGAAGACCTTTGAGCTGCGTCTTGTTGGGAAGATAAAGCAGCAGCTGAGCAGAGATCCCACACTCCGTCCAGGGTATCCACCTCCACTCGGTCTGGCAGCGTTCGTCCGGAGCGCCACGGAGGCCGCTTTGGGGAGGAGCTCTCGGGTTATATTGGAGAACCGGGTAATTTCTGCTGCACACAATTATTATTACTGATCATAGGTTATTGATCATTAATGCCCCTACGTCTCTGTTTCCTGACTTTCGTTGCAGGTGCTCGGTGTCCAGACTCCTGGTTTCACGGCGGCTGTCCGCCTTGGAGCGGAACTCTTCAGAAACTGGTACAGCGACCATGACGCCTGGTGTGGGCCGGTTTACCTCTCTTCCCCCTGCGATGGTAAATTAAATTTCTTTTTCTTCTCCCTAATTGCTTTTAAATGCGCAATTACATGCTTTAAAAAGATGCCAGTGCACATTAGGTAATCAGATGTGCCCACAATGTGCTGTAGAGAAGGATGACGTGTGTGCTCACAATGGCTTGTATCTATGGAAACGTGAGTTGCTGTGACAGAAACGCTTATAGATTGTTAAGGTGTACCTACACCAGTAACTTGTATTAAAACCAGAGGTGGTTTAAACTGTCTCAGCAAGTTTCATGAAAATCCATCAAGTAGTTTTTTTTCGTAATCTAAAGAAATAAGAAAACATCCACACTCTTTTTGTACTGCCCTCTCCTGGCTGGTGACGTCTCCACCCAGCGGTAGCTGCGTGGCGTCTTTACGTGCATGCTAACACCAGCTTCTCTAGTACTGTTGACACTTCACACCACAGCTAATCTGTCTTGGAGGTGGGGGTCTCTGTGCATCTGTTAGTTTGCTGTTTTTAATTGAAGCAGAAACAGGCCAGGCACTCGGGTTCAGGACTAGTTTTGTCTTGATCCTCGCTGCAGAGTCGTTGGCTGGAATCTTCCAGGCTGCAGGAGTCCCAGATATCCGTCAGTACTTTTACTGGGATGAGTCTCAGCACGGCGTTTGTCTGGAGAAGCTCCTGGAGGATTTGGAGAAGGCTCCGGAGCAAAGTGTCGTGGTCCTGTCTGCGTCTGCCCATTACCCCACCGGAGCAGACCTCTCTCAGGGTCAGTGGGCACTGATTACACATCTCATAAAGGTAAATCACATGCACAGTCATGCTCTCTATTAAAAACTAAAATTAGCAATCATTAGTAGTTCTTCACTTCTAATTTAATCACCGTTGTCACAGAGGCGTAAGCTGTTCCCGTTCCTGCTGCTGCCGGCTCAGGCGCTCGGCTCTGGGGAGCTGGAGCGGGACTCGTGGCCCGTCAGGTTCTGTGCTTCACAGGGGATGGAGCTCCTTTGTGCTCAGTCCTTCTCCCACTGCTTTGGAATATATGGTGAGGAATACGCTAAGAAAGCCTCTCATTTGAAGGATGTACTGTTGTGACACATCTTGAGAAAGCATAAAGGTCACATCTGTCATTGATCCAAGAAAAACCTTGAGAACAAATGAACATGAAGTGAACTTCCAGCCATGGATGAAAGATGTCCTCCACATTTACACAAATGTCTCTGAGAAATGTTCACATATTCAAGCATTGCCGTCTCTCTCAGCGTTGAAACGTCTAACCTCAAACTATCAGGTCAGGAAAACTCATGAGCTGTTTTGAGTCGATTTCAACTAAATTGTCTTTTTTTGTAGTAAGAAAATAGGTGCCTCATGTGCAACACATAAAAGCATAATGTTAAAATGGATCTATTCCAATCCGGCTTCTAAGAAAGATGCACTTAAAAGAATCTCACATGAGGCTTTCACAAAGATGTAGGTGTGAAAAAAAAATTGCTTTAATCTTCTGCTAACTGTAAAAGGTAACAGAAAAATTACATCTCAAGTTTAGGTATTTTCTGGTTTCCCTTATTTTGGGGTTGAGCTATTTTACTGGAAAAGATGAATTTTATGAAAACGATGGCAGCAGAAACTTCCAGCAAAGTTGAGCTACTTGTACAGCCTGCCAGTGTGGAATTGGAACAAAATTCAATCAGATTCACCTTCTTTTCACCAGGCGAGGCCGTCGGTCACCTCCTCTGCATCTTAAATCAGAACTCCCTCTTGTTATCTGTGCGAGCTGACAAAATAGTCAGATCGCTGTGGGCCCAGGCCTCTATAGGAGGAGCGCAAGTTGTCGCCACGGTGCTCAGCAACCCGGCCCACCTGGTGGAATGGTGAGTCACGCTTCATGCAAGGGAATAACTCAGCATCCGTGATGGTTTGGACGGCATCTGCTTTGGCAGAGGCCAACAGATAAGTGTGTAATGGGAGCAAAATCTCACTGGATGTGTCGGATTTTGCTCAATTATCTACCAACATAATGATGGGGTATTATTGTCTTTCCCAGGCGAGGTGAGGTAAAGCACATTGTCAGGAGATGCATGCTGATCAGAAACATTCTGAGAGAACGGCTGAGGCTTTTAGGAGCTCCAGGCTGCTGGGACCACCTGACTCACCAGCGTGGACTCTACTGCTGTACGGGTTTGAACGGTGAGTCGAAAAGCAGCGGTTTCCATTGCGGAGAACATTATTTGAATAAAATGTGAGGTAACACGTGCATGGAGCTCAATAGAGCCTGGTCTCTGACTCTAGCGGCTAGCAATCATTCAAAGCAGGCCCTTACTTATACTGTACAGTATATTAATATATACAGCCTGCCTCAAGTGGCCACATGAGGAACTGCAGCTTTTGACACTTATTTTTTCACACCTGAATATTAGTTTTGTTCCCTGCTGTTTTTTAAGCTCAAAAAACCTCAAAAAAAAAAAAAAAGACTTTTAGAGCACATTATTATTAACTGAGGCCTGACATCATGGGTCTTTCAAGATTATAAAAGATAATAGCCTGTGCATGCTGCTCTTCATTTCTAGTTTTAAAATGTATTTGCCTTGCTGCCCCCATTTTAACCTTAATCTGGATCCAGTGGTAAGTTTTAAGATTTGACTGTTTGATTTTCAATAGTGGAGATTGTTTTGAATTAGGTTGACTAAATCTAGGATGTTATAGTAATAACTGATATAGTACTTTCACCGTGTTTCCTGTTTTTGTCGTCTTCAGGACAGCAGGTGGAATTTCTGTTAAAGGAGAGACACGTCTACCTCCTCCCCGGTGGCTGCCTGAACATCAGCGCGATTAACAGTCATAACTTGGATTACATAACCGAGTCCATCCATCTGGCTCTGACCGCTTCACTCTGACAACGGAGTTTTTGATCAGTAATCTGTATCTGAAGAGCTTTTGAGTCTGATGAAAGAGAAAATCTACGTGTCAGAGTTATTGAAATACAAACAAAAGAACAGATTAGAAGCATGCAGAATAGACCAACGCAGAATGATGTGTGTTATAGGACTGGATGATGATTATTGATGCATTCATGTGTGTAGTCCTTTAATGTTACACATGTGAAGATGGAGCTAACTCCTAAAGATTATATTACCTGCTTTGGATCATTTGTGTGTGTGTGTGGGGGGGGGTGTTTTGCGCTATTTTTCTCCATAACATGTTATTTAAATGAATCATCTGAAAATCTCAAGGACTTCTATCCTTCATGTGCCCGGAAACACGAAAATCAGTCATGTTTATTTCACTAAAAACAGAAACAGAAGCATAAGATGCATCCTTTGCAGCTTTTTTTCATTTCATCGTCACGCCATCGCTGTGAATGCACAAGGTTAGCTTTAATGGAGAATGGGAGCTCGCTCTTTTTATTCCAGTGACCGCAGGTGAACAGTGGTGATAATCAGCATCCACTGTCACCCCGTG